>CAXAMN010027983.1:285779-337018 GCA_963970005.1 Durusdinium trenchii
CTCTTAGGTTGGAGGCCATCACTATTGGGTTTGAGGCCATCGCTATTAGGTTGGAGGCCATCGCTAGTGGGTTTGAGGCCATGGCTATTGGGTTGGAGGCCATTGCTATTGGGTTGGAGGCCATCGCTTTTAGGTCCGAGTCCATCGCCTTTAGGTTGGGAGCCATCGCTATTGCTATTGGGTTGGAGTCCATCGCCTTTAGGTTGGAAGCCATCGCTATTGCTATTGGGTTGGAGGCCATCGCGATTAGGTTGGAGGCCATCGCTACTAGCTTATAGCTGGTTTTGTTATTATTTGTGGGTCCATCCACTTGGGTGCGGCCCAGGAGGCTGAGCCAACGATGTCGCCGACCTCCGACGCGCCACACGCTGAGAGCGAGGTGCCGATGTGTGCAGAGCAGAAACGATTCCCACGTCGGGAGTGTGAAACTGTACGTGCTCAACTCATCGGTTTATTACTCTATTACAATACTGCATTGTTATACATTCCCTGCAACTAACATGGAAGTGGACGTCCCCCTGTTTGTAGAGGAACATGGTCTTCCAAGGCCCAGTTTCGACTTCAGTAACTATTGACTGTTTGTTTGCGGGGTGTGAGTGGGAAACACAACAATCAAGCAAGGTCTTGCTTCCTTGAGGGAGATGGGAGACACATATTAATATAGAGCCTGCTCCTGGTCAGGACCACGTGATATTGACACGGCCCGTGCAATTCTGCAGGAGAAGTCGCTCTGTTGACAGGGGCTAACAATCTTAGCTTCCCTTTCGTAGTGCCCACTAATACAAGCAGAGCCATAGCCATGTTGAACATACCATTTTGATGATGTTTTTGGCAAAGCGCACTCTTGACCAACATGTATGCATCTAATATCATCTAATATATAAATACGTGTATATATATACTCTAACTTATTGTCCTTTTGGAACAAATCTTTTTTCGTGAGGCTAATCGGCCAATCCTTGTGATTAAAATATGTAAATATGTTTCTAAGCTCGTCGAGAAAACAACCAGCTTAGCCTTCAGCATCTTCAACGGTCCCACTCTTTGTGGCTTCTCTCCACCCATTTGACGTCCAATTCCGGGCGGGAGAACACCGCGCTGTCCCACCCTGTGCCGCCGACGTGGTCCGGGACGACCCTGTCCCACCCTGGAAGAGCTCGAGACATGTTGAGCGACACGATTAGCCGACACGGAGACCAATCAACATGGGACATGGGATGGAGATAAGTGATTTAAAGGCTTACGCCTAACAGCCGGGCGCCGGCCCACTTGGGTCTGTGGAGCGTATGTCACGCCTATGTTGGCCTTGGTGGGGCCTATATTGAGCAAAGTTAAGCTATCTGGTGCGCATCTTGGCCCTAGGTTGGGCCAAGTGGGGCCCATGTGGTCTATGTTGGGCACATCTTGGGCCTATGTTGAGCCTATGTTGGGCCTATGTTGGCCTATGTTAGGCCTATGTTGGCCTGTGTTGGCCGAGGTTGGTCCTATGTTGGGCCTATGTTGGCTCCATGTTGGCCTATGTTGGCCCTATGTTGAGCCATCTTGGAGGCTATGTTGGGCATATGTTGGGGATATGTTGGCTGTCTTCGGTCTATGTTGGGGATATGTTTGGCAATCTATGTGGAAAAAGTCTTCCGAGACAACTTTTTCCGAGCTTTCCTGCCCGCAAAACAAAAGCACTGGAAAAAACCTACGTTTTTTAACATCGCCAAGGTGAAATTCTCGGCCGCCGAGGGGCCCCAAACCCTGTAAAGCACGAGGTTTTTGAACATCGCACGCACAAACCACTGTAAATTACGTTAATATCAGTGAACCGGAAGTGACGACGGGGTCCGCCCGTTTTGGGAACGAGGGTCGGCGGCAGGGGGCGTGCCCGTCGATAACCTTCGGTTACCACCGAAGGCCCTCCGGGCATGCCACGGGCTTCCTGGCCGGCGCCCGGATTTGTTGTATCTTATATATATGATACACATATGCATGCTCAGTATATGCTTAGTGCCTAGTTTTTGGGTGTGGCGCGAAGGTCGAAGCTAGAACCTTCAAATGCTCTATAGAGTCGTCACAGTGCGTCGTCGAGTTCATCGGAATTCATACTCTGAGAAGCACAAGTCTTTTGCAGATCCACCAACCGGAGAATGGTCTCAAAATCTCAATCCCGTCAGTGTGCAAGACCTGTCGATTCTCCGATGTCACTAGCCGGGCACCAGTCGGGCACAGTCCAGATGTCATGGCAGGTTGAAGAGGGTAAACCCTCTGAGGATGACCTGCCAGATGAGGAAAAGGCAAGGCAGTTGGTGCGAGTGACCAGAGGCGGACGAATAACAGTGTCATAAACTCAAGATCCATCATATAATATGACTTTATAATAACATGTCTAGAAGATGTCAAGTTTGTTGTGCTCTTCCGCGATGTTCCATATAATTTATCGTTGGGGATGACTATCGATGGAGCAACCCTAGATTCATGATTCTGGATTGAGATGGGGCCTTTGCTGATTATAGGTTCCTGTGTTGTGCCATTTACTTCATGTTTGCTCAACTTGGGTGAAGAAGACCTTCTCCCTCAGATCAATGGTGGAACCCCAAGCCACCGCGTCCGGTTGGTAAGAACGGGAAATGGTCGAAACCACTTGGTCTTCCTTCTCAAAGTCCCATGGGATCGTCTGCCGGGTTTTCGTTGACAAGTAGTTTTTGTTGACCCGCCAACATGACTTTGGTACATGGTTTGCTGCGAAGTGGGGTACATCACCTTCTTTTGAGAGTCGATGGTGGGTGATTATGGAACATGTCAAGACTCGACACCACCCTGAATGGTGCGAAGCGACAGCTGCAGGTCCAAACCGAAACCCAAAATTCCAGGTTGACATCCCTGGAAGTCCATTCTGTTTGGAAGCTTAACCAGACCTTTACAACCGTCGTCTCCGTGACCCTGACGATCCCAGATACCCTGACGATCGTATGTGCTGGTATGGTTGAAAGGTCAAGCGGGGTTGCGACGTAGTTGACCCAGATATATCAACCACCTCGCATGTTCGATCAAGTGGAGTCATTGAGGTTAAAACTCTTCAAATTAGAGCTCCTCATCAAGACGAAGCATGGAAAGACGAAGCATGGAAAAGACGAGGTGTCTCGACATATTGAAAGTCGCCAGCACCAATCCACCAACACCTTCCAAGATGGACATGTTGTTCTTGTTTTCTCGCTTGCTGTCGGTTCTCCCGATGGTCACGATGACCCATCACGGTTGACGCTGTCGGTTTCACGCTGCGGAGGCGGCCTTAGTCTGGGAACGCTATCGTGCTCAGAATCGCTCGCTGATTGGAGACCTCTTCGAGGAGACACGGCCACGCGACGACGGAAGAAGACTGGGTGAGGACATGAAAGGAGTGGATGAAGACAGGTCCAACGCAAAAAGGATGGAAAACATTGGTTCAACTGAATCAGAGCTGTTATATAGGTTGAGGAAGACCTCTTCAAGGACATGATTGCTTGGTTGTATGATCTGTTACCAGGTGTGGCCGGCCCTGTGGCTGTTGTGTGCACAGGTGAAGATCATTGGAACATATCCTTGGAATCAACATCCATTTGTTCTGGTGCAGAAGAATCATGCATAGTATGTTGCTCGGTGTTCTCCCAACATCCCAAGCTTTCACTGAACCGGTGGTTGACACCACTCCTCTCCGTAGCTAACTATCCGTCCGTTGATGCAGGGTCAACTGCGTAGCCAACTTCGATGCAGTTGTGGCCACAACTCCTCCACCTTTGAGCCTTTCCGTCACTTGGTCAAAAGCAATACGAGCCGGGTCTTGCAGTGGAGACTTCTGTCCCCAATTTCGGTTTGGATTGCAGTTTTCAATTCCGGGTGTAACTTGAAGTTTGCAGCGTGATTCATGGCCGTTGGCTTTTGACGGTTGGGTTTTTAATGTCTGGAGACAGGTGCCAATCAGATTGAACGCAGGCCACTTAGAAGACTCGTTTGTACTATCATGCAGTAGATTCCCTCACCAGGCCAAATTTAAGCGTGTTGCAGAATGTTCAGTGAGCGGCTGTTCAACCAAGCAGTTGAAGTTCCAAGACAAGCACATATCGCATCAACACCAACAGGTTTCAATGATGCACAAACAAAAACACTCTTCACTGCTATATTCTTCCCGCTGTTTCTTCGCGTCCATGACTGTCTGCAAACATGATCCGTTTGAGTGGATGGTGGTGTTTTCAAGGGCTCAGAAATGGTAATGGCGTTTCATGGCCTGACACAGCTGAGAAACTGTTTGCTTCTGGAGCATTCTGAAGCAAGGTTGCTAACCGAAGCACATGTTTTTGTCCAATTGCACCCCTGCTGGGAACAAATCTTCGATCGGCTGAAGCAGCACGTCGTCAAATGACATTGATCAATCAACTATAATAAACTCCTTCCCCCGGCGGCCGATCACGGCGCTCCTCTCCTCTCGGTCCCGGTCCCGGCATGCCCTCTTCTCGTGGGGTAGACCGACCGAGGCTACTTGAGCATACCTATCCCGTCCAATCACATGGACCGCTGTGAGCTGAAGGCGCCCGACCCGAGA
This sequence comes from Durusdinium trenchii, assembly GCA_963970005.1. Classification (NCBI taxonomy): domain Eukaryota; class Dinophyceae; order Suessiales; family Symbiodiniaceae; genus Durusdinium; species Durusdinium trenchii. The sequence continues at coordinate 290,344 of CAXAMN010027983.1, forward strand.
CGAGAACCAAGCGCGGCACGGAGAGCGTCGACTCCGTCGGACGGTTCGGTTGAGCGGCGACGGTGAAGGATTTTACGACGATGAAGAGAACTTCATGAATGAGTCGTCTTGAGTCTTTTTTACACGTTTTGAAAGCCAATGAGAAGCAGTTGCAACTAGCCACACCATTATAGTCTATTGAACTCCAAAGACCAGCTTCAGCTGGATGATATTGGATGCCATGGCTGCAGGACATCTTGGTTCTGATTGGTTTGCTTTCGACAGCATTTTGGACCAATGACAGCCTGCTGTGTTGCACAGGTCATATATTTTCCAGCTCTTTCTTCGCCTACGGACCGTCCTCAACTGGTTCGGTATACCGTGGCTTGACTGCGTTCATTTTGTACTTTGCTTGGAACTGCAAAGAATGTGTGGATGATCAACCCGGAAAATAGCGAACTCAATGTGCATTCATGCCATGTTCCTCTCGAATTGGGTATATTAATAAAGACTGATAATCGTATCTGTTCAAGGTAGAGCAAACGGGTGGCGTTTCACTCCCTGCTTCGTCACCGAGTCTTAGACCGCTGCTGGACACATCACCGGTATGGTCACGAAGAGAATCACTGTCGAATACCGCAATGAAATCAAGCCGACACACGGAATCATCATGGAAGTGAAGTTCACGGTTCACCTGTTTGTAGAGGACTTTGGCTGGTCAGAGGATTTGGGCGGCACACTTCGATAATTCCGTGGTCAGTGTAGCTCAATCCGCTGCACTGACCACTGACGACAACGAGAGAGACGTTCTTTCGCTGGCGTGGGGAGCAAAGGCGGCAAAAGCTGGCGTGAGAAGAGAAGAGACCAATTCGACACAATAGGTCAATAGGTACAATAGGTACAATAGCTACGCAGAATCTCTAATGCTCCCCTTCAGATTAAATGGAACCCCAAACCCTCATTGGTTGTAAAGGAAAATGGTCTACCACGGGTCAATTCTCAGGTTCCATCTTAGTTTGCAAGGGGGTAACGCAGTTGATGGATGTTGATGGAACAGTCCTACACCTTACCGACCCCGCACACCCCTCAAAATGAGGAGATCTCGTTGATACTGTTCACTACAAGACATCCTGTATCAAAGGTCGGCTTCTGCAAAACGGCCGCCTTTGGTGTCGAACATTGAACATGTGCTTAGAGCCTATTAGCTTCCAATCAACTGGCCTAATGCCATACCATTGCCTGGTTTTGCTTAGGCGGTGAATATGTTTGTATTTTAGCTGGTTCCGGAATTAACTCCAAGATTGGCGTCCAGTTTCAGCTTCTGAAGCCAATGATTGGCTGGAAACATTGCACACACCGCCTGTGACCGCCCGCGACCGCCTGTTCCCGACTGACCCGAAGAATAAGGACCAATGGGAGGTGGTAAGACATTGTAAGACATTCCAAATCAAACCTGAAAATATACCAATTCATATAACAATCATATCCAATCACATACAAAAATGTGCATGATATGTGTATATAAATCCACCGTTTGGAGCACCTGTAAAGATATCATCCTCTTCAAAGAGCTGCGTGACTGGTCACGGCGGAATCGCCCGGCGGAATCTCCAGGTACAAGTGCCAAAGTCCAGCACCGCCAAACGTTCCTTGGAGAAACCAGAGGGAACGGTGAAAACCACCAGCACGACTTCCGGTGCAATCCACCAGCGTTCTTTTCTCTTTTTTCTGTGATGGAAATTGGTCAACGTTTTAATTTGGTGTGTTTGCAGAGCAGGCTTCAAGGTCTAAGTTGGAGAATTGGCAAGAACAGGAAGAATATCATATATGTTATTGGTGTCACGACCTCTGGTGACTCGCACAGGCGTTCGTGGAACACGCATGTTCCGTTTCAGTAATGGTGTCGACGTGCTGTGGAAGGGACGGGGGTGGTGCAGGGGGCAGGGGGAGCCAACTACGTCGAGACTTGTTGCGTTCGAGGACCACGGTACACTGACCACAGGTCTTGAAGCTCAATGCGTTCGTTATCTCTTCGTTGTTGTGTGTCTCTGTGCTTTGTGATTCTTCTTCGGTTGACTCGTCGTGACTTGTCGTTGTTCTTTCCGTCCCGGTTGTTGAACTTTTTTCGGGTGGACATGTTTTACTTAAGGACAGTTTGCTGGACTTGGCGAGTCCGTGTTGGACGATATCAATAAAACAATCCGTACATTCCACCAAGGGTCGCAGCCTCTTTGTTTGTGTCGAGTACACAAGATGCCATGGAAAGACAGGCGTCGTTGTGAGCTCACTGGCGCGGTGAAAACTGATGATGCAACTTTTTGGGCTTGGAGGAAATGGTGCGCTTTTGAAGCCCCAATGGAAAAGGACAAAAATGATCAAACAAAGAGGGTATATATATATATATGTAAATATACAGAAAAAGGACCTGAGACAAAAGATATGCATCTACAAAACTTTGATAATTACCATGAATTGATCCACGATGACATAAGTGCCACACCCACAACTACGCCACTACGCGAGTCATTCGGGGTTGTGTTACCATGTTTCTCACTATGCAATCACATTTGAATTAGTAACTAACTATCCCTACAGGTTAAGGATCTTATTTCCTGGACTTTGTCACCTCTTTGCATATCAGTTCGGTCAGTTGGGTACCTACACGAGTGCTTCACCTTCTCGGTCGTGCTGCGCAGCCAACAGCAAGGTCTACAGCTCACGCTCGCACGTCAACTGCCAGTCTCTTCGGTACTCCTCGCGGAGGTACCGGGCGTACCGCGCCAGATCGGGGCTCTCTGGTAGCGGTGACGGGCCACAGCCCCGGACGTGCCCGTTGCAAGCCCCAAGAGCATCACTGTGTTGGCTCAATGTCAGGTGGTGTCAGGTGTAGGATTTCTGTTGGATTTCGGGGCCCCCGAAGAAGTCATCAATCAGATCCTCGCTCCATGGGCGTTGCAAGCCTCCCCCAGAGGTCACTGGGCCGCTTCTGGAGCTGTTGTTGTTTTTATAGATTCATGGCCCCATTGGATGCTTATCTGAAACGCTCAACGTTATCAGAGTTCATCGTGTCAAGCCAGATCGAAAGACCCTTTTGGCACCTCTCGAACACAGAGACCTTTCTCTCACTCAGCACCGCAAGAGTGGAATCAGGCTGTATAGTTATATAAGATGTATATAGTTCTTTCGGCGATGTCACCTAGATGAACACCAGTACCAGTTCCCGGGCACCAGATAGATACCTAGGATAGAAGAGGGTTGGTTTCTGGGCTTCGCCCTGGCTGTTTTTGCGTTGTTCCTGGCACCGGGCTTTGTTTTGTAACCTTATTTTGAAGCAAGGATGGGAACAGGTGAACTGTGTGGCAGTGGCAAAGTTTCCGAGGGCCTATTCCAAGGCCATATCAGTATTGGGAAAGTTCCGAAGGTTCTGTTGAATTGGGGCCTACCCCTAAACCTCCAACCATATCCTCGGAAGGTGGTTAGACCCCCAAAACCCACCCCAACCATCTTCTCAGGAGGTGGTTGGAGCCCTAGGGTACAGTAAAATTTTGGCTTTAGAGTAGAGAAAAAGTTTGTTGGGCTGCTTGCAGGTGTACCGCAGTCGCATCCACAGGCGGGTTCACGGCGGGTGCTGAAGGTTCACGGCGGGTCCCCAACAGCTTCAGAGCTTCGAGGTGGTTCAACAGTATGACTTTGATGAGTCTACAGGACCTTGTGGTTTTCTTCAGGATTGTCGAATTTTTTAGACCCTGGTTCCAGAACTGAATCAGAACAGTGGCTCAGGTCTCAAAAACAACATGACGACTCGAATGACGACCAAGATTTTCAGGGGTTCCTTCCCAAGACCGTTTCACGTGCTTCTGGTGCATGCTGTTTCAGGCCAGATTCTCGACTTCAGAATTCTCGAAGGGTAGGCCGGCTCCTTCGGTAAGAACAAAGCAACATCCAACTCATGTAGACTATTGATACTATTGTAGACTCTTGATGAAGGAATACCCCCCCATGTGGAGATGTCAAACAGTGCTGTATATATAATTATGGGGGGTATTAATCACTCCATCTACATGACTGACGATCTGCTGGAAATATCTTACGATTGAGGACCCTCGAGTCCGGATGCCTTGGTCCCTCCAGATGTCCCTCCCTCCCCCGCAGTCCGGCGAACCCATTCGGCGAGTGGACTTGGCAGCGGACTGGACATGCAGTCGTACTTCGTCGTACGACATGTTTGAGACCCTCGTGCGAACACATGCGAACACCTATTCCGGCAGAAGGCATGTGATTTTCCAGAAGGCTTGGGAAAACCATGTCGTGATCAAAGCTTTCCCCACCTGCCGGCAGTACCAGTTTCCCATTTTGATCATTTTGGAGATCTGCAAACGAAGCTATATACAGCTAGCGCAGCTGGAACGGGGGAACTGACATGAACTCTTTAAACAGGGCACCACCCTGTTTTCGACGCCGCCAGATACCTGGAGCCGAACTTGCCCTTGTCAGACGTGACGACCGGCCTGTTTAACACCGCCGTGTCAACCGCCGGTTCTCCAGGTGGATATCAGGTGGACCGCACCGCTGGGAGACCCATGTATATATCGCTCCATGCTTAAAAGGTTTGATCATGTGAGTCCTGCCACAGATCACGCAGTCAGTTGGTGCTAATGATGCAAATGAAGAATGTTGATTTCTTAGGTGTGCAGATACGGATGGCCTGTCTTTCTGACCGCAGCATGTATTCACGCACAACTTACGACCCCATGGCAGGTGAGAGACGAAGATCAACTGGTGGCATTTGAAGTACAACAAAATCCAGAGGAGAAGCTGAGAGAAGTGGGCGTGGGCTTTGAAGCTGCAAAAATCAGGAGCACTGCCCAAGATAGTAACACCAACCTAGATACAAAGTCGAGTACATCTCCTTCAAACACATACTGTATATATGTATATAAATATGTTATATATATAGTATATGTATGTATTACCTAGAACCTGATCGACCTCTATTTTGGACCAGCCACTACTCAAAATATGTTGTTCCTGGTTCCTCCTATCAAAACAGAGGTCATGTCTGGGCTCTAGGTAACACACGCAGTTTCTATCAGGAGCACCATTTTAAATTTGTTTCAAGTGCATCGCTACTAGTAACAAGGGAATTACTACTAGTAGCAAGAAACTACTAGTGACAACACCTAAGCGGCTCAGGGACCGTTCACCAGGAGTGCCAGATTTCACTCCCAAGTATTTCTTGCTGTGAGGGACGTGTGTGGGTAGATGGTAGAAATGAATCAATTAGGGAGATCCCCTCCGCGGACCAAACAAGTAAACATTATGCACGGGGTGGCTTCTCCCATGATTCAGATGTTACTGGATAGACGCATGTCCAGCTACCAGCAGAACAATCACAGTCATTTACTCACTCTGCCTTCAGACGTATGCGACTCCAAGGGCCATCAAGTGCCCACGCTCCAATATCCTCATGCTTGGTGGAGAAGCTCCAGTCATAGGGGCCTCCCAAGACAACTGAGGCGTTCCAGGGATGCACACTGCAGCCGCTTCCGTCGGGTTGGTATGCGCAGATGACAGCGAATTCAACCCTAGGGAAGGGCACGCAAAGATGGTGGCACAGAGCACTAGCTTGACAGTAGAACTCAGCCTGAAACCAGGAGTCGATGGTTTCTGGGCAGAGGTGTCTGGGCAGGTGATCAACGTGTCAAAAGTGCCGAAAAAGGGCCTCAATGTCATTGACTCATAGTGGCCCAAGCCTCTAAACCCAAATGACCCAAGCTGCTCTATGAGTCGGTGTTTTTCATCCCAGGGGGCCTCCCCTGGTGCCCACAAACCATGTCGATGTCCCTGGATTTGTTTTGGCCAAAGAGGCGCCCGGTCTTTGGTCGAGACGCGACGCTCGAGTCGCTGACGCTGACGCTCGATCCGTGGGGGGCAGCTGGTCGCAGCTCGTCCACGGCTCGTCCGCAGGATCTGGTGGCTTTTCAGCAGCAAGTGCTCTCGAAGAACCTGACTCAGGAGACTCAGGAGACCTGACTCAGGAGGCGGCTCAGGCAAAACACCGAATGGCCACGATGGAAGGGAAGCCCATTAGTACTAGTAACAAGTGCATTACTACTAGTGACAAGAACATACTAGTAGCTTTTTGCTAGTAGTAATAATGCCCTTAGCTACGGCTCAGGTAACCATTTAAGGGATGGAAGATGGAAAATAGACCAGTCTTCCCAGCCAGGGCCAGGGGTCTCCCTATTTAAATACACACTCATTTGGTTTCTTCAGTTCCTGACCTCACCTCATGTCGAAACCAGGGACATGGTTGATGGTCTATGATGCTCTTGAAACCACTCCCTGCAATTTCTGAGGAGCCTGGTGAAGTGGGGCCTCGAAATTCGAACCCACATGTTTGGCTGATACGCTGCAAGTGGGTGTATCTGGCAGTGAAAGAGTTTTGAAATTAACTTGATCATTTGCTTCAACCGACAATGGTTCAGCTTGCCTAAAGAGGACTAAATGAACGCAGATAGATAAAGCTATGCCAATTTGTTTGTGGAACCATGCAAGTTGGCAGCCAGGGCCATACACCCAAACAAATGACTTTGAGGGTCAAATTGGTATACCTCTGGTGGGTTCGGGTGACAGGTTTGTGAAGGATCGGTGGCTGGTTTTGCATGGTTTTGGATGCTTTTGGGCAGTCCACGGACTGACATTGTGCATAGGGACCAGACACAACCTTGCTGCCATCAAGCCTTGCTACGCAATGCTACGCATGCCCATTGGAACTTGTTTGTTGGAGTGATTTCATGAAGAGTGTGCACGGCAGGCAGGGCAATTGTGGGTTGGGTCTTCCTCAACCCTGAACCTAACTCGGATTCCTTTAACGGGGAAAAAGCACAAACATCTTTTCCAGGTTCGGGATTCACCCGGTTCGGGAAGATAAAACATCACCTGATCCGCAAAGCAACAGGGCTACGTAAATGTCCATGTCAAAACGCACTCGATGCCGTGGGCGAGTTTTTTCGTTGCCCAGTGACAGTGTGCAGGAGCCTTTGGGCACTGTTCTGATGATCCAGGCTCCAACAGACATGAGATGATTCTTGTTTTTTGCGACTGCTTAGTCGCATTTAGTCTCTAGATGTCTATGCAGACTTATGCAGATCATTTGTTCACGCTGGAATCTCCCTTGTGATTGACCTGGCTGTGTTTTTGGGGGCCATTTACTTAAGAGCAGATGGATGAGAAGGGGGAGCAACGCCAAGAGTGGCTTACTTGCAGCTTTTGGGAGGATCAAATTCTAGCTTCGAGGCACCCGACCTCAGCCAGCAGCAGCAGCAGGAGGAGGTGGAGGAGTAGTAGTAGTAGTAGTAGTAGGAGCAGCAGCAGCAGCAGCAGTAGTAGTAGTTAGTAGTAGTTCGTAGTAGTTAGTAGTAGTTAGTAGTAGTTAGTAGTAGTTAGTAGTTAGTAGTAGTTAGTAGTAGTTAGAAGTAGTTAGTAGTAGTTAGTTGTAGTAAGTAGTAGTAAGTAGTAGTAAGTAGTAGTAAGTAGTAGTAAGTAAGTAGTAGTAAGTAGTAGTAAGTAGTAGTAAGTAGTAGTAAGTAGTAAGTAGTTAGTATATAGTTAGTAGGTAGGTAGGTAGGTAGGTAGGGAGGCAGGCAGGCAGGCAGGCAGGCAGGTAGGTAGTAGGTATACACATACATATCCCCGACTCCTCAGCCCCCGGATTTGGCCCTCCGAAACGTGAAGCTCTAAAAGGCAAAAGTTGCCAATGGCTACACAGCAAATCGGTTTGCGCTGATCAAAGACTTGCTTTTACTTACTGGAATTGCGTTTATTTTTCTTGTTAGGGCCTGGGAGTTATTTCCCTGTATTAGTTTCTATCAGTTTCTTGTGTTGCTAATATATTTTCAATTCTCGTTCGAGACCTCGCTGTTTTGTTTTGTGTGTTTGTCAGCTTGAGCAGCTCGTGGGAATTTGTGCCACCACTCTCCTCAGCCGATGATGATGCCACAGTGGTTTGGAAAGTGAACAGGCCCCTTTTGGATACCGTGCGTGGTCTTGCGTGTTTTGCACAGCGCCAATGAGTTCAAGCAACAAAACGACTCAACGGGTTGATAAAAACCCAGATGCCAGAAAACCGACGTAGGTTGGAGGCCATTGCTAGTAGGTTGGGGGCCATTGCTAGTGCCATTGCTGTTAGGTTGGAGGCAAATGCGTTGACACCGCCAACCAGTGTTGTTTCAGGTCCAACTCTGGGTTATGTTCAAACACAACTGATCAGTTCAGACCGCACAGCTGGAAAATCGCAGATCGTGCTGGTCACACATCTGGACATGACCTCGCAGCACTCTTCCGTTGGATCCGGCGGATAGGACAGCCGCCGCTTCCGACCCTCTTCGTTTGGGACACGTGGAGAGGGTGAGCGGTCCCAAGCCGCTTTCTTTGACCGGTGACGGGCTGCAAGGTGATGCATCGCCATGTGGTGGATGTGTGCCGTCCGGATGGTGACACCTGGGCCCAGAAAAGGGAGGCGCGGTATTTGAGGCGTTGTTTTTTTTACATGTTTTTACAATGAGCACGGAAAAGGAGCGTGCCCCGCCGTTTGGAAGGCACCTTCAATTCTATTGGTGCTTCTATAAGAGTGGGAAATAACAAAGCTCTCACTTATAGTAAACCAAGCAAGGTAGTTGTGTAATTGGACGAAACTCGAGGTCAACGATAGTGGACACTACTCGTGGAGGTTCTCCAAGATCCTAAGACAGTACAGTGCCCAGAACCCGAGGCTCGCGCTTGCAGGTGTTTCTGAAGACCTCTTTTTGCTTCTCTTAGCTGGTAGGTGCTCCCTTTTGGGGAATGTTGACCAACCAGTGAGCGGTAACCCTGAAACCATGCGTTTCAAAGAGGAATTTGTGGAAGGGAAGCAAACTAACATATACCGTATACGACCCATTTGTTCTTCCTCAAGTTCCGCAGATTTCAGATGGTCTAATTGTTCATATGATATTGTGAATATTGACGAATATGGTGTTTTAAATTTAAAAATACTATATAATACTATATATATATATATATTATAGTTATTCTGTATGTAATGATGTAATGTTTATATATTCCATCGGATCTTGTTTTGCAGAAGATGTTTCACCAAAGAAGCCACTTGTTGAAACGTTGGATGAATCGATCGAAGTCTTGGGCAAAGCATCGGACGCGACGTCTTCGACTCGCGACACTCGCGTGTCGCGTGTCGCCCAGCGGTGTGTTGTGCACAGCTGGAGGTCTTTGGGATGCCCTTCGTGATGAGCACCTTGGTCCGCCAGAGGTGTTGACTTTCTTTGCCGTGGGTTCCGGCAAAAAACGTCACCGGCGTGATAGTAGGAGAGGTGAATTTGGTATATTTTTGTATAATTAGTTATAAAGTTAAAGAGCCCCTGTCCCCCACAAAGCTTGGCTGAGGCTGAATCATTTGTAAAAAATGTGTTTCGTACTCTCAAGGTTGGAGGCCATTGCTATTAGGTTGGAGGCCGTCGCTATTTGGTTAGGTTGGCGGCCATTGCTATCAGGTTGGAGGCCATTGCTCTTAGGGTGGAGGCCATCGCTGTGAAGAAGGGATCTTTTACAAACATGCCATCTCTGTGGTGGACCACAGCAGGAATGCACGGCGGGTGGCACCCTCTCAGGTGCTGGATCGACCTGGACTTACGCAGCACTCCATGATCCTCGACTTGCAGCAGTTGACATGAAAAACACCGTAAGCATGGGTAAGCAAAACATTGGTAAGCCTGGTAAGCCTTTTTTTGGACCCACCTTAAGACTGGAATTCTCGAATTGAACACCGTTTAGTTGGAGAATGTTTTGTTGCACGTTAGTTAGTTTCTTCAAACTTGAAACTTGAACATGGATCTCTGGAAGATTCATGAAACTTCTGGACGCCTGTGTCCTCTAATTGCAGCGTAGTAGACACCACCCTCAAACTTGGGTTCTGTCTTCGTTTGCTGGGCTTCATGGACGAAGAGCAACATGTCCAATGTCAAGTGGCCCACTTAGCAGGGGCTTTGTATGGTCGTAGAATCCAGTGTTCAGCAACTTCTACAGGACCCTAGCTTTTCAAAGGCAAAGATCCTGGAAATCCTTTTGTGCTGCAACACTTCGTTGGTATTATATATATGTTTTTTGACAGAATTCCCACCATGAGTTGCCTATGTATAAGCATGCAAACGGTAGACAGTTGAATTTGCTAAGTGTCTGACACGAATCTAGTGAACATCGGTGGAAAGCTGGTTGCCCATGAGCAGAAGAAGAACAATGTATGCTAGCTGGCCCGTGAAGGTGCTGAAGGTTGGGGCTTTTAGAACAGAAAAAGCTTTATGTAACAAGAAGCTACTAGTAACAAAGGGCATCGCTACTAGGAGCAATGACCTTACTAGTAGCTCCTGGCATTACTAGTAACAAGATGTGGCTCCAAGGGTTGGAAGTGAGTTTCGACATTTCAAGGTCTTCTCCACAGTTTGGCGACCAGTTTTCAGATACGGAGACAGAACTCATCCAGGATCCTCCCACCCGTTCGACGTCCGACCTGGTCTTCCCCCACGGTCCCTCTGGTCCTGGCGAACGATCGATCGGAGGAAATGCTCATGATCCACGCGAGGAGGTGCGTTCTATTTGTGAAGAAAGGGTTTGGGGTCATGCCTGGGTTAATGTCAATAGTGATCATCCAGAGATGGTGTTATTTTGTATCGTTTTTGTTGAATTTCTTGGAAGGGCCCCCGCTCGTGGTGATGGACAAATGGAGGTCAACCATGTTACGTATGAGACATGGGCAGTATGACTTCCTAAGAACTATACAAGAAACTCAATCTCTTTGAACGAGGAATCTCCTTGATGAACCAGGCTAGTCCGGCTAGTCTTTCTGAACTCGATGACCTCACTGTGGACTGGGTCCGGCACAGAACCATCGGATTCAATGGCACCGTCGCGAGTCACGCGCAGCGAAACGCGCGGCAAGCTTGGCGCAGCTTCGCATGGGTTGGAGGTACTTAAAGGCTGGCCATGGCTCCGACAGTCAGGCCGACGAGTGTGGTGGAGAGTGGGTCCAGCTGCTGAGAGAGAAGGATTCCATGAAAGAACCTGGAGTATGAATCCATATGAATCCCAGACCTCCAAAGGCCAGGACTCCTCGAAAAGTCCGAACATCCCTACCAGTACCCGACTCGACGGGACTCCTGAAAACTCCTGAAAAGAGGGTTGTGGGCGTCTCCAAAAGGTCTCAAATTGGTGACCGATTTTCCAGGGAACCATTTACCCAACTATTACTTTCGAGCGAAACGGACAGAGCCAGTATATGACATAGTCTGACATACAATGCTGGTGTTACTTTGCTTTTGCCACTGCACTCACAGCGATGTATATAATTAATGTCTTGATGTTCTGCAAACAGTGATATTGTTGCACACTTGGTTTGGGGCAGAGGACCAGTGCGCACACTGCCAGGATCATTTGTTGGTTTGTTTCTCCAACTTTGATTCATGAACTTTGCACATCATTTGTCAGCTGAAAAGGACTAATTACCCAGCAGACACCTATCAGTGGCCATTCTGACAATGCTGGTCTCCATCTCCTGGGAGCTATTGAACCCCTAAGGAGTGGGGGGGGGCTAGAGGAGCACTCTTCCCTGCATGGAGGCATGTATCTCCTACCATTGCACTCACCCAAAACAGCAGTTTAAGCCTTGTTTTAAGCAGTGTGATGGTGTTCATTACACTCCCACTCACCACCACGGACGTGGAAAGACCCTGTTCGTAGAACGATCCCGGGGCTTATGTCATCCACTTCCATCGTATAGGTGATGGAGGCGGTGTGTTTGTTTTTCTTTAAATCCGGGGATTTGATGGTTTTGCTAGCCATATTTCATATGTCATTCACTGAGCTCCAACAGTTGAAAATATATGGACAACAAAGTCATGTTCCAAACCTTTGAACACGTTTGAACACACAAAATACATCAACATACCATTATGTTGCGTCTATCTTTGTCAATTGTTTGTCTCTTTCCTGAACGTTAAACCGATGACGACCGGGGGGAGCACCGATCACATTAGCCATGAACGCCAGGTGCCGTTCGTGGCTCGCATTGTGAACGCTTCGGGCACGGCCTGTGGCGCTTGCGACCGAAAGAACTGCACAGGTTGGCAAGATGGGTGTTTCGATGTGTTTCGCGTTTGTTTGTTGTGTTTTTTTAATGTCTTTTTTCTACACTCGTGAAAACTAGCATTCCGCAAAAAATGAGAACCTGTTGGTCTATAGTTTCGCACGTACCTCTTCGAGACTAACCTAGACCAAATGCAGAGAGCCCCTAGACGTATGTGCGTGAACCTTCCGAAGGCTGCACTTTTTGCGCCTCGCCTCTAACCTAGAAGGCGCCTCTAGGAACTGAGAGGCATTTTTTTTTGCAAGAGGCGATTCTTGGTTTACAAAGATTTCTTCCCAGTTATGTGGATAGATTTGTTGGAACACACTGTGTTTTTTGTTGACATCAATGGCTAAAACACATGTGAAGTATAAACACGACATGAACAACATGAAACACATGAAAACCACACAAAAGAATGAAACATATGATAAACATGAAACACATGAAAGCCACATGAAAAGCATTAAACATGTGATAAACACGAAACACATGAAAACCACATGGAAAAACCTGAAAGCACAGGAGAGCCACATGAAAAAACATGAACCATATGAAAATCACGAAGCACATGAAAATCATGAAAGCACATGAAAACCATGAAGCATACATTGAAGCATATGCAAAAACATGAAAACACATGAAAACACGAGAGGCGGAACTTCCCGGGTAAGAGGCGGAATTCCCCGGTCATGAATTTTCGGCATAGTGTCAAGTCGACAGGTTGCCGCTTTCAGCGGTAGCAGCAGCGGAAGACCACCAATGACATTACAAATGACAAGATTCCCTTCTACCAGAAAAGCACGAGAGGCAGATTTTTTCTAAGCGGCAACTCTTGATTGGAGAGGCTAACATTTGAGCCTCTTTGCTACGACGCTGAGAAAAGCAACCACAGGAGGTTTAAGGTGGCATGGTCTATGATAGCCTATATATGGCTATGTTGACCTCTACCGGTGCGGTCGATCCTAGCCTGCGTTCTGCGTATGTCAGATTGCAGTTGGTCCATGTTAAATCAGGTTGGACTGAGAGTGGGAAGGATCCATGTTAGTGTGTGGCCGAAAACGGCCCCCAGGTAGCGAAGTCACCGTTTCATTCGGTCCATGTTAATCTGCACCTGGATTTGGATTTTGGTGCATGTTGGTTTTCACAGGAGTATGTTCTAGCTGTTTGTGTATTTTTTTGTAGTAGATTTCGTAGGAGATTGGGGGTGAGGGGAGATGAGTGTGGGGCCAGAATTGAGCGAGATTTGGATCTTGGCAGAGAGATATGAAATTCTCTTGGGGAATTGGGGGCGAGAATTGACTCAACATGATACGTCATGACCAGCGATCTATTTCACCCGCCGCTGTTAGTCTGCACCACTGCTTGGCTTGCTACGAAATCAAATGCTGCTGTTCTTTTCAATGAATACTTTCGAGCTGATTTCGAGCTGATGGGGCTGAACATGCTGGTTGCCTGGTTGCCTACCTTGAGTGTCACACCATCAAAAATACAATCCCCTAGCGCCGTTTTTCGCTGTGACGAGAGACGAGAAAGACCAAATAATGTGGAGGACCTGTTTGCAGTGGATTGGCAGAACTAGGAATGTTTCACCAAACATTCTGGTGACATGTTCACCAAAAGATCTGGAGGACCTTTTTGCAAATGTTCACCCAGTTGGCAGAGCTCCGTTCACCAGAATCCTTGGGTGATCTTGGGTGTTTCGATGACTTCCACCTTTCCCCACCGACCAGGCTGCCTTTTGCCGAAGGGCCAAGCACGGCTGCGCTTGAGAGTCTGGGCACCAAGCACGCCGTATGAGCGGGAGTGAGGCAGATTAAGGTGGTGATTGGCGTGTTCTTCGTTCTACAGGTATGGGAAATCAAAGGCTCTATTGAATACGTTGCTATGAGGAGCACAGGTACAGGTCCTATAGGAACAATCGACTAGGCCTCCTATTATGCTCAGGCTTTTCACGAAGTTTGTTTGGACCAAAGAATCCAGTGAAGCACATGCCCCCCCCAAATCGAGCAACCGTTTTTTGCACCAAGGAAGGGGAACTCCAAACATGTTCGACCAGCAAAACTATATCCGAACTCACTCGAATCTTGAGCTGCTGCACTCATCGTCCAGCAGAACCTTCCGACGAACGCACGTTCTTCGACGCACTGAGGCAGGTCTCTTCACCAGCGGCACTGCGAAGATCTACGTTGCGCATGACGTCCCGGCTAAAAACCTGTCTTGTGGATCCGCCATGCGACAGAGTCCGGGGATGAGGAAAGGGACATGGATTCACGTCATGCAGTGGATTCAATAGGATTCAATGCATCTACCAGCAGTTTGGAAATCTAGTTGAGTCACCTTCTCATGGCACTTTTAGACTCTATATAGACAAAAAAGGGAGTTACATGGTTTTGCTCGGTTTGGGAGAATCCACCGACATAGGGATGTGACTCCTTAAATCAATTTGGGAGCCATAGCCCATCTGGGTCTGAAGCCTTCAGAACCCCATCCAACAGGTCCGGTCTGAATTCCGTTCCGAGGCTGGACTGGGTGGATTCCTCCATGTACGACCAGGCAAGATGGGAAGAGATATCAAGAAATGAAGGAGATGGGGAGTGAGATGGGGGCTTTTTCAGAGACCAGAGACGTTTTCAGAGGTCAAAATCCACATAAAGGAAACAAGTGGCCATGTCCAACTCTGGACATGCCTTTTGCTTCCGTGCTGGAAAACACATGCAAGTTGCTCGAGTGCCATCTCGGCGGCCAAGGCCGAGGATGGTGTTTTAGGAATCACCCTCATGGCCGTGCCAGTGTCGCCAGTGTCATTGTAGGCTGATCGTAACACCATCCCTTTGTTGATGCGATCGTGTAGATGGCATCTACGATCATCGATCTCAGCCTCAACAAGCAATCGCTGTCTTCTATTCCGGTACACTGTGCCTGTTGGCTTCAGAGTGTAGCCTTCTTGAAACTGTTGAAAACTCTTGGACAGTTCATGCGCATTGTTGTCCCTTCATGCCTGACAACCTGTAGGCTCCTGACATCGAGCAGCTGGAAAACGGTTGTGCAGAACGCCCTGTTGACGCTGTTGCACCTTCGCCATGACTCATGGTGCACCCGACTCGTGATGTCGAGCCTGTGCTTGTGACACTTGGCACGCCAGCTGTTGGCATGCATTTGACCTGTTGACAAGGATTGCCTGATGCTAATCTTGTTGGCCGGCCGCCACACCTCCTTGTGATTTCTTTCAACACCCTCCCAGGGACTAGAGCGTCGACTACTTTCATGTTGAAGCGTTCAGGACTGGCTGAACTGCTGTACTTGGCATCAGAGACTGATCAAGAGATGCTCCTTGTTTGATGGGCCCGTGCGCCTGTGCATGGCCTGTCGTCGCCTGTCGTCGCGTACGAGGCAAAGGCAACGATCGACTCGCTGCGACTCGTGGCGGGTACGACTCGTCCGTACCACTCGTGCGATTTCGCCATGTGAAAATGCCCGTTTCTGCGTCAATGTCCGGGAGTAATGGAGTTGGAATTGCATTGTCCTCCAAGATTGGGGCATGTCAACGCAGTTACTGCAGGTTGTTTGCTTTTCTGTATCATGCGGCTGTGAACTCAGGCAAACACGTCAGCTCATGTTCAGCTCGCTCTTGTGGTGTTGGTTCCTTTGCTTGTGGGGAATGCTCAGTATATATAGCCATGCAGAAGAAATTTGTCAACTGCCACCAAGCTGTCAACATGGCAGGGCTACGTGGATTCTATCCGGGAAGACTCAGCGGAGGCAGGGTACTCAGGTTACATTTGTGGCATGGCAATCGCGTTTAAACTTTAAACCCAACACGGCCAGTGGGGGGCGGACCAGGTTTGCCATGGAAGAAAAACAGAACCTTGGCCGCTGGGCCAATCAAGCATTGGTCAATTGTGGCGACAGCATGTTCCCTTTAATTCACTGGTTTAATTGGGGTTGAGACCCCCTCAGCGGTTGCAACTTGGACCTTTAGTTTGTAGTTTGTATGAGTTTGTATAGAAAAGAAGATTCAACAGCTTTGGACACGTGTTGACTTTTTGGCTGCGCTAGAGTACCAAACAACTCGGCACGGCCACAGCTTGCTGGCAACCCTGAACCAAACGCCTCAGCATTTTTTAGCGAAGAAGAGTTGGAAACGAAGCACAACGCAACATGATCATGAACCAACCCAAGAACCACAAAACTCTGTTCATTCCTTCAGTTGTTGGGGTCTCTTGTCTTTGTTTTTCTTTTACCCCCATCACTCGTTGTTCGCCCTTAGACTCGTTGTTCGCCCCTCCGAGGCGACGGTGGAGGAGACGGCCGACGCGGAGGCGGAACAACGCGGGCAATGGGATGCGGGCAAATCAACGCGCGTTTGGTTTGTGCAGCCAAGAAGCTCTGTCGCCATTCAGCCCAGTTTTCCCCAAATTTTGGGTTGTAGGCCATCTCTTCCTGATATAAAGCTGATATGTTCTTTTTTTTAGATGTGCCTCTCTTCTCGTTAATTGTTGTCTTTTTGTTATCATGGTGTTCACGTGATTTGCTCAGGTTATTTATATAGTTCCATCCCTGTTTAGGGAATGGCTATCCCATGGTATGCCAGTTGACGATTTTCAACTTTTGAAGAACTTGTGGTCCGTAAGCGAGACTGTGAGATTCGGACACCGGGTGTGCTAGTTCTTTGCGGCCCAGTGGGTGTTGAAGAAAACCTGACGAAGTCCAGCAGCAACACAAAACACGCGTTGTTCATGATGGCGTGCTTTCTTCGATGACTCCATGAATGTTCATGGTCTTTCGGACCAGTTTCATGGTCTTTCGGACCAGTCCCCAAAAGCAAGTCCATGAATCTACAGACAAGTCTTTCAAAGTCGTCTCTTGTTTAGCTACATTGTGGATGTTAGCTTGGGGAAAGCAAATGTGGAAAGTCGTCTCTTGAATGTAGTGAAACTATGTGAAACTATGTCATAGCCAGCTTTTGGTACTGCCTTTACCAAGGCAGGTTGCTGCCTCTCCACACCCCGCCACTTGGCAAACACCGACCCTCCAGGCAAAGCTGGTGCCCTTGGCTGCCTGCATCAACGCCTTTGCAGAGGCGGAAGCCCTCAAGGCGGGAGGAGATGGACCGTAGAGCAGGTAGTACATCCTTCCAGGCATCTAGAGGTGGAGTATGGTGGAGTTATTGTTTGTTTCTTGCGATTGAACACTTGCCAGTTTGCCTCATGTTGACATGGATGGGGTTAAAGGATGTTAAAGGTCTGAATACCAGGTACGAAACCTCGGAATCCGCGGCGTCTTGTGGGGAACATGAGTAGCTAACTCCGCAGATCGGAGACGGTAGACGGGAGCTATCCGAAGGGTAGGAGACGGGAGACCGTTGAATTGCTTTGGTCCTCAAACTGAAAGACTAGACTAGAGCTCCTGCTCAACATGTTCCAGAAAAACAGCATCACAATCTAGGGTACCACAGTGGCCCAGACAGAGGGCCTTTTACTGTTGGTTGGTTGATTAATAGAGGGGATAAGGGGATACCCCCAAGGTGATCAACCAATAGGTATACGGTACAGTACCAAATCGACCCCCCTATGATTCCCAAAAGATCCTCAAAAGGACATCATTGGCGGCTCCTGGGTCCTGGCACAATCTCTTCATGGATGTTTCGACATGCGGAAGGTCCTTCCAGCGTCCTTGGGCAGAAATGAGCGACACTGTGCTTGCTTAAGGAGACACCCACATGACTCCTTCGACTTGGAGCCAAAAGCATGTCACGTCATCTATACACCCGACCTTATCCACTGCCAGATGGATGAGAATGGCAACGGGGTGAAGTGTGACAAATGTCCCGGGCTCAAGGCAAAATGACAGCGAAGAGGTAAGGTTGCGGGAAGTTTGTGCTATATACAACAGAAAATCGGAAGCACCAAACTTGCAAAGCATTGAAGGATGTCAAAGAGTTGTTTAAACACACATGATTGTTAAACACATATTTTGAGATGCCAACAACTTGCTGGCTTCACTGATGCCTGCATCTAGGTAAAGTGTGCGTGGATGCCACCAAGCAAATTGCCGCTCGGAAGCACTAGCTCTCCCAACTGCTGTTTGCCTGGCGAGCGGAGAGGACAGGATGTCCGTGCCATCGTGGGCTGCGAGGTGGTAAGATCGATATAGGAAAATGCATCGGATTTCCCTCTATTCACGGTCTCATTGTGTCTTTTCGATTAACCAGACGAAGATGCATTGGAAGGCTTTGAGACCCTCCTTGATCTCCTGGGAAAGCCAACGGACAGGGGTTGCTCGGAAAGACAGGTTGACCCGACATGGTCTGGTGATGATGCAAATGATCCACTTCGCTGATGATGGTGCGGATGACGCAGATACGCTACGTGCATGATGCGGATGATGCGTTACGGACATGATGCGGATGATGCGGATGATGTGTGACGAGGATTGGAGGATGAGCTGATGATGCCTTAAGATCCACTCAAGCCATAGTCTTGGAACTGCAAGACGATGAGTTGCTTTCTAGGCCCTTTAGGCAACTCCCCCCGTCTACCCATGTTGTTTGAAAGACTCATCATCGTTCGACAACAACGTTGTTAGCTGACTCTCTCTCCCTCCCTCCCTCCCTCCCTCTCTGTCTTTGCGGCTTGGCAACGATTCTGACGTACTGCTTTGATACTGCGGATGGACAAGATCTTGCCCCATCGAGATCATGAGACCAGTCAAGACCGGTCCCCATGTAATGACCCACGCACTGGCTGTTTTCCGGTGTTCACAACTGACTGCACTTCGGTTTGGGCATCTTGATCCTCGCCGAGAAAGTTAAGATCGAGAACGGTGTAGGTCACAAGGTTTGCGGCATAGTCGTCCTGGCAATCAAGGGCATCTGGAAGGTAAATAAGACAAGCAACTGTCCTGTGGTTCTTCAAGGTCCGGCTTAGTCTGCGGCCAGCTCTTTCTCTTCTTCTTTTCCACGGCCGTGGTTTGCATGTGTAGGAAGGTTTGCGCACACCTGAGAGGAAAGACAATGCGAAGTCGCGTGGCACACGTCACAAGATGCCATAAGATGCCTGAGGTGCAAACCGGAGCATTTGGACTCTGGCTGTTGTGCTATGTTGACGCTAGTTGAACACAAGCGCTGCGAAGGCACACCGTTATGATAATTTGTTTGAAAGGAACTGACGAATTGAGATTATTCTCTCTTAAGTGAATCGTTCAATAAGCCTGTTCATCTCAAGTGATGCTCTATTATGATGCTCTCATTAGTGAACCCGTCAATGGTCTTTGTCCTTCCTATTGGCAGTTTCCTCTTAAGGGAACTGTAAGCATACAGTTCCAAAAAAGGCCAACAGACGGTAAACGACATTTTTTGGTGCCCTTTTTATTCGTTTTAAAAAGGCTTTTGGTGCTTAAAAAAGGCACCCCACAAAATTGTCTTTTAGGGTTTGTTGGCCGGTGTCGGTTCATCAAAATCAAAATGATGTTGTTTTATCCTTCCCTTTATTGAGTGTCAGGAGAAGGAATCAACAAAGTTGTTGTGCAAGAGCAACGGGGGTCTTCCAATCAAAAGATGACATTAGAAGACATGTTGAAAGTCTATTAATCCGTTGTTTGGTGTCCCAAGTGCATCCATACAGGTCAAGAGTCGAGAACATTCATAACGGCTATTTGCCAAGAAACTTAAGATAGATGTTCAACTGAAGTGAAATTGTTGTTATGACAAAACTCCACAAATAGGAAAAAACACTAAACACTTGCAAATGTGCAATGACCGTCAATAAATACATTCTTAATAAACAAAAACAAAGAAAACGATTGAATTGTAAGTTTGGTGTAAACTTACACTAGATCTTTCACACCTGAAGTGTCAGATCACATCAAACTTACACAGCAGCAGTGTAAGTTTACACGCATTGTTCACTTGACCAGTGTAACATTACATCAAACTTACACTTCACAGTGTAAGCTTACACTTCTCTGTGTTAATAACTTTGATGTAAACCTACACTCCAAGGTTTCGGTGCAAGTTTACACCAAACTCACACTCCTTTTCTGTGAAATTCTCGTGTTTTTGATTGAAAGATCGTGCGCATTTCAATTTAAGTTTATTGAATTTCCTCTGACTTTCTGTGGGTCTTGATGACATGTCTGGCTGAAATTTAGTGAATGTTTCCATGTGTTGAAGCTTCCGCTTGTTGATCTGACTTGTTTGTTGAACTTTAGCAGAAATCACTTTCAGGAAACATATTTATTATCTTGGCAAGCAGGTATGGTCTTTCATGAATTTTCTACTGCATGGATTCACTTGGGAAATGACATTCAGAAAAGAACTTCCCAAGCGACACTTTCTTTGCAAGCAGTGATGGTCTTTCATGAAATGCTGTGAAATACTGTGTAGGTCACTTGAAAATGAGATACCGTAACACTGAACAATACTTAAACACATATTATACGAAACAATCTGTTCCCTCTTGTGTTTGGATTGATATTTCCACCAAGAGATTCATTTAAGAGGAAAATGCAATGAAGCGTGACACGATTCAATTGAGATCAAATAGTCTATTCAATGATGCACTTGATTTTCGTACACCTTCTTTGGTGCTTCCTTGTCTTTACATTCACTTTAACAGAATTGAGAACAAACGATGACACTTTTCAGATTTGGCGGTTCCTTTTGGACGATGTTCACATTGGATCTTAGCACTGCTGGCACAAAACCAACAACAAAGGGTTATTTGCCGTAGCAAATTGCATTCAATCACCGAGTTTCAACTGTCTATGATGTCTACCTGGTGTTGAGCTTGTCTGCTGAACAAATGCAAGTGTAAGACTAAGGTGATTCTTTAAGGTGAATTTATTCTGACTCCCTTTTGGAGAACCTGCCTGTTTTGAGAGAAAGTCTAAGGTGAACCTTTTACTTTGATTTTTGCGCAGTGATTCAGTGAATTTGTGTGTTCCAATCGAAAAGAAAGGTGAACCTTGTCAGGTGATTCTTCTACTTTGATCCTTGTTTGAAGCGAATCTGCCTGTTCTAAGTGAAGGTCTAAGGTGAATCTTTAAGATGAATCTGTTACTTTGATCCTTTTGACATGGATTTACTTAAGTGGCAGAAAAGCTCACAAGTGGACCTTCTAAAATGATCATGAGGAGGGTACCTTTTATTTTTGCAGGTGGATCTTGATGACAATCCGATGGAAAAGACAAAGCATAAACAGTTTGTAGTTTAAACATGTATATAAATGGGCTAACACTTTTGTAGGTTAAACGACTGAATAACCTGACACGTTTGAGGCTGTTTGATCCTTTAGCCTATTAGTTAAATCGACCTTTCTGACGAATAGTTCATTTAAACATGTTCAAAAACGTTCTAACTAATAATTAGTCAGAAAACACAAGATAACCTAATAGTTAGAAATCTGCCAAGCCGAAGCTATTGGGTTACAAGAGAATCATGTCGATTCAAAAATATGTTGAAAGGACATCATTTGAACACAAACAGTTTTTTAAAAGGGAGTCAACGAGAAGCTAAAGGCATTCAACACAAATTGACAGGAAACCAGTAGGACCAGACAGGATACAGTATAACTTTAAGTGCAGACTTCTAAGACATAGGCTTCAGGTCACATCCCAAACCCTTGGGCTAGAGCTCTCCATGGAGTCAAGTCAGTGCGTGCGCAGCCTGACATTCAAGAGTACAGATTGAAAAAAAAACAATTTTCAAAGGGTCTTGGTGAGGTTTCCAAGAATATTAGGAAACGAAACAACATGTACTAAAAAAAAATACACACACAAAATAAATATTGAAACAGAAAAACAGACAAACGAAAAATCCAGGAGTCTTGGGGGAGGGGAAGGGCTCCAAGAGTCTCTGAATATTGTTGTTTTTTTTTGTCATTTATTTTCTGTTCTTTGTATTTTTTCTTCGATGGGATGTTTTCTGTTTTCGTGTGATGGTTGTGTTTTTAATGATCTATTTTGTTTATGTGTTGCTTTGTTGTCTATTCTAATGGGAGGCAGACACAGGTGATGCCAGATTTGCATTTTCTGGTGCATTTTGCATATGTTTGAAGTGGTCAGTACATGTTTGCATATGTGTCTTACTGTGTGTTGGAGCCTTTGACATACATAAGGCATGGTAATTTCCAACGCAACGTTTTGAGCATGAAGCACATGACCAAGGGAACATGTTCATCCCTGGTGCACCCCCGAGTTGCTCTTTGGGGAGCGGAAGTACGAAATACGAAGTCGGATTTGCCCTCTTCGGCACTGGGGATGATCGCACACATTTGGCAGCTGTTCTTCTTTGTTCCCAGCAATCGGTAGGAGACGTACCGGTTCCCATCGGTCGTAGACCCGCGGCGGGTTCGGTAACCCTCCAGGATCGGCGCCGTAGAATGAGGGTTCGACTGCGGACTGCGGACTGCCAAAGGTGTGATGCACCGCCGGAGTCGGTGGATGCGGATTCAGACTTAATGTTAACATGATGTCGGAGGTATAGTTGGATCTGTGAAGGCCCTGGAAACCCATGGTTCTCGACGTCGAACCGCAAGGTACTATATAGAGCACACATGTTGCGCAAGATACTGGGCAACATCGAACGCGCAAGCAACATGCATTGGTGGTGCAAGCTTTAAAACAGTATAAGGGCTAAGGGCTGTGACATAATTTCCAGGTGTCCAATGCTGCCGGTGTCTCTCAATGGTGCTCTCTGTTTTTGGTCCATCACCTACCCAGGAAAAGTGGGTAACCTTTGGCCTTTTTGGGGGTTGCCCCGCCGAACAAGATGGTACAACAATACCGTAGTCTGTAGTTATACTTTTTATTTTTCAGGGACACTGAGGGAGTCAGATCAAGATAACATCGACTGATCGGGTGTGCGAGACCCTCTTCGACGACGAAACAATGCTGAGACGGAATATGCAGAGCAAGGCTGAACACTGCGAAGCACACCCGCCTGGGACATGCTCAGATTTTTGCCTGAGAGATTTCCATTCGAATTGAAGAAACTATTTTCAATGTTGGAGAGGATTGGTCGTCTAGTAATATATCTATATAGTATAGTAAGTTTTAAGGTTCTGGACTCTGGCTCGGACTTCTTTTCAGGATTGCACACCTACACCTAGGTCAGTGTCGTCAAGACTGATGCTGGCTGTGTGTGTTTTTCACATGGGACACCGCTGTCTTTGCAATTTTGTCCTGGTCCAAGGACATTTGGCGAGAGCCTGACGTGCTTGTCCTGCACATCAAGAGGTGGGAGGACCGAGGGTCGCCCTTGGAAGCCCCGAACTCGCAGACCGGACATCTCTGATTTCAAGACGCGTACTTCACGGAGCGAATGGGATTGGCAGATATACCGATCAGGCCAGGGTGGTTGACCTGGGTCAATAGATTTTGTTATTCCACGATTACTCTCCCTGGAACTAACATGGAAGTGAAAAACCACCTGTTTCTAGTGGATTTCAGGGTCTTCCTTACGGGGCCATTCTCCACGTAACCATGTGGTCGTTCCAGGGAGTGTACATGGAATGTCTGGGATCGGTCGCCTCAAACTGCGAGGGTCTCCTGGGATCGGAGCGTCTAGACACATCATGAAGCCAGGCGTCATCCGAAGCACACCAAAGCCATTGGATGATGTCTCAACCCTAAACCCAATATATGTGAAAATCACCATTTGAGTAAAAGAATCACCCAGCGTAGGGACATCCGACATCAAATAAGGACATACTGCATGTGTATATTAACTTCCATTGCTGTATTGTACATATTATTTGTTATAATCTCTTTTCGAGATCAGTCCCAGGGGTCCGTTTCGGGTTCCCCCGTGGCGGGTGGGGTGAAACCCCGTGATTGATCTTATCCGAGGCCGTTCGGAACAACGCGGTTGCTGCACCGATGACCCGTTTGAAACCCCGTTGCACCACCGAGGCCTGAACCCCCCAAAACATCTCCAATTGAAGTCCCAAACATGGGGACAGGGACCCGGCAAAAGGGGATATGGTTTATTAACATCTATATATATATATATACCCTAGAAGTCCCAAGACTATATTTTTGACTGACTGAAGTAAAGGACATTCCTTTTAGTGCCACCTAAAGACCATTCTTTTTATAGTCTTTGACTCCCAGGGTATATACAGTACATTTGAACATGTGAGACTAGGAGGGTCCAAGCGCGTAAGACACCCTTCTTGGGCCTGTTCCCGTCCAGGTTTCACTTCAGCGGAGAACACTTCGAGAAGATCTCAACGCCCGTCCAGGCGGGCGGGCGTTTTCGATCTCGGACCGGAGGGATGAGGGTCTGGGTGACTTAGTCCAGACGCTCCATATGGACTTGGACTGGAATGTTATATACTTTTTTTTTGTTTGCCCAGTTAAAGATCCATCGTGAGTCTTCCTACTTGACAGGAACTAAAGAGGCACAAGGTATGTATGTATATATGCTACCCCCCCCCAAAGATCTACCTTTTTTGCCTCCCGCATGCATGTCTAAGTCAATATTATAGATAGATCTACAAGCACTTCAAAGAGCTTGGTATCAAACAAAAACCAACCTTTACGCATCAAGGAGTTTATTACTTCACTGTCAGCCTTCAAAAAATAAATGTGACAGATTGTCCGAAGGATCTTATACGCAAGAGAACTTTCAAAAGGGAACATGCAGAAGACATACCAAAGCTGTATTTGACAAAACCCTGAATTGCTTAGGGATGATAAAGAAAGGTTGATATAGTTGAAGGACTTGACAATGTGCTATGACAACTCAAGCTGTATCAAATCAGAGTCAGTAGAGAAAATCAAGAATAACGGTAAAGGAATGAATGTATTGAATGACTATTTGACATGTGCAGCTAATGTAGATATCTGGCACTATTATACAAACACACCAAAAAGATGCTGACACAATTCAATACATTGAACAAGGTAATCACACATAATGCAGTAATGACTTTTATGACACTGCTCTTATGAGTGGGACAAATAGAAACATGCTTTTGATAGGAACCTATGTGTGAGATTATGGGAAGAGATGAGTTGACTGAAAGGGGGTATCCATTGAGGAAATGTAACAGGCATTATATATTGAGTTTAACATTTCAAAACCAAACATACAGAAAGTGTTTATACCAAACATACGTTATAACTGAACTGAACCAAAAGTTGAACAAAGTCAATCATACAATCCAAACACAGAAGCCAGTTCTACAGAACTTCTGTTGAGAGTTGCATTACAGTTGAGGATGAAGACACTTATAACAATATGAACCTAGCAAATGTATCGCTTCAAGAAGGAGGTATTCAACTCAATTCCAAAGTTATACCATTCAATTAAGCCGCTGATCGTTAAACGTTGAACCAACTGTGGAATGAGAAGTTATGCTATTATCTATTTGAAAAGGACCCTAAGGCAAACACTGAAATTAATATTACCAGAGCATTTACACACATTATAAAACAATGCAATGTTGTCAGTTTGATAGATGGAAGTTAAAGAAAAATGTGGTCGATTATGATACGTTGACGAAGTTTACTTTCTTGTATGCAGACAATTGTTTTTTTTTTTGCCAAATATGTATATAATGTTATTCAACAATGATATTATGTGATCTACCAGGCAATATGAGACAATTTTAAGAGAAGAGTCAAGATACTGGCATGCAAAGAACCCATTAAAACTCACAATATTAATTACAGAGGTATTCAGAATCAGTGGGTGAACACAAACATATTTGATAATCAAGAAGAAGACAAATTCAAAGGAGTTGATAGGTGTTGTTAACTATGGATTGCTGGAAAAGGAAGCCTCAACATTTTTTGGACCTGGATTCAAGATTCAAGATGCCTAGAAAGAGTTTTTATACCTGGACCATCAAGCGAAAACCCAAAAACACATGTTTTTTGGGCATTGGTCAATGCATAGACCAAAGCAAAAAAGAAAATAACGTGTGCCTTTTTGCTTGTTGATAAAATGAAACCACACAAGACTAAAACAAACTCAATGAAAACCAAAACAATATTCCAGGCTGAAACCACAGATTCTCCTCAGAGTTTTTTTTTGGTTTTTTGGTTTGGTTTTGGCAGTCTATGAGAAGAAAACAAAGAAACAAACAAACAAACAAAAGGGTAGAGCGACAAATATGGTTCTATTTATTTAATGTGTTTATCTCCAAACTATGCACATTATATATGCTTCCCTGCACAATTAACACCAATGTATTAAAATTCATGAAAAAGGTAGGTCAGGACATGGATGTAGAGGAGTGAGGAGTCCTTGCTTTAAACAGTATGAAAAAGGTAGATCTTTTTTGGGGGGTACCATATATATATATACTGTATAAGTATGTATATTTATATAACTATTATTTCAGCTTCCAGATGTAAGTTTTCTTTTCCAAGACTGAAGTGGGTGATTGAGTTGAGCGAGATCTCAGTGAAATCAACATTGTTAGATAAAGTTAGATTAGGAACCCATAGTTTTGTGTTACGTGTAATATATATATATACATATATTATCAATATATATATATACTGTTAAATATCATATATACTTCATATATTACACATTGGATCCTTGGCCACGTGTCAACCACCCCAATGTAGGTACCCTCCGACTCACCTTCCATGGAAGTGGTTACGTTTCCCACCTCTTTGGTCTTCGTCACGGGGCCTTCTATGCCGGCTCCTGCCATCCAGAGAACGTGACTGATGGACCTGGGGGTTGTACCGATGGACCTTCCAGGGCTGTTCTTTCTTCGAGGTCCAAGAAGAAGCTGGTCCTTCGGAACCTGGGTGTGTCTTGTAATGAGACACCCTGGCCCAATTGGGTAGACGCAGTCGTTCCGAACCGTTCACTCAGAGGGTCTGAACGCCTCCCACTTGCTCCTTGGGAGTTTGCAGAACGACTCGGTCCCTCCAACTGAGCGGGGTGGAGTGCCAGCGAGTGGTTCTTTTGGCCCATTCTTGGGTGAAGACACCATGGCAGACCACTCGTGCATCTATATATTCTCGTGCATCTCGGCCTCCCGCTCCGCTGGGTCCTCGTGCACCGGCCTGGAACCGAAGTGTACCAGTGAACTGGTGGGTTGCCGAGGCGGTTTCCCTGGAGGGCATGGGCAGGTTTCTAGTGGCGCGTCCGTTGGATTTTGTTGTATTGAAGTAGGGTGCAGCCAGACCTCTGGGAAGAGGTAGACTCTAGACTATTTATAATCATATAATATAGTCCAAATCCTATCGGTTGGGAGGGGGTTGCCTTTCGAATTAGCCGCTTCTTAGGATGTGTGCCATCACTTCCACTGATTTCAAGGTTGCAGCATTGATGGCAGCATCATCCATCAAGAAGCTAGTGAACCACTTTTAAGGGGTTTCAGGTGGTCGCAGTCCGTCCGGGTTCCAGAACACCCCATGATGAGCATGTTTGGTCTGTCACACTCAACAGAATACCTCTCATGGCACCGGCAGGTTCCTTTGACGGAGCTAGACGTGCGGTCTTGGATTGGAGGCGACCGGACACTGGGCGTACTGTCCATCCCGGATCACCTGACAGGAAGAGCCGCATGTCGAACTCCCCCTGCGGCACCCAGTTCCTTCGTTCAGGTCTTTGGAGGTACCAGGAGGGTCCAAAAAGAAACACCTTCTGAGCAGGTACCGCGCTAAGGCCATCTAAGGCCTAAGGGACGAAGACGCGGCGCGGTTTGGTCCGAGGACACCAGGTGTGAGCCGTACCCATTCGTGTAGGAGGAGAACCCACGGCATGCCGTGCCCAGAGACCCAGAGGCTTCCATAAGACCACGAAGCAGATCACTAACTTCAGCCAGTCCTCCGAAGCGCTTGGAGTGACTTGGGTGTGGCTCAACCATAAAGGAGATGCAGAACCTACAGGGTTTGGTCTCAATTTCGCTCTCATTACCTTTGGATATGGCACCCCATTTGTCTATAGCTGCGGCCAGGCCAGGAACTAATAGAAACGTTTTGTGAACACGTGAGCGCTGAAATTACAGCTCCCGTTTGCACCCAACGGCCCGAAGCTCATCTCACAGACCATTTGGATTAGACATCCCTCTCGACTTCCACCTGTTTACCTCTAGTCCTAGTCCTGGTGGTCATCCAGCGTCGATCGGTCGAAGCACACGAAGCGTTGTCCAGCCCCACAGTGCCACAGTTCAGCATTTCATGAGGGCAAGAACAGAGTTCTTACTCGGTCGGAGATACGAGCATCCATCAAATCATATTGGGTGTAAACGAAAGGGAGGCCTCCCAGTTCGACCCTTTGGAAGAAGGGAACTATAAATAGATCAGTCATGATGATCAGTCTACCCAATTGGCGGGGGGTCTCCCTATATCTCCCTATATTGAACATATCAAATCCATACCAAGAAGGGTTTTCCCTGCCGAGGAAAAACATGCCGACGGACTTGGGTCGACGAGCGAACGAAACTTGTGGTCGCTCCTTAGAATCTGTACACACTCGGTTCTCGGATGCATTTGGATATCACGTCCGTGGGGTTGCCACTTTTTGTGAGCAGCCTGCGGGCAGGTTGCAGGGTTCCCACAGAAACTACGGTTGTAGCTGCTAGAGTTGGAACTCCTGCCATAGTCCAATGTCGAGTCTCGAACTTGCTTCACTCTTCAATCGATGCCCATCTTGACCGCTCCGCCTATGGCCTCAAGTCTTTCAGGTCCAACGGGCAGTTGCACTGCCTATGACCTTTATGGCAAGGATTCCCAGAGTTGGGAGGGTCCGTGAGCTCCAGAAAAGTTCTCTCCTTCTCTCTTTCTTCATTGCATCAAGGAGGGGGCATATTGTTCCATCTTGGGGGTTACTGTACAACAGGAGGGACCCTGAACAGACATATGATGACAGGGTGGTTCCCTAGTGGTATGTCCTATTGAGACGTATTGAGCTGGCTGAGCCAAATATAGACAACTTAATATCGGTGCCTCAAAATAGGGAGCCCCCAACCAAGTGGTTTTGGATTGCTTTCCTTCTTCAAGGGTTCTGCTTGGGAGTTCTCCCTAGCTAATTACATATAGCATATTACTGCGTTCTTGTGGGCCCAAGACACCCTTTGCTGCAGCAGAGTTCGCCAGCGCCCAGGTGTTGCATGCCATCGTGGAGGTATGTCCGGTGGACACTATACGCAGGGGCGCCTAGAGTCGTGCTGGAAGGACACCTGTCATGTGCAAAAGAGATCAAAAGAACGTGTTTTGTATTGTTTTGTAAATCACTGGAGTCTCAGATGGGGTGTGCTCAACTTTTCCATATAAGCACCGCCCAGAAAGGTCAGAAGCAAAAGCTTTATGTCGGTAGATCTTACCTTGAGCACTGAATCCAATCAACACTGGGGATTACTCGACCTACCTAGCTGGAGGTTAACCCATGGAACCCAGATTCTTTCTGGATGCTTTTTAGTGGGGCGACCATGTTTTTCGGCGCAAGTTGTTTCGGTGTCTCATGCAGACTTTTTTGTGGCATGCCGATCATGCCATTGCGGCTGAGATCCTACTGCATGAACGAGGGGGGCAAGGACAAGCAAATCAGATGGTGGCAACGGTGAAGAACGATCGAGTTGTTGGTGAAATTATCCCATCACCCAGCAAACTGAGCAGAAGATACACTGTCAGTGGATTGTGGACAACCAAGACATGTGCGTTCTTTGTATGTAAGTATCAACACTACCCACAAACCATCACACACCACTTTTGGTAGTTTTGCGTTTTGAGTGTCCAGTGTATTCAGAATTTCCATCCTTTTTTAGCGGTGCACCAGTTTGTTGCAGCAGGTATGGGCCAGGGCACCCTTCATGAAGGCAAATTTCATATAGAGTATTGACAATTCCTGCAGGAGACAAGCGGTAAATTGCATTGGATTGTCCCCTATACTCGAGGAGTCTACTGCCATCGCGGCAAGATTGGTGGTTGGCTTCTTGTGTCCCACTGATCACCATCTCCCACGTCCTTGGCTGTGTTTTTCTTGCACCACAGGCACGCAAGAGTATAATTGCAATGGATTGCCATGGAAAAAAAGGTTATGTTTTGTGTCATGCTTGCTTTTTACTTATTCCAATTGAACAATTTTTTTGGAATGACTTATTTAATTTACTTGACGTCGGGACATGCATGCGCTAGTTGGTGCGGGCGATGAAGCAGAAGGTTGCTGAGAATATGGGCCCCAGACATGATTTACTTCATCATAATTCACATCTATTCCGACTCAATGCATGCTTTTTCTCGGGGCAGTCAAAGCAGAGATATGCAGCAAAATGCTGCACATATTCTTTTTTACTTGCCTCGGAGGCAAAGAAACACTTTTCTACATCCAGTTTTTCTACACAGCAAAATCGCACTCGAAAGGATTTACCTCTTAGCATGACTTCAGACTCTCGGATGATGGCAGCGCGTTCGGAGTGCACCGTTCTCCTGAGCAGCTTTGCTTTAAAGGGCTGCTCAGCGGCTCACCGTGACCATTCGGTTTTCACGGGTGCAACAAAACGTTGATTTCAGCCATGGCTGAACCTTGGTGCTTCGTTGATGTTCATGCTGGTGTTTGGCCATGCAGACGAAGGAGATGAAAGAGAACGTAGAAGAACAACTTCCGAGGTCGTGAAATTCCCACTGTGCAATGCCTCGCGAGGTCGTGAGTGTGGCGACGATATGCGACGGTGGCCACGCGAAAGAAGTTGTTCCCCACCTTTGGGGAATTTGTGCAGGTAAACGGGTGAACAATGTTCAAGAGGAACTAAGAGTCATCAAGAGTGGGAACTCTCGACATCAAAATTGTGTGTGAAACAACATATATATATATATATATTTGTGGAAAATGAGGTCCCATTGGTCAGCATTTTTAAATCGAGAAGTGTACCAATGGACGCCGCCTCAAGAGAAGGCTCAGCAGTGGACCCTGGGTCGCGTCGGAAAAGTCCGATGCTGTGTTCCTTAGTGGTAGCGGAGCAATAAGCTCCAGGTAGATCCTCTGTGGTAGTTGGTTGGTTAGTTTTGGCCATGGCGGCTGATGGGCGCACGCAACCAGTCCCTCGCAGTGATGGAAGCGAGGATGCTGATGGTGGACCTGTTGGTGCAGGTCGAAGAGAACCTCGTGGACGGGGTACAGATGAGTCCCCGGCAGGAGCCGGGATGTCCGACGACTTTGACAGTGATGAGTTCAGAGAGTTTTTGAGGATGAGAAGAATGAGGGGGCGAAGTCATGGAGGGCTTCGAGGAGAAGAAGATGGTGATTGGAAGGGCGGTGGAGCTCCTTCCAAGCCGCCCGAATGTGATGGAGAAGCCATCCCCTTTCAGGATTGGCTGATCAAGGCACGGCTGTGGCTCGCCACTACGAAGGTCCGAAAGAAGACCCAGGGTCCTATGATTCTTCAAGGACTTTCGGGAGTGGCATTTCAGACTTTCAAGCACTGGGCAAAAGATGTCGAGTGGCTTCAGAATGAGGATGGTGGAATGGTATTGCTGGAGGCCATGAACCTGCCGGAGAATTTTGGCGAAGATCGAGATGAAGACCTACTCAGCGCCTTGGCAAAAATTACTTACCACCTCCGTCGAGAACGGCATGAAGAACATCGAAACTTCTTCAATCGATGGGAGGAAGCACTTCGACGAGTCTCAGAACATGGAGTGGTGCTCCCCGACCAGTACAAGGGGTTCCTCTTGGTGAATGCCATGGCTTTGAGCGAGCAGGACATCAAGGGACTCCTGAATTTCACCAGGGGAAGTATCGCCACCAAGGATGTGAAAGAATGGACAAGAAAACATGAGACGAAGCTCATGGTCAAAGAGGTTGGCACAGAAAACCAAAGGAAAGGAAAAACTACCTCCGGGACCTCATCTTCTTCGGCAGTGCACCACATGACTGCAGAGGAGACGGGTGACTTCCACGACGAGGACGAGATTTTGGAGGCAGTGCTGGAAGAACTGGATGGCGATGAAGATGCCGTCCAACCAGATGGAGATCAAGAAGGTGAAGAAGAGCCTTTGGAAGAACATGAAATTCGAGAAGTACTGAACACCATGTTTCAGAAACGCACTTTCAGCCAAAGCCTCAAGCTCAAGAAGGCCAAGGAGTTAGCCAGGGGCTATGGAGGCTGGAAAGGATCAGGAAAAGACAAAGGAAAGCAAGGAAAGAGCAAGCTCATCGACCAGATGAAACAAAACAGCCGGTGCGCCATTTGCAAGAAGATTGGTCATTGGCATCGAGAATGCCCAGATGGAAAAGGAAGAGGAAAGACTGGTCCCAAGGAAGCCTACTACCTTCAGAATATGGCGACAGAGGAGAACGAGGAGGCCTTATTTTGTGGACACTTGGAGATGGATCAGGAACCACTTCCTGATGAGCAGCTGGCCAAATTGAATGATGAAATGCTCTTCAGGTTGGCCGGCCCGGAGGACCGAGAGATGAAGGAGATCTATGGTGACCAGTACCGGCACTTTGATGAAACGTATGAAACAGGTGAAGAATGGTTTTGGCAAGAGGCGACCGAGGTTGAGACGGACGTGAAGGAAAAGACTTCGCTGATTCCTCCCTCGGTGGCCAGGCCTTCAACATCGCCGAGCCGAACTGAGCCAGTGAACGGGGAACACGATCCGGAGGATCATATTTTTGATGTGGTGTCCAGCTCCCACACTGTAGCTGGAGGCAAGCAGCATGTTCGATCCCGATACAAGGTCCAATGCATGGAGATTGGTGGGGGTATCGGTTCGCATGTTCATGAAGTGTTTTATTCTGGGGATGATTTTGGTTTGCGGGGGAAAGCATCCGAGAATCATGAGAACCTAGAAGGCACGAGAGGGGTCCGACAAAAGACGAAACAAACACGATCAGGACGACAAGTTCAAGAGGATTGCTGCGCAACGATAGATACTGGGTGCCAGAGAATGGCAGTGGGGGCAGAAACCTTATATCGTTTGGCAAAACAACTTCCACAGGATATGATGATTGGCACTCTACCTCAAGAACATCGTTTCAGGTCGGTGAATGGTACATCGACTACCACCCATTTGGCGTCTATTCCTACTAGTTTGGGCAACAAAGGCAGCATCCTACGTCCTGCAATCTTCAATGAAGGAGAATCTCGACAAGCGCCGTTCTTGATCTCGCTACCCTTCCTACTCCATTGTCGGGCGGTGTTGTACCTGGACCCAAAAAGGGGACTCAGATTGTATTTGAGAAGATTTGATTGTGGAGTCGATTGTCACATCGGACCTACAGGAGCCCTAAGAGTGCCACTCAATCAATTCACTCTGGAGCAAATGGAAAGACTTCAAAAGGCTCATGAACAACTCCAACATCAATCCACCGAGTTTGAGGTCATGAAGATGGCGACGAAAGAAAGTTTTGGCTCGAACTACAAGGATAAAGACTCGCGCCCAAGCTCAGAAGACCCGTCATTTGAGAGCGGTCATGAAGCGCAGCCGAATCGAGGAGAGCCAGTATATGAATGTGTGGGTGAGAATGGTGATGAAGCTTCTCTTCGTGATGATTCGACTGACCGAGCTCTCAATCCGATTGGTGATGGGAGAGAGCCAGATGACCGATGTAGAGCAGGAGGAGGACTGGGAAGCATTGGAGACGGAACCAGCCTCACCGTTCAATGTGTGGCCCAATCCAGGAGTGCAGAGGAGTCCAAACTCAATCACGTCCGAGAACAGATCGACTCGAACTCAGACCACCAACAAGCAGTCTCCGAGCTACACTCCTTCATCGGGATCAGAGATCCAGTACCCGAAGCCGAAGGCATTTCCACAGGTCAAGTCCAAGGAGACGGTCGACCTGGAA
Organism: Durusdinium trenchii; assembly: GCA_963970005.1. NCBI lineage: Eukaryota > Dinophyceae > Suessiales > Symbiodiniaceae > Durusdinium > Durusdinium trenchii. The sequence continues at coordinate 324,267 of CAXAMN010027983.1, forward strand.
CAACTCAAGATCGACTTCGAGAAAAGGAAGGAGGAGTGTCAGCACAAGAGAACCACTCGCAAAGGAACGAACGCCTTCGTGGAGATCGAGCGATGCCTGACGTGTGGAAAAACCCTGAAGTCCGAGCGGAAGGACAACATGGAGAAGGAGACGGTCAAGAAAGAACCTATTTCCATCGAGAAGACGGACTTGGAGGTCGAGGAGGAGAAACAAGACTACCAGGAGTTCCTGGAATTCCAGAAATGGAAGGCAAGCAAAGACAAGCCGAAGAAGCACTCCTCGAACAAAGTGTGAAGGTCATGGGAGAATGGAGAGCACTGACCGAAAAGAATCAGAAGGCCATGATTGCTTCCCTCGAAATAGCCGAGAACTATGTGACGGAGATTATGAACCTTCTCAAAAATGAAGAGCCGATTTGTGCCATTGAAAAAGAGTTTGAACAGCTTCGGTCCAGCATGCGAGCACAAAAGAAGTATGCTAAGATGATAAAGGGTTCTCCGAAGGCCGTCGTCGAGATTTTCAACCCACATCGATTTGCACCCCATTGCAATCGGTCAGGACTCTTGGCAGCCGCGGCCTTCGATCTAGAACTGGGGCATGAGCTACTACAACCAACAGTTCGAGAACGAGTCAAGAACTACATCAAGGAGGTACGGCCAGGACTGGTGATCTTGTCTCCACCTTGCACCTTGTTCAGCATCATGCAGAATATGAATTTGATGAAGCGGGACTTCCTCAAGAGACTTCGAGAAGCTAAGATATTGCTGAGGTTCGCGGTGGAGATTATTGAGGAGGTGATCCGATACGATGGAGTATATCTGCTGGAACAACCGCTGACGTCCAAGGCCTGGATGGAAACGATCTTGCAACAGATCATTAACCGAGAAGATTGCATCTTGGCCCAATGTGATCAATGCCAGTATGGTCTTCAAGACTACAATGGAGGCAAGATGAAGAAAAGCACTGGATGGATCACCAATAGTCCTCGGATAGCCAATCGGCTAAACCGGAAATGTGATGGAACTCATGAACACACACACGTGTTGGGATCAAGTGGAGGATGCAATCGATCTACACAGGCACAGATCTACCCAAAGCCACTGATCCAAGATATCCTGGACGGCTATCGTGAAGAACTCCAACACCACGGACATTCCAAAGTGATCGAGCAGGTCCAATGGATGACTACGATGGACTGCCAACAACTTGAAGATCGAATACAACAATATGGAAACCTTTGGAATTGGTTCATGGAAGAAGAGCAGGAGAATACCCATCTGGTGCAAGCCTTGGAAGAAAGACAGGAGGATGAAGATGAAAACCAAGAAGAAGAAGGAAAGAAATGGCTACCTCGAGAACGACCCTTTTCTCTGGAACAACTGGTGCGTCGAGCGCACGAAGGACTTGGACACCCAGGCAATGATCGGTTAGCCCGAATACTCCAAGGAGGAGGAGCCTCAAAGAGAGCCATTGAATATGCAAAGAAGTTGACATGTTCAGTATGTCAGCAGCACCAGTTGGTTCGACCACCTCGAGCAGCCGCTCCACCAAAGGAATTACCTCCGAATCACACCGTTGGTATTGACACCATCTGGTTACCAACACCGGGCAAGAAGAGACGAATGGCACTCAACATTGTATGCTGGGCTACACGATTTCAGATGGTGATACCACTTCGGAGTCACACCGCACCAGATGCAAGAAGAGCTTATTTGGAATGGGTGAGGTTCATGGGAGTACCCCAACGGCTGTTCACGGATCTTGGAAAAGAGTTTTGCTCAGCGTTCCAAGATGGTGCAGAGCTTGATGAGACACTGGTGGAACCAAGCGCCTTGGAAATGCCAACGCAACGAGCCATCACCGAACGAGCAGGAAAGACTTTCAAAGAGATCTTGGAGAAGGCGATGGACAACTATGCCACACAGTCTGAATCTGAGTGGAGAGATTTGGTGGACATCGTAAACATGACCGTGAACCGCTTGACCAACAAGTCCGGATACTCACCCTGCCAGAGGCTGTTGGGATATACCCCAAAGATGCCAGGGGGGCTCCAATTTCTCACCGAAGAAGAGAAGAAGGAGAGACAATGGGCCAATCGAGGAGACCTACAGATGCAAAGGGCACAAACGATGAGATTGGCTGCTGCAAAAGCGTTTCATGAAATTGAATGCCAACAAGCCATGAAGAATGCCATGCACCACGGAAGAAGAAGTATAAAAGACTTCGAAGTGGGGCAGACGGTATATTTTTGGAGAAGGGCACCAGGAGACAAAGCAAGCAAAGAAAGTACAAGATATTGGAGAGGACCAGCAAAGGTCGTGCTGACTTCCCCACCTGGTGCAGTTTGGATCAACTTTAGAAGACACATTGTGAAAGCAGCGCCGGAACAGTTAAGGCATGCAAGCATGGAGGAGCATCAATCATTGTCCTCATGGATGGAGGGATTGTCCCACCTACGACATGTACTAGAAGAAGAACCCAAAGCCGGCTACATCGACCTAACGAAAGAATACAAGGAGGAGGATTTCGAAGATGATGGAGAAGATGTGACCTTAGAACCAAGAGCATCAGGAAAAGAAAAACCAAAATACAAGATCGAAGGAAAAACCGAACGGAAAGATGTAGTGATGAAGGATGAAGAAGATGAATGGATGTGGAACGAAGACAAGCAAACGCTTACTCGTTTCCATCTCCAATACCGACACAATCTCTTCAAGCCCACCGATGTGCCTGACTGCCCTGTGGACTACAACAAGTTAGGATCGCAGAGGAGAACAACTATGTACTTTGAAGATGGATCTACAAAAGAAACTGTGGACGATTGGCACGATGACGCTCAACCCGTCCAACCTCGGTGGAAAGGACGAACTGAGTTTCAATTCACGATTGACCAGTTCGAATGGGAGAAGGGGGGACCAGACCTGAAGGAGGCTACAAGAAGGACGAGCCCTACGACATCCATGCCAGAAGAAGCAATAGAGGAAAGGAAACTTGGTCAAAAGCGAGAGGCAGCAGAAGATGAAGACAACAGAGAAGGCCTTGAGAAAAGAGCCAGGACCGAGAGAGTCGAGGACCAAGAGGAGAAGGAAGAATTAGCTCGAGGACAATCTCGGCCGCTTGAAGTTGATGGAGGAGATCAGGAACAAATCCCCAAACGACAACGACTTGACTGGTTTGAAGTGATGATTAACACAATGATGCCAGTCATGAAAAAGCAAAAAGGGCAAAATGAGATCAAGCTCAAACAATTGATGGATGAAGCCAAAACAAAATACTACAAGGCGATCAAGAAGGAGATCGACAACAACATCAAGACAGGAGCATATGAGATTCTATCCCCAGAGGAATCAGAAGAAGTACGACGAGCAGGACACAACATCCTTCAATCCCGTTACGTCCTGGTGGAGAAGCGAATTGAAGAAGATGAAGTACCAGCAATTCAAGAAGAAGGAATCCTACTGAGGACTGATGAACACGGAGGATTCAAGGCTAAAGCTCGACATGTGATGAAGGGCTTTAGTGAACCGGACTCTGAATGGCTGGAAGCAGCTACACCGCAGGTGGCACCGGAAACAGTCCTGCTCATCCTGCAAACGATATGTTCCTCTAAGTGGACACCTGGGTATCTGGACTTCACTCAAGCTTTCCACAGCGGAGACCCCATATCAAGGCTGCTCTTTGCTGAAGTACCACCAGAAGGAATCCCAGGAGTACAGGAACGACAACTCTTGAAGCTGAAGAAACATTGCTATGGCCTATTGGATGGTCCTTATCAATGGTACATCCATCTACAAAAGATACTGACACAGTTGGGCTATGAACAATCACAGGCCGACCCATGCCTCTACTTCCTGTTCGACACTCCAGAAACAGCTGACAGAGACGAAGAAAGTGAGAGGCGACTAGAAGGAATCATTGGAGTGGCCACTGATGATTTGATCCATGGAGGAGGACCACGTCACTGGCAACAAATGCAATGGATTCAACAGCACTACAAGTTGGGAAAGTTCACGAAAGGAGATGGAAGATTCGTGGGAAAAGAAATCAATTGTCTTCCTGATGGAAGCATCAAGGTGCATCAAAGGATGTACGTCCAGGAGAAGATCAAGCAAATCGAGATCCCGAAAGATCGAAAGACCCAGAAATATGCACTATGCACACCAGAGGAGACTTCGTCCTTGAGAACGGCTTTGGGATCACTTGCTTGGTTAGCAAAAGAAACAAGACCCGACTTGATGGGTAGAGTATGCATCCTTCAACAGTGCATGCCACATCCATATGTGAGGGACATGCTCGAAGCAAATGCTTTGTCCAAGGAGGCCATGGAAGAAATCGAGACAGGCATCATCCTGACTCCAATACCAATGAAAGATATCCGAATCGGATCGGCTTCAGACGCCAGTTGGGGAAACTCCCCATGTCAGGAGCTCGAAGGAAAAAGCGAAGACTTCTGGGAAGAAAAGGAGGATTTATGGATACGACATCATGTCCAAGCACGACATGTTCTATTTCATCCAGGAGCGGCGTATGGAGGACCCCAACTCCATGAAGTAGAAGAAGAACGGGCCACTTGGATTGATGGAGAACTGTTTGAAGACACCTGGAATCGAAGAAATGATGTGAAAAGACATGGATCCTCTGAATGGAAAGGACACACCGTGTTTGTCAAAAAAGAAGACTAACAAGAAGACAGAGATCCACGAACGATTTCTACAAGTTGGAAGAACCCATAGCCAAGGAGGACACATTGTGTTTGCCTACCACAAGAACCTAGAAACAGAGCAAACACCACAGCCCATTTCAGTGCTGAATTGGAAGAGTTCAAAGTTAAAAAGGTGCACGGTCAATACTTTGGCAGCAGAAGCACAAGCAATGGTGCAGGCCGTGGGAGCATCCTATTGGATGAGGTTTTTGCTGGCTGAGATCAAAGGATTGAAGATGAGCCTACAGAACTGGCAAAAGCAAATCAGTCGGACTCCATATCTCACGGCAACTGACTCCCGCTCACTGTTTGACAATTTGACCAGATCCACCAACGTGGCTGCACACATAGAGGACAAGCGCACCGCGATCGACTTGGCCATTTTGAAGAATGACATGAGCACAACTCGAGGACAGACCCGATGGGTGCCAGGTTCGATCATGATCTCGGATAGCTTAACTAAAAAGGGCCCTTCTAGCTTTTTAAGAGGAGTTCTTCGCACGGCATGCTGGACCTTGTTTGAACTTGGAGCAAAAAGGCTTCAAGAAATGCTGACCAAAAGAAGTTGGGACCGATGTGGAAAATGAGGTCCCATTGGTCAGCATTTTTAAATCGAGAAGTGTACCAATGGACGCCGCCTCAAGAGAAGGCTCAGCAGTGGACCCTGGGTCGCGTCGGAAAAGTCCGATGCTGTGTTCCTTAATATTATATTATAAAGGCACTTGATGTTCACCATCCCTGGCTATGACATCAAGAGTGGGGCCACCGAAGTCGTCTCGACCAGTCGTGTCTGAACAGGAGCCCCAATGGCTCAAGTTCAATGATGACACCGTGTCAGTCGTCGACTTGGAGCAGGACACCATTTTTCTGGCGGAGGTAGCTTTTCTGCGGTACGTGCAAACTTCTTGCGATTTTTGTTGCCCGGAGTTGCATAGGTATGCTTTTGTCTTTGGAGAGACCAACACGACCACCAACACACCCAGAATCACATGGTCATACCAAAACTAGATAGTTTTCTTGGATAAAACGTGCTGGAAAGCCACAATGGACCAAGATACTAAGTTGATCAATTTCACCTTAAGGGACCGAGATACTAAGGGTATGATGAATATCATTACACCGTCTTGATCACCGTCGACGCTTCTTTAAGGACTTCAGTTCATCTTGAGTAGAAAACACTTCTCTTGTTGTTTTACACTACTCACTTTTCTCACCTTCTTCAGGTTTAGTTGGTTGAAGGCGCCGGTCGAAAGCGTAGGAGATCTCGAGAAGACCGACGTTGAGAAGAGCTAGTTCAAGAAAAACAACATTAAGATATTGTGATGGGAACGAGAACCTGCCCAGGAAACGTGGGGAACCTGCCTAACTTTTGGCTGATCGGTTTCCCACTAAACAAGAACAGGGGGAACATTGTCAAAGTACACCTTTATTTTTCCAGGGAATTAGAGAACACCAAGAACGTCCCAAGGTATTCCAAAGCTCACTTCACACCTTTTGCGCTGTTGGGAGTGGAGTTGTTGATACATGGTAAGAGGCTGTTCGAAAGGCAGCTGTATGTAACTATATAATTACATGCTGTTGTTGTTTTTGCTAGGTCCAGGTCGAAGCATTAGTTCAACCGTCACCCGTCACATCACCCAATTTTTCCAGAAACAAACGCCAGCCCCTCAGGCAAAGAGTTCACTTTCCATCACAACACCATTCTGCTGTTGGGTAGTGCAGAAACAGGTATGTATCAATTGCCGGATTGCCGGTTTTACGTTCTGTATGCACAAGCAAAGAAACAACAGCTGCAGGCTATGTACCAGCACCAGCTACCTGCCTGACACGGTATATCCCATGGACAAACTAGAGTTAACCAGAAAGTAAGATCAACGCAACACAAATCATTCTGAAAGAGAGTTATTTGTACCGCAACTTGTTGTATGGTCTATTGCTATTTTTAATCACATCTTCCTACAGATGTGTCATGATACGTTGCTTTTGAACAGACATCGCAAATGACCAGCTGTTTTTGTATTCAGCTTCACTTGCATCCGACATTCCTTGATACATGCATAGCTGCTAGCCTCGCCTTTGTGGAGGGTAGCTGTTTTAGGTGATCAGGACAGGACGTAACCAAATGGAAGTGAGGCGATGCAGATTTGGGGTCACAACACCATCCTCCAACCGCCGCCCAACTGTTTGTCCAGGAGCTTCCAGAGATCTCGAAGCAGTTGCCCGGCGAAGCAATTGGTGCCCAATGAAAGGACAAGTGGATCACCTGCTTTAAGTGGATCACCTGCAGCTTTTTGGAGGGGAGTGATTTCCGAGGATTCCCCACAAATGACCAGCTTGGAAAAAGGCTTCACCCGAAGATCGTGCAGGGAAACAGTCGCATTCTCTCACTCAAAGACTGCTTGGGAATTCACTCAAACATGCCGTGCGGCATCAGTCGGCACCTGTTTGGCACCGTGGGTGGCCTTTCATCCATTCAAATGATGGGCCATGTGTGAACCGGGAGTGTTTTTTCAAAGATCAGCAACTTGCTAAGGACACGCGAAACCATGCGACGTGCAGCTAGATCGCCAGAAACCAGCCACCACCAACCACCAGAAACCAGCCACCACCCACCCACCACCCCGTCCATGCTTTTGCCCGTCCTGGGATGCACCTGTTTTTCTTGAGACGTCCCGTCCCCGTCCCGAGTCGGAGGCCGAAACCGGACGGTCGGATGGGGGAAAGCAACGTGGCAACATGAATCGGTGTGGAAACGAAGTTCTGTGAATGTGGAGAGCTGGGTGCTTCGATCGCGTGGCTTCGCAGCTGAAGGCAGCTTCGCTAGGGAGAGCTCGTTTGCCTGCTTCTGTGCATGTTTAGTTTGTGGGTCCTGCTGGGGAAATTTCGAGGGTCTTCCTATGCCTTCCCGGTTGGAGATACCCCTCTCCCGTCGTTGGGCAGTTCAACGCAGTGCCAATGAGAGAACCTGATCCCTTCCAACAGTACACCCAGCTCTTGGCTCCCAGGTGCTACGTGCTCTTCTACCGGAAGCAAGCACTTTCATCCTCGAACCTCATCAATTATTCGTCCCTGTGAACCCCGAAAGCCTCATCATTCGGAGATGTTCGGACAGGTTTTGGAGTCTGATTTCATCCAATTGTCGTTTACAACGGGTGAAGATGTCCATCAAAAGGATCCAAAGATTGCAAAACAAGTATCCTACAATGGCATTCGCAGGCCCTAGAGATCAAGTCAAGTTTCCAGCAGCTGCCTCATGATGCACGGTTGTTCAACTAAGTTGAGAAGGTTACGTAGATAAGTCATTATAAATAGGGTGTATAAGTCGATAAACCGTATGCCCTCATGGAGCTGACTTGGACGCCTGCGATATTCTATGATTTCATTAACGGCCGCAGATCTTGTCGGGGGGAGACTCAAGTTTTGCCTAGGTCGGCTGTCGCGGCAAAGTTGGATTGTGGGAGGAGTTGTGTCTTATAACGACGATCTCCTTGGTCCGTTGTTCTGAACTTTTACCCCCCGCGAAAATAGTTCAAACTCAGCTGCGACTTTGGCATGGTTGACAGGGGCACTTGTTACATAGAGAGATCCACCATCGAAGCATGGACGTGCTTTTTCGACCGTCTCTGGAGCAAAGAACAGGCTTTCCGAGCCTGAGCTCGGTACCTTCGATGTTTGGACAATCCATGAGAACCTGACTGCACAATTTGAGAACCCCGCCTGAAAGTATTCCTTCTTCACAACAAGAGCGTTACATTACCTCAGTTGCCAAACGTGAATAATGGCTAAGCTGCCCATGGTCTGGGGTGTTTTTCATTCCTCAAAACCAGTCAATATGGACAGATATTGAATGATATTGAATATACCCTGGCTGTGATTTCGGAGAACACCTCCAGGTGGTTGATCCAAAGTCTCTAATCACATGTGTGGGATACCTAGCATGGCATGTGGTTCATCCATGCTCAATTTGCCCCAAGTTGGAACACGTCTTTTCATTACTTTCGGCATTTGATCGAACGTCACAAGATCATCCCCCGACATTGCCCTCATGATGTTCAGTACAAACATGTGGCTCCAACGTTTTTCTTTTTTAATGGAGTTGGTGTCTTTTGTTTAATGGAGTGGTGTCATTGGATATTGTGTTCTGGGAGACCTTGAAAGCCGCTCCTCGGATTTTCAGAACTGCATCACAATGACAATGACTATGTACGACCTTAGGGCCCGTTGGGCTCCAACTTACTTCCTGAGGTTTGGTGGGACTGGGGTGGGTGCCAGGGGGGGCCGAACCTGAGGGATGTGGCGTCTAAATGCCTCCCTGTTCAGGTTCCCCTTGCGCAACATGTCTGAAGTACTCTTTGTACTGAGTTTTATGCGCAAACAGCAGTTTCAACAAGTTGCACTACGCGCGACCAGAAGCTACGAAGGTCTTCTGCATTATTTGTCATGTTTTGTTCATGTTAATGTACAGTAATTATACTATATGTCTAAAGTATTAATATGTAATAAGTGTAGTACATATATTATATGAATGTTTTGAGTTCTCAGGAGTGTACATCCTACATGGTCCTACAAAAACCAAAGCGACTTCGCGGTCTTTTCTCCAGAGCTCCCGGCTCCCGCGGTCAAAGAGACGGCGTCACGTCTCCGCCCCGTTTCACCCGATCTCGACATAGATATAGATTGATGGGCACAAGAGCCTCGTCGTGTCGCCCGCGGTGCCTTCTTCCACGAACCCCCGGAGGTGCCGGAGCCCGTGCCAGGACGAGGAACGCAGGAAAGGACCGATGTTCCAGAACGGTGGGCGAAACACGAAAGAAGCTTACCCCGAAAACGAACGTGAAGGTGTTCTTGGGATGTTGGACCCCAGATGAACAGTGGAACATGAAGTCATGTGCTTTTCCAGCCACCCTTGTTCTTCCGGATGTTGTGCTACCGTGCCGCTGATCTCCTCAAGATGATTGGCCAGGAATGAGAGTGTTTGACGACATGTCTGATCATTTTTGCATTCTGTTCAGTTGACACCAGAAAAGGATTCCTACATTCCCTCAAAACTATATAACTTGGTTGCAAGCACCGCTGAAGGACGGGTAGTCAAGCGGTTCATTTCAAAAACACCAAAGATCTGATTGTGGGCATAGTATCGTTGAAAGTTCAATCCCTATAGATTCTACTTGTGGAGGGATGTCCTCTTAAAGCAATGTTTGATGTTTGTTTTGTGTTTAAATAATGTTTTTTGTTTTAGACTACGAAATGATTCTCTCTCTCTCTCTCTATCTCATACTCTCCGGTCGACACATACACAATGAGGCTCAACCAGCTCGCGTTTTTCCAGCTGCACCATTGAAAGAACCTTTTAGCTGCAGCACATAAAGACGAGATCATGTCAGGTCAGAGGACACCTATGTTTTTTCCAGTTTGCTATCACCATGTTTAAGTTGCAGACCTGGTGAGGACAGTCCGCATTTGAACTACCCAGCAAAGTTCACGTCCCTGTGTCTCTGTGAGCAACGGGGTGCAGAAAACCAGGATTCTATGTCTCTTTGGTACAACCCCCCAAAAGGGCATGAAAAACAGGAGCTCCCAAAGATTCCCAAAGTATATTGTGGCATTATCGACACACAAATAGTTTAGGTATATTTGTCCAAGCTCGGAACTGCACAATGCAAATATCTTGGCAGCTAGAATACGCTCATTGTTGCACATCCACCAGTGGACACGGCAATCCTGGTGGTTTGTGGGTCACAGCTCCAATTTCCAAGCAAGCAAATTGATTAGAATTTGTACCCTCAAAGGTTCTTGGCTCAAATACCATCAAATGCCAAGTGTTGGTATATGTAGGGTTTTGCCAAAGCCTTTGGATTTTGGATTTCAGCCAGGAGTTCTGACGGGAGTATGTCTCTTTGGTATCACATGCCAGGCATCCTTAGGTATGCAACAGATACTTTTTCAAGCAAACATGTTTGACAAAAGCAAACATCATGTGAACAAACATCGGCACGGCACATCACACGGAACTTTCTGGTGCCCAGCAAACATCCTTTGGAATCAGATGGTTAGGTTCATTCTCGCATTTGGGCCTGCTGGAGCCTGGAATTTGTAGCCAAGCACTGCAAGAAGCACATTTACTTCATTTCAGATGCTAGATGTTTGAGGCATGCGGAGAATGTTTCAAGGCAACTGCTTTGACCCTGATCAGCCCCAAAATACAGGCATTGGACATCTTCTGCAAAAGGAGATGGAACCAAATCAAGCCACTTGCATCTTGCCTTGGGACGCTGACGCTAGTTGATATATATATATATACACACATCCACGCATTAAAACCATGTGCAAGGCTCAAGGTGTTTGACCAGGGCAATGGGCACCTGCACGCTGCAAACAGAAGAATGAAACATAAAGAAGCTGAACATGGACCACTCCCTGACAAAGTTCTTCTACATTTCCACAAACCCTTAGTGTTCAGGATTGATGGAACACATCTCTTCATGGAAGTGGAGACACTTCACTTCTTGATTCAAACGATCTGCAAAGGTTCAATGACTTGGTGCCACAGCTGAAAGGAAGCGACTCATCGTGGACCGTTGAATCCATCAACGGTCCGACTCCGAACCGAGGTCGCACAAACCCGGGGTCTTCATGACGCCCGTAAACGGAAAAATATGGAGCCTGATGGCATGAACCTTTGGAAGAGGTTTATGTTTTTTTTTTTTTTTAACGGGGGGGTAGGCCGTAGCTAGGGGTAGGTAGCTAGTAGCTAGGGAGTCACTAGTAGCTAGAGGTAGCTAGTAGTAGCTTTTTCGCTTGCGCGCGCGCACGAAGAGCGCGCGGGCGCGGGGCGGGTAGGCCGCGACAGTAGCTATGTAGGTAGCTAGTAGCTTCAATAGCTACTATACTTAGGACGCAGGATAGTTCGCGCTTCTTCGGAAACTCCCAAGCTTCCTTGAAGAAGCGCTCGCACTCATGATTTGGTTCCTAGATTTTTAGGGAAACTTCAGCACAATGGTTTTCAGCTTCCATGTGGGTCTCTTCCAGGGCATAGCAGGCATTTGCTGGAGGAATCAACGACTGAACGACGGAACGGGACATGCGCTGATGGGTTCGAGCCTTGGGTTTTTTACTCCTCGTGCGGGCTTGAGGTCTTTACTCCTCACGTGGTAACATAACGTACCTTATAGATCCTCATGTAGCTCATGCGGATACATTCATGCAGATATCACGGCAAACTGGCCGCCTAAGGACCCTATTGGGGGACTTCCTACTTCTTTGGGTAGATTCTGTTCCAGATCTCATCCCAGTGGTCCGCGCACCTCAGTTCACACGGCATCCCCCCGCGAAGCCGGGTGGTGCACGCAGCATCCCTTGCTTTGGTCCACCGGATTCCGTATTTTTGGAGGGGGAAAGTGTATGGGACATGGGGACATGTCGTCAGGGTATGTTTTCAGCACCAGGGGACATATATGACATATTATGACATATTCCATAAACAACTTACTAAACTAAGCTCCAACAACAACATAAACTTACTACAGCCGTGCAGAAAGTGATGGGCGTGGCTGGTGCGAGATGCATACAATGACAGAATGCTATTATACCCAGAACCCAATTGACCCGTTTTTGATACGAAAAACATGTATATAGTTGGGGTGCTTGGTGATCCAAAATAGCGGTGATTCAGCTTCTAGGTCTTAAACACATATTATATACTGTATACAATATATATAGATATATGATAAATATACTTTGGCCAAAGGATCGGACTGAGTGCTTGAGGTACAGAACCCCGGACTACCCGTACTACTGCGATCTACTGCGTATATCCATGTTTCCCGGAACCGCTGCTCTTCCGCTCTATCCGAGCACCTCAGGACAACAACATACCCTAGGGATCCACTGCCACCCTTTGAGAAGGTGATTGAACTGCTATGTAGGCGCCAGGAGCGTCCAGTCGTACCGAACCTAAGAAGGTATGTGGATCTCTAGACATACTACAACCATCCCTAAATGGTTCCTTCCTTCCTTCCTTCCGTCCTTCCTTCCTTCCGTCCTTCCTTCC
>CAXAMN010027983.1:337028-373259 GCA_963970005.1 Durusdinium trenchii
TCCTTCCTTCCGTCCTTCCTTCCTTCCGTCCTTCCTTCCTTCCGTCCGTCCTTCCTTCCTTCCTTCCTTCCGTCCTTCCTTCCTTCCTTCCTTCCTTTCTTCACCTTGCTAAAAACCTAGCACGGTGAAGTTTTCCCAACATGGATAACTGGAAAACCCGCCCTCTCGGGAGAGTCTGGAACCGGTGGGGAACCGAGCTTGGAAGCCAGCGATCACGTGGGAAGGACGGGCGACCAGAGGTCCAAGTTTAAGGAACCGTCTTGGAGAAAAAGTGGGTTTTTTCTTTTTCTTTGGGGGGGTGGGATGACAGAGAGGTTGAACCACCCACCCACCCCAAGAAAGTTCACCAAATTTCAGACAACTGGGAATCGGAGGAGTGAATGAACGTTGGATAAAAAGCGGAGTTGCACCATTGGAGGTCCTTATAGTAGGTCCATGATATGTTGTTTAATGTATTATATATATATATATCATATATCATCTATTGATCAATCAAGGCTCGTACAGTATCCTTTTCGGGAGGACTGTATGCTTCCGGGTGCCTGAATGATGTGAACGAGAGTTTGACGCACAAGCGTGGGATAATGCTTGGGAGAACGAAGGTGATGGAGCGCCCATGCCCTTTGCTCCTAGTAGTTTCTTGTTCCTAGGGTGCCCTTTGGAAGATCACAACCGCTGCAAAAACAGGGTTAACGATCAAGAGCACCTCACAAGACACGTCGTGAGGAGTACAGACTGCTCGTCATGTCTTGCGCTACCTCCCCATCTACCTCCATGCTGGTGGTGCTATGGCCCGACATGTTGTTTGACCTAGAATCGATCCCAAAGCGTCCGTGTTGGTCGAAAACCAGTATAGAAAAAACGGAGGCTCCGAGGCAAGGCAACTTGGGGAGTTCTTGCATGATCTTCCACTTTCTAGTTTGTTGATGCCTTGTTGATGTTTGGAATGACGAGTTACAATTCCGAATGGAGTTCCAAAGGGACAGCCAGTCCCCAAGTGAATCGATCACCACCCCTATCCTCCAATCAATACCGGTATGGAACTGCTTAGTGGTCGATGTTTCTCATCGATCACTTACTCTGCGCCGATACCTAGACCTTTGGCCTTACAGCTGCGCCGATACCTGGACCTGGGCTCAAAACTGACCGCGGCCACGACCGGAGGAGCCAAGAAGGACAGCGAGTCCGGCGCTGGAATCACCGGAATCGCCCCTCAAAACCATGGAAGCGGATCCAACAGCCCTCGGAAGTTCCCTGAACACGAACCCAAATCCCCAAAGATTCTCTCACAGGTATGTCAATATCTCTATAGGGATTAGAACAGAATTGAAACCTTGAGAGTCTGGCTAACACATGCAATAACCCTGCAACTTTAGTAGCAGGTGGGGTAGATCACAAATCGGGTTGAAAGCTCTGAGAAACAAGAGACCTACACCCAATGGCTGGAGGCTCTGGCACTCCACAGTACCTGTATCAAATTCGCTTGATCAACAAAGCTGGCCAGATGTGGTCACTGACACTTGCCAAGAACCAACTATAGATAAGACGGATTCATTGCTCTATAGATACATATTTAATTTGGGATCACTAGGTACTAGTTTTTAAACATATGGGAGCCGATCGTAAATGCAAATCTAAGAATTATGAAAGGGCATGTGTATCTCAGCATTTGCGATTGTAAAAACCTGCATCGCGGTTGATTGGCGATTGGTTCGCGATTGAGACAAATATTTCATTTGTTGTATCAGAATCGACCATCGTAAGAGGAGAAATCAGTATTATATGGGATGATAATCATGTTACAGTTCAGCCTTACACTGTATTCGGGTTTGCCTAGACACTGTGTTCAATAGTGATAGCCAATATAGCAAAGAATAATCAGAACAACAAAGTTCAAAGTCTACCAGCCCAGATCAATTCAATTCTCAAAAAAATGTCGACGAAATCCGCGATTGATCCGCGATTGTGCCGCGATTGTTAAACCCGCCTGTGTAGGCCCTGGCTCACGCCATGTCTCTAAATACTGTATGTATACAATACTGTGATATGTAGCAATGTTTCGACGATTCTTTGCGTAAAGTCTTGTTGCATACGAGAGCACTCTCCCGCGATTGACACCGTTGGGGTTGCGATTGATTTGCGGTTGATCGGCGATTGTAGCTGCCTCGGATACCTTTATTTTGATCAACACCCATATGCAGAGCATGAAAATACCCACAGCTGAGACTTTTGGGTGAGCCAATCATGTAAGTTTCTGATCCAGACGACGTGTCCCGCCCAGGTTGGTCTGACCGAACCAAGCTTGACTCTGGTCCAGTGGGATGTTTACAAGAATAAATGTTCATGTCACGTCTACTTAAATTAGTGGGTTTGGTCTTCATCCTTGGCAAACCACCTGGAATTCCTCAGCCTTCGCCCCCCTTTGTCTTCAGGTCGGAAGGGGAACCTGTTCCGGTCCGTTCCGTGGCGCCTCGTCGGTTCAGGCCATGGCGGGCCCCGAAACGTCTTGGGGCCGGAGCCGTGACCTGGCGGATCGGCGGGGCGTCGGGATGGTCGCAGGTTGGCCCAGGAGGGTCATTGTTCCACCTGGACCTGGACCTGATGGAGGACCTGAGGGTCCAAAACCCCCCGCCAGCCGCGACGCAAGCAACACCATGGTTTCGGTCAGACTCGATGCCAGCTGGGCGCCAGGGAAGGGCGCCTTTTCGGATGTGGGACCGTGGGTGAATTCGTCTGATTCACCGGCCTTCGAATCCAAATAGAGAAATCGTGACTTAGTAGCGATGCACTTAGCTTATAGCTATGTATACTAGTAGCTTCTAGCGATGCACCTTGTTACAAGTCTAACTAGTATAGTAATGCGCTTGTTCCTAGTAGCGATGCTCATCCAAAGACTTCGGTGCCTGGCCTCGCCGGCGCACCATGGCGCCAGCGAGATGTCTCTCGTCAGAGGTTCCGAACCCTCTTGAGGCCGGCGCCTGGGCAGGACTCGAACATTGGTGACAATTCGTGCGGTTTTCCACAAAAACCATGGGTCCAAACAAAGTCGACGTGCCCTATAACACATGCCCAAGACGAAACACGCCCGGTTTCCCTCCCTTCGAAACTCTGCTTTGCTCTTGTTCTTCCGAGGCTCTAATCGGCTTCGGCGACGAGTCGGGCGAAGCGTTTTCGCGGTGACCTTAACGGCCACGGCCACACTCTTGCCGAACCACGAAGCCTTTGATGCAGGCGCGAGGGCGCAAACGAAGTCAGCGCCGAGCACGGAGTGAGCGCGTTGAACGCGAGCGAGACTCCGCGAGACATGTGGAGCCAAAACACTGAAACACTTAGTTGGTCCGCAGATGCCCCACAGAGAGAGTTGGTGATACTATATACATGCAGTAATATAGTAGTTTATATGTATATTGTAGATGAAAATGCAGCTCAAACAATATCCAAGTGTTTGAGCACTTTGTCATGTTCCTACAACATGAGTGTTTGTTTATCCCAGGTCTTTAGTTTCAATAAGTCTTAGAGTAATCGTTTTGGTTGCTTGTATGTTCATGCGTCTTCCAGGTTTTCGGAAAGGAAAACAGAAGCGGGTCTTTGTATTCTGAGCTGAGGATTGACAAAGCTACTTCTCAAACCTCCCTGAAGCAAAGAGAAGACCACTGTCAGTGGCAAGGAACCGGGCTTAGGCAAACGTACGTGTCTAAGCCTAAGCGTGTCAGACCGGGCTGTCATCGGGTTACCTCCACGTCACCGAGTGTGGTCGGCGCTGTCATCGGGCGTCGGGACCTTGTGGTTTAGCGTTCAAAAGCGCAACACTGACAGGGGCTGATCCAAAAGCATCGCAGAACGGAAATCCTCGGTTAACTGATGTTAACTTATGTTAACTTAAGTCACATTAGCCTGCCATGTGGTCCACCAGCAAAACATGATTGGTTTCCCATTGTTTCCCACAATGAACAGAGGTTCAGTCAAGCGATCGTCCATCCTTAAAAGGGCTGTCATCACGCCAAGCTATGAGGAATTAGTTTCACTAATAAACATGTGACCTTCATATATAAAGAGGAGCATTCCACTTGATCTCTTTGGAGTCCCAAATTTGACGCGAAATCAGGGGGAATTGGTGATCGCATGCCATCTCAAACACCAGGTCACTCACTGCCTATTTTTCTTGCAAACCTCCAAGGGCTAGATGAATGCCAGCAGAGGTGGGTCAGATTCCTAGTTCGACTACCCCATATAGGTACCCCAGGTGACGGGTCCTATTTACGGTCGCTTAACCTCTCTTGGTGTAGCTCACCACCGACACCCTTCGGGCCCCAACGACTGTCCCAGCCGCCCTCCCGCGCAGTTGAGTCCCAGCCGGACAGCGCACGGTCCGTGTTTGCCACTGGTCCGTTGGGCGGGTGGCGCCTTTGTGCACGGGAGGCGAGGTCGGCAGTGGGCCGCCGGGTCCAAACCTCCCCCACTCGAAACCCCCACGGAGTACCCGGTCGACCAGTCCAAGGCGTTTGGTTTCTGCGTGGGAGTCCGGAGTGACCGAGTCCGCGACCGTGGTGGCGGTTGAGATCCTTCAAAGTACCGGTCGGTCACCCGGGCTTGACCTGCCAAATCAGCTTTCTGTCGGACGTGTAGACATATAGCAAAGATCATTTCGGGGGCGATGTGCAGCTTATATCCGCACCTACGTTTACTCGCTAGGGCTCCAACCACATCCTCAGAAGGTGGTTAGATTCCCCAAACCCACCCCAACCATCTTCTCAGGAGGTGGTTGGAGCCCTAGGGACTATAATAGAGGTCCCCTTCAACACAAACCACGTCGAAACGCTGCAGCTTACGCTGACCGTCGATCATCTCAGACCTTTGGCCCCTGGCCTTGGTGTAGAGCACCAAGAAGCCGTGCGAAGCCCATGGCGGAGGGCTGGCTCAGCGCCATCCCAGCACCGGGCCGTCCTGTGCTGCTTCCGGGCGAAGTCGCCAACCTCGGACCGGACGATGGAGCGGAGGCGACGAACGACGCCGAGACTCCCCGCCCCACGCGCGGGTGTCTACGACGGCGTCGAAAGCATGAAGTGGGACTCGCTGAAGTGCAAGAGTTTCTGGCGATTTACCATTTTGCAGATGTGAATGCCCTGCAGCAACCAGCAAACTGTCTTCCCGTGCAACTGCCCAAATTCCTGCAACTGCGCGAAAAGCTGCGCCCTTTGCATTGGGCTGCGAAGCAGGGGAACCTCGGACTGTTTGTGTTGCTTCTCAAGTTCGGTGCAGACCGCGATCAGCGGACTTCCCGAAAGCGCACGCTACTGCAGGTGGTGATAGCAGCACAACAGGTGGAATACACAAGGGGCCGGCAAAGCATCATCAATTTGCTGGTGGCGCCCAAGAGCCTTTGCCGGCAAACCGCGAAAACGTGCGGCCTGGGTGAGACATGAGGGGGCCTTTGGTACCATTTTTGCACCGAAAAATCCAAACATTTTTGGAGTTACACCCGCAACCAGGTCGATGATGAATGTTCATATAAACACAAAACCATGGGTTGAAGAAAGACAATCCTTGGGATGGATCACAAGCAAGTCCTATGCACATGTCTAGATGGTTGTGGGTCAAACCCTGGAGCCCTAATCCCTCTGATTCGTCTATTCTGTTGTGTTTTGACCCTGGGTGGTCGACCAGGGTCTCCCATTTTGACCTGTTTGGCATCACGGCATCGCAGAGATTCAAATGAACGATAGCAGTAACTATGCTGAGCATTTATGATGCTCATGATGGCTGTAACTAGCTGATGCTGAGCATTTATGATGCTCATGATGGTGTTTCTTCAAGTTTCTTCTATGTGAGCCATTCGACGAGTGACCCAACTGAGGAGAAGCATGTCTGCCAAGGCTTTGCTGCGATTGCATGCAGAGGAAAACGATGAGCCAAGCATGACGGGTTCAACGATCCTGCCGGAGGAAAACTTCTGAGCCAGATATGGCATGAAGATGAAGCAACAATATGCATCGCAAGGCAAGGCACAAAATAGGCATGGCACCAGTTTGGTGTGTTTATGCCCAAAAAATCCCAAAAGACGAACGATTGATAGACAAAAGCTGGATTCTATGAAACTGTTGTTGCAATCCAGTTTTGAGCCTGCGCTATGTGGATTTCGGATTTGGAATCTGGGTTGGGGTCGCCACACAAACAACCAAAAGTACTCTTGCAGTGAATTCCTTTCTCAAGTGTACTGGATGTTGTTTCTATTTGGCCACCGCCACGGGATTGTTTCTATTTCATAAGTTTCTTTGGGAGACATCCACAGACTGATTCCAAACCGATTCGCAGGCTTCAGCCGATTGGTCTCGGCTGCAGTCGTGTCGATTGGTTTGCTTCTCGCACGAGTAGACGCGTGCGGCTTCCCTTTTTGATATGTTTATGAACGAGTCATAAATTTGATGTGGTTCTTAAAGGATGACTGGTGAGACACCGTCATCAACGATGCAACTGCTGGGGGTTCTCAATCAGGAGACCTTTTGTCGTCCCGAGAAACGTCGGCAGATCTAGGCACGATGGACGATTGTCATTTGAAGAAATTTCTCAATCTGGACGCTCTGATTTGATTAATTTACTGTGGGTTGGTGACCACGGTTGGTGCCTGGGCGAACTGAACACACACACACACACACACACTCCATTCCGCAGAGTCGCGGTTATGGCTTTTGGTTTTGATAATGTTTGACCCACAGTGTTGCCCAGACTTAATCTTCACAAGAGCGGCATTAGTTGGTTTCATACCACAAGCCGTTTTGTCCAGCGTTGCATAATAGTAGCTTTCTGATCCAGTGCAGACAAGCGAAAAGAGAAGCTGGAACCTACGAACGAGTGATGGAGCTGGGACCTACTTGAGTGCTCAAAACGGCCCGTGCTAAAGGTATTTGAGGACCAGTTCCAGGACGGCAGCTACTTGGAACCACCAAGAAAGGACCGGTTCCGCACCAAGCCGCCCATGATGAAAGCCTGGTCCGGTCACGTTGACGGCACACGTTTGTGGGCGCAAAATCCTCGATGTGGCAATATCCAGCAGGCCAAGGTCCCAAATTATAGGATTCAATGAATTTGAAAGTGAGCAAGACTAAAGCTCACAAGATTTGTCCAACTAAAGTTGGGTAGATATCCAGATACTCTGAATCAGCACCTACACGTTTCAAATCCATCTATTATCATCTATTGATACATGTCCCAAGATGCATGAACACCTTCATTTGGAACGCTTGCTGAAATATGTCTCCCTGACTCAAACCATTCGTTGCATAGTCCAGCGATTAGTTCACAAGGTCATACCGGATATATCCGGATATACCGTACTTACTATATAACCTCCATTGGCGAGCAAAAAACAAAGGTGGAAATAGTATGAAGAAACAGACTTACTGCAAATATGTTCAACCAGAGCAACATCTTGTCCAAACCATGTGCGGAGATTCCAAACCCTTTGTTTTCCGAACGAAAAACAGAAGATGAACCGTAGGGCCGTAGGGTGTCCATCGAATGCCAGTCCTCTTTCCAAGGAAAGGACGCCAAACCCAGGCCTTTCGCCTTCACCTCGGTGACGACCGAACGACCGGGAGTCGACGATACGCAGCGCTCCGCCTTCGCCACGCAGGGTGGGAGTTGCAACTGCGTGGGCACAGTGGCATTGCATAGCTGGTCCGGGGACCGGGCACAGATGGCGAGAAAGGCGAAATAAGCACTTTCTGAAACTGACCTACCGAAATCCTTGGAGTATCCTTAGAATATCTTAGAATTGGCCTAGCTAATTAGTGTGAAATCAGTATGTCAGTTTGTACCAGTGCCTTTTTTTTCATGTTTTTGTATTGCCTTTGCAGAACTGGGGGACAGAATGGGACAGCTCTTGTTGCTCTGCATGTGGGACAGATTGGCCAGCACGAGCGCCGTTCTCGGCAATTTATATCAATTTATAACTTATATTATGTTGTTTTGTGAGGTAAAGGTAGTGCGAGGCAGCAGGAACGTATAGCAATCGACTTCTATTTCATGTTCCTTGAAAGAATAAACAGGTTCTACCATAATTATACATCATAATACAGCACTATCATAGCACCTGCATGTGTGCAACAGTTAGACATGGGGTTCGCCCAAGAACAGTTTTGATATTTTCCGCAAAGCAGGCATTCAAATCAAGCCGACATTGGTAGAGTCAAGGGCGGACACAGCCCGTTGTTTGTTCCACTTTCTCCTTCCACAAACTGCCTTAAAATGGTGCCTTTGGAATGCACAAACTCAAAGCTTGATTATGTACACTATCTCACGGAGGCTTGCTTCCAAATACTTCGACCATGCCCTTGGTTGAGTCAAATGTTCCTGGAAACTGATCTGATCCACCAAGTAGGGGTGTCACTTCAACAGCCTTGGTCCAGCGGTTCGTGCAAGGTCCGCAAAGGTTTTGCATCAGAAAGTTGCCATGCCAAAAACCCTCTCAAAGTGACCCTTCAAAAATGAGAACATCATGGAACCTGTTCCTTGTTGCAACCAGGTAAGCCGTTTGTTTACCCAACAAAAAACATGGAACCTGTTCCAAGAAACTGCTCCTGTTGTACCATGTTCTACCAAAACCGGTCGGCTTTTGGTTCGCAACGACGCTCCGTCTGACAACGGCCCTGCGACTCGTCGGACGTCCAACGTCCGAAGACCAAACGGTCGGTGCCGGGCGGGGGAAAACACTCCCGAAAACTCACATAGACCCTGACGTCCTGTCCTCCTGGAAGAGTGTTTTCCTCTACCAACCAGTGGTTATCAAGGTCCATGGAATCGCCTTCCAGGGTGTATACAGTATACTGATTGTCCGAGGTACGAACTGAGACTCCGGTCGGTAGAGTTTTTTCATGTGTTACACTGTGACTCACTAACGTGGATGGCACCCCCCCTGCCTTCCAAGGGATCATTTTCACATACTCTCCGCTTTCAAGGAAGGTGAGTCAGTCAGAGTGTAAACGTGGTCCTTCAACTCAACTCGCCAAGGCTGGCGGACTGGAGCATGCTTCGACATGTGAACGGCGCCTCGAACTGGACGCCTGTGCATTTGCAGCCGAGTTTGGGGCATGTGAATTAGTTCAGTCTCAAAGTTTTTATGATGAGGTGTCACGTCTTTCGTGCGTTTTCCACTGATAGAAAGCCTTTTGAACTATCGGGTGTTCCCTCTACTGTACTCCCAGACACAACTGGACCAAAGAGATGTAGGGCTTTGCCAAAAGCAAACATGGATGGCCCTTTGCTAAAGTGGATGGGTAGACGATTCTCCTCTTCCCCGGTGTCTTTCAGTTTCATCAAGTGTCATGTAGGTCTAACAGTCAGACAAGATGCCAAGTTGTTTGCGACTATAATGTGATGTAATGCATGCGGCCGATGGCTAACTAACCATCGAATAATTGGACCTATTTGCAGTGTAGCTCCGATGCAATTCATGTGGAAGGAGCCAAGTTCGGGTATCAGAGGCAACATTAGCTTGTTGGGTTTTGTTGCATGAGCCGGGCTCGGGCTCGTAGCAAATAAGTATAACTTAATAAGAATATGTGTTGATCAAGACCACGTCTGCCACTCGAGATTAGATGGGGGGCAGTGATTACAGTAACCAGGATGACATCATGAATGAGTTGTATAGTTGTACTTGAATAGAATATTGAATATATTGCAACTCTACCCGGCATGCTTTATTTATGATGACCTACACCTGGACATTCAAATGTGTCCAATGTCCTTTGCCCCAATAGGGGCTTTGTAAAGCAAAAAGAAGTACAGTACCTTCTTCGAAAAACTCGTCGTTCCATGGTGGTCGAGGGACACCTGAGGTTCCATCCCATGCTCCGTGGCCTTCTTTGGACATGATCCACGGCCACACCTGCCCAAGCTGTGTAGCTGCTTAGCGTCGCTGTCCTGGTGAGGGAGCTCAGTACTGAAGCGGAGAAGCAGCACTGACTGGAAGAGTCACGCTCACCGTGAAGAGTCCAATACATAGGTTTTTCGATAGGGGCGCCAGGCGCCCTGCATCAACCCTATCGTGGGCGTTGTCTTTTCAAGCTGCGAACGGAGCATTTCGGGCATCGCTACGAACGCAGCAAGGAATGATCGCCTTGATACTCCCTTTACCGCTCGGGAGTCAGGAAGAGGGCAAGCATCTCTTGGGGGTTCCTCTACTCGACCATCGCTAGCAGGTTGGAGGCGCATGTTCGATGAAGACAGACGCATACTAGGCTGTGAAGCGGTAGGCTAAAGGCTGTGAGACTGTCGCATCGACCGATCTCATCCGATCTCGCCACAGTGCACTTGGTTCAAGGCCAGAGAGCTTGGTGGATGGTTTAAATGAAACCATCTCGAGGACGGGCCGGCGGAGCCAGGAAAAGGATCGAAAAGGGATGTCAGTTAGTCAAACAAGAAGGTTTCTTTTTGCAACCTGATGCCCTGAGTGCCGCACGCGAAACTCAGAAAGAACGAAGTAAGACGAAAGAAGAGCGAATTAAGCAGCGAAAGCCGGAATTGATCCCAAACCAGAAAACGGAAGACGCCCAAGCTTACAAGAATGTGTTTGATCCACCCAATGAGACTTGGGGGCGCCATTTTGGTCGGTGAAAAGGTCAGGACAGTCCAACTCTCCAAGCATCGCTGTCGAAGAATGGGAAGAATCGGATCTAATGCCCCTAAGGCTGTGATGCGGGGGTCCTAAGGCTGTGCTCCCCAAAGGGACATAGAGTCAAACCAGGCTGCGTGTCTTTGTGTTGAAATAGGGAGACTCGCAGCCTGACCCCCTGCCAGACACTGCCTATTCTATAATACATATATCATATATGAATCATATATCCATTTTGGTGTCTCAAATTGATGGTTTTGATTCCTCACCTTGTTGGGGTGGCAACACCATGAAATCTGCTGGCCTCCATAAAGGACAACGTCTCTCCAAAGGCAGCGACTCCGTGATGGCTGTTGAAAGGTTCCCACTTGAGGCTGTGACTGTGGGTTGAAACAAAGATATTTTGGTTGAACCTACCCCTGACCTACCTGGAAGTTCAAGCTACATGGTGTTAGGGGCTCCATATTTTGACCCATCCCCACATCTTTGAGTGACGGTCCCCGCTTCTTTGCACCATGGGTCCGGTGTGATTCTTCATGACCCTTCTCATGTGTACTGGGGAAGGCTTCACCCAACTCAGGACCCTGCAGGGAAACTATTTTACATATATGGTCGCTGGTATGAATTATGCTGTAAAGCATCTAAATGCTGATAGTGGACTATAATAATATTTAGTTTAGTTATACATACATGATCATACATGGGGTCCGGTGAATCCACTCACCGATGTTGATGTGTCACTCGCAGCGCGCCAGACCCATCCTCATCCTCCCCGCCACCTCAGACCGTCCTCCAGGAGCCTTTTGCCCAGAGTAGAGGCTGGACCGGCTGAAGCCACCTGCAGCCCGGAGGCGACCGAAGCGGACCGGCGCTGAGGGCACCAAGAAGCAGGAAACTGCTCAGTCAAATGGTACAGGAGATACTTTGGATCAGATCTAAAGATCCCTTGGTGTTGGCTGGGTTTTCTCAGCATCACCCCTTCCAATACTCCAAGACTCTGAGTCTGGTTCAGGAATTGCTTGAAAGGAAACAAAAAGGAATTGAACTGTGAAAGTTTTGTTGAATTGGCGTTTGAAGGGGTTTCGTTTTGGAACTGACATTCCTTTGGTAGCCTGACATCCAGTGAGGTCGCCATGGATGTTAGGTGTTCAATTCTTTTGAACAGACTCCCGGTCTTCGAGCGACGCCAGGACGGTCGAAGGATTGAAGAAAGCTCTGAGGGTCAGACGCTGTTTCAAGCACACAAGACTATATAGTAGCTTCTTGTTAGTACTAATGGCCTCCAACCTAATAGCGATGGCCTCCACCGTGCGTAGCTTCTAGCTACCTGCACAGGACGACGGCAAATGGACTCCCTGCTCAGTGTTGTCCAGCCGGCACGACGGTAGTGTGGTTCCTGATAGGACCGTGGACACGAGTCGAGCTCGGGTGCGCTTTTTGGGGCGCGCGGGGAGCTTCGTCGCTGGCTCTCAAGCAGAGTTTGGGATGACGTGCAACTGGTCGTGGGACCTGTCATGGGGGGCTTTGCTATGTGGCAAGCTTGTTTGTTCATGATTTAATTTTGGCCCACGTTCATGTTGGAGTGGAACATATGTGGACTACTACTAGTTAGTATTTAAAGTATTAATATTGAAAAGGTCAAGCCATGTTGAAGCATGTTGCACGGCATATTGAGTGGATTGGTCCTAAAACAACCGAACTGTTTGTTTGAAGTACAGTATGTTCCGGAGGATTCTCGCTTGGCTTGCCAGTCAATACAAGTCATACTCCAAGGGGCCCTTGGGGCCCAGGCTTGCAGAGCGAAAATTGTGCTACTACTAGCAGGGTGCATTGCTACTAGCAAGGACACTACGATGTAGTAGCTTCTGGCCTTACTACTAGTAGCAAGAAGCTATGGACGTAACGATCCAGGAAATGCTTGTAGAGCCCCATATTCGTGACCAGAGAGTCTGGATGTCGCAGGATACTTCCGCGCTTGCCAGTGGAAGAGCAGCGGGATATGGCGCGGTTGCAGGGAGGGTTTGAATGGGTTGGATTCCCATCAGTATGGCTACCAGAATTTGTGAGGGCAACCATGGCCACGTATGGTCACCGTCCAAACTGCAGCCTTTTGACTCTAAGAGTTGAAAGACCATTGTGCTGAAAAGCCATTGATTCTTGGATTGATCACAAGTTGGAGCTCCATTGAAGCCCATCATATTGAAGGATGACTCAAGCGCCGATTGACGTTTAACCGTTTAATCTTTGTTGGGAATTCCATATTAATGAGCTTTGTGAACACAAACACCAAGGTCAACCTTGGTACAGAAATCAGAGGAGTCAGACTTCAAGACAGACGGAAGCTTCGATTCCTTTTGCACGGTCAGCCTCCAACACTTTAGGCCATAAAACCCCGCACAAGCCCAGCTCTTCACGCGGGAACCAAAAGACCCCACCGGTCGCCCTCCGAGGCGCTACGAAAGCTGGACTTGTGCCACCGCTTGGCGCCGGATCAGGTGTGGCCCGTGATCCCTTTTTGGCACGTCCGGGGTGACAAGGTCCGTCGGTCTGTCGAGATGGCTTCGAGGAATTGGGGTTTAGCTGAGTGCCGAATTCCGTCAGCGCCTATCCTTTACGTCCGAGTCGGGGGGGCTGAAGGAATCGTTTTCTATCCGCAAATAGAAGTAGATAGCGTTTCTATCTAGTTAGGGGACCACTACTTATATGTATACAGCATATTGTACGAGCTTTGTGTGTTTTTGTTGTATTGCTATAAGCTATACCGTAGCTGGTATTATGTGCTTGTTGTTTTGTCTTCGGTTTGACTCCTTGCTGTCCTTCCGTGTGTTCTACCGATCGGTGTCTCTCTTTCCCTGCTCGCGCTCTCTCTCTCTCTCTCCATGCTAAGATCACCCCACATCGCCCTGCTGTTTGCTGAGGCCTTGAGGATCTTGGGCGTTTGGCCCAGCAACATCCAGATGGGCGTCGTTCCCATCAAGGCGGCCGAACCAGAGTGAGTTGGTGAGTCAAAACATGTCATCATCCCTCCCCAGAAAGGGCCTAACTGGATGCTCCCCCTGTGTTTCTGGAACGGAAAGAGCCAGGGTTCCATTGGTCAGACCAGTCCACTGGCCGGTTGCTTCGGGTTGGAAAAAGCACGGGCCATTTCGGCACGTCGCGCGGGCGACCGCAGTGGCCACCTTGACATGGACCCCCGACCACGTACGGACGCGCTTTCTGGTCGGAGGGAGCCTGGCTCGGGCGCCGTTTCGGTCGTCCGAATTCCCCGGAGCCGTTCTCGAGGAAGTTCCCGAAGCACGGGCAGGAGCTGCCGCTTCAGGTCATCAGTTTTGTTTCGCCTTTCCTGGTCATTGTCCGGCCAAGCCACAAAGAGACCTGGAAACCACCGAATAGAATCAGAAGGTGCAAAACCTCAGGTCAGCCATCCGATAGCCATCATCCTTGAGTGTTTCGAGCTCCAAGTGTTCACCTCAGGAATCCCCAGGATGATTTGGGGTGTTGAAATCGATCTTGACAGACACATGGTGGGCAGGGGAGAACTGCTCCGAGCTGCTGGAAATCCACGTCCAACTCGTATGACTCGTCTGAGGCCTCATCGGCCCCTTTGTGCGCGGTGGTCCGGCACCCAAGGTCTTATCGAGTGCTTTCAGAGTAGATGGCACTGGCACCCCAAGATGTCCTGTAGATGGGGGTCCATAGAAACCCCCAAACTTGGGGCAACTGGTGCCATCTACTCTGAAACCACTGTACATAGAGCCTTTCCCATCCCTTTTCCCCTTGAGCCAGGGCTCTACAATGCTCTACAGTTTTCGGTGTTTTCTTTTTTGTTCCCTTTCACAGCTCACCTGTAGAGTGCTCTGCTGTAGCTCATAATGCTCGGCACCCCCTGCCACTGTGATGATCGTCAAAGGGAAGTTGAGCCTCAGAGGAGACCCGACTGAGAGTCCTGATGAGGAGTCCGAGTGGTGTTCGATGGATTCGATGCGAGCGGATCCGTGGGGTTGCGAAAATCCATCGGTGTTGTTTGAGATTTTGAGATTCAAGAATTGTACCATCCACCGGAATTTTCGAAGATTGATATCCTCTAGCAACAGGCCGTGCGTTTTTTTCCACTGCCATGATGGATTCTTAGAAAAAGGGTCTCATCTAGCCAGAGACTAGAAAGCCCAGCGGGTCGTGCTCCTTCAGCCAGGTTCCATGGCCACCAAACATGACGTACCAGTGATGTACCAGACGTTCCGTACCCAGTTCGTGAACTGCTTCAGCTGAACACGCAGGTCTACAGCCCCTTACGGGGCGCCTTATGGGATGGCCGCGCCGCCATCTTCTGTCCGACCGAGCCACCGAAATGCTTGGAGGTGACCTGGCCGGGGTCAAGGAGGGTAAGCAATGGTAAGCAATCATATGCAAGAATGTAGAGTTGATTAGTTTTTAGAAAGCCCGACCCTAGACAGCAAGGGGTCAGATTGATTTCAGCCCTGTTTGGCCTGTCTGGGCACTGGGAAGTCTTGAGATTGGTGTCCTTCTTGGCACATGCTCAAAATCAGGATGTCCCGCAGTAGAACGTAGACGACTTGGGATGTTCTGAGTTTGTACAGCTGAAAATGGCTGAACAACTTGCTTATATACTTGGCCTCTGTCGACTTGGATCATCGGCTGATCTCGAGATCTATGTCTTCCAAACGGGCTGATCTGTTGATTGTGTTGGTGTTCAAACCCTCAGGGCAGCTGTGAGTGCGCCGATGCCTCTTTGAGCCCGGGCCCTCGGCGCACCGCGGAGACGCGTATGGAAAAGTCACCACACGAACACAAGTGCAAAGAACACAGAACACTGGGATACAAAGATAAGATCATCCTCCAGTATCAGAGAGTATATCGAAGCGCGGTGGCGAGGTTCTAACCGTGACCAGCTGGACCGGCTAACCGTGTTGACCGGGCCGGTTGACCGGGTTCCGGTTGACTGGAATTTGCTAAGTGAACCCGGAATAGCAAATTGTAATCTAAATTTTATGAATTTGTAGTTTGATTTTATTGAATTGTATTTTAAAGGCAATTGTCTAATTGACTGCTAAATTGAAGTCTAATTAATTTGAATTCTGAAGAACATTAAACTAAATTCCAAAGAAAATTATCATGAAAATCAAATTCATTGTAATCAAATTCTAATTCAATCAGTTCTAATTGACTTCGATCCGGCTGTCCGGCAAAGTGCAAAGCGGGGTGACCGGACCGGGCTGTGACTGGCTAACCGGCCTGACCGGGCCCGGCTGACCGGCCAACCGGGGTGACCGGACCGGGTTGACCGGGCCCGGCTGATTGGCTAACCGTGCTGACTGGGTCGGGTTGAGTCTCTGAGTTTCTCACGGGCTCGGTCAGGTACATGGTGATGGCCCTAGGGTTACTGTATTTGGCATCTAAGAAGAAAGAAAGAAACAATGAATCGATGAGGAAGAAAGGTTTAAACATGTAAGCTACATTGTTGGATGCCTCTAAAGCCATGCGATGCATCTAGAACTCGAAAGGAAGCATGTGAATACTAGAGAACAAAAGCTGCGTGTGGGAAACGCAGTGAAAGAAGTGGCCACGCAAGGCGCCTAGTGCGAAGTTATAACTGAGAAGGAAGGAAGACATCTAGGCAGCAAAAAAGAAAGAAGGACCAGAAAAGGGAGAAATGTCTAAAGAAAACATGCAGAAAGGCGCGAAGAAAGTGGAACCCACAACAATGTAAGCTACATTTTTGGATGCCTCTAAAACAGTGGTATGTGCCCAAAGAATTGAAAGGCAACCTGTGAAAGCTAGATCAGTGTCCATGCTTTTCCCCTATGGTAAAATGGTGAAGCGGTTCGGCCAGGAAGCGGGAGATGGCCTTAGGGTTAAAGTTGGCCGAGGTTCCAACCGATCCCGCGCTTTGCCGATACAAAGCTGTTTACTTTCACACGCGGCGCCCGTAGCGGGCGCCATGTGTGAAAGTAACAAATATAAATTGTTGAGTTTGTTTAGCAAAGCAGAAGCAGATTTAAAGGAAAATGGTTGGAAATGAGCGCGGAATGAAAGGAAACTTCAAGAACATGAATGCAACATGAAAGAAACATGACAGGACATAAATGCAAAATGGAAGGAAGTGAACACACGAAAGGAAAAGAACGGAATACCTGCAAGATGAAAGGAACGTGAAAGGAAACAGGAAATTGATGCAACATGAAAGGGCACGCAGGGAACTTCTAAAGGGAAAGGGCGCTCAAAAAATAATGCTACGTTGTCAGTGTATGGGCTCAAGGAACCAGAAAATGTAACTTCGCTAGAATTGCATGAACGTGGTAGGGCCTGGTCTACAGGTGTAATAGTTTTTTGAACGGGAAAAATGTGAGCTGGTGGTCGAAAATGTAACACTAGATTTTGACTCCTTCAAAAGTTGTAATTTTACAACTGTGATCAAAATCAAGGAAGGTGAAATTATGGCTTCGTTTTCGCTTTCAAACATGCGGTTGAATAACGACGCCACATTGGGCGAAATAAGTGGCAGCAGGCGGCAGCGCCGGTACAGGCGGCACAGTGGCAATCGAACAACAGTGGAAAGGGCGCAGACGACAATTGTTTGCAACCGGTCATGGTTTCGATGGCGACCCCAAACGAAGGACAGTGTACGAACGAAGACATTATGTTGACAAACACCGTCGCATGAGGACGGCGTCGTGCCCTACAAACGACAAGTGTTCCGACCCAAACAAAACACTTTTAAGAACGCTTTTTTTAGGCGCCACCCAGGCACCATAAACAGAATTGAGGCTATGAAAGAACAAAGCAATATCTTACAGCTTATAGGGTGTCGCACCGAGCGCGAAGGGCGAAACTACGTCACACCTGGTTACACAGTGGTGTGTTGAAGCAGCTCTTGAGCCAACGCACTCTTTTTTGCCACAAGCACGTTGCAAGTAGGTAAAGCTGGATTGAGCCAGTACTGCACGCCTTCTTGTCCGAGCCCTGTGGTTTTCAGTCCGTGTGCAATTTTTTTAGAAAATTACCATCCCATGGCTATACTAACACTAGTACCAACACTGTTAGAATATTGTAGGTGACAACAATCTGGGTCATGTGCAAAAACCAGCTGTTTTAAGAACATGGTACGCAAGTAGTGTGACAAGGTTACCTTTCGTTTTTCCAATCGTTCTCATCTTAGCCATGACGGATGGCGCTGCTTCCTCTTCGGAAGCTGCGCCGGTCCAGCTCCGCATCTTGGCTGCCAAGTTTTTCTTGGGTAGAACCCCTTGGGAATTTAGGCAAAGCTTTTTGTATCAATCTATTTTGCGGGTTGGATTTTTGGAGCAGAAGTGAAGCCAGGTCCACTGTGAGCAGAAGGACAAAAACCAAGAATATCTGCAAGAAGTTTCTTTTTACAAACTTTGTTACCACCCTTGTTCCATTTTGCATGTTGCTTGCAAGCATGGGCTCCCAGACGTGGTTTCTGAGTTGCTTGAAGCAAGCGCAAACGCAACTGCTAAGGATGTTGATGGCGATCGCCCACTTCAAGTTGCTGTGATGTACCCTCATGTTGACTGCGTCCGATTGCTGTTGCCTCACGTGCCAGCTTCCCATCTCCAAGAGCGCAACAAGGATGGCGACAGTGTGACCAGTCTTGCAGCAAATTCTGGGCAAAGTTCCGAGGTTACATCTCTGTTGATGGCCACAATCTCATCTAGATCTTTTCTGGATGATTTTGCCTCAGCTTGATAGCTTCGAGATATGCTCTATCTCCTTTTTCGAGACATGTTCTTCCCTACACAAGCAAAGGGAATACTTTTTTGTATCGGGCGGTTGCGCGACGCATTTGGAACTGCGTGGTGGATGCACGCAGATATGTGGGGGAACCAAGCTGTGCTGGATCCCAGATAATTTGGAAAAGATTCACCCGGTCAGCCCGGTTAGCCGATCAGCCGGGCCCGTTCAGCTCGACCCGGTCAGCACGGTTAGGTTCGGTCTTCTTCTAATCAAGTTTAAGCCTAATTCAATTCTAGTTTAATGCTAAATAATGTATAGAACTTCATTCAATCCTGATTATTGCTTTACCAATTTGAATAGTTCATTTCTAGTTCAGGTCCTTTTAATTTCAATTCTAATGCAATTCTAATTAAATCTACTTGTAATTTGTTTTTAATTGAATTCACAACCCGGTTCAATTCAAATTACGTAAAGTTCAATTCATTTCAATTTGGTCAACCCAATTAACCGGTTACTATAGGCTCAATCGGCCGGCCAGGTTTATAGCAAATATGAATTTCACGGCTGGCCCATCAATCGGTTCGGACCGGGCCGCTGACCGGGCTGATCGGCTGACTGGCTGACCGGGGTGTGGGGGGTCTGACCGGATCCCGATCAACCGGAATCCCGACCCGGTTACCCGGTTAACGCCATACTCCACAGAAACCAAACTGGGATACAAAGATAAGATCATCCTGCAGTATCAGAGAGTATATTAGTAATTAGATAGTGCAGGTTGAGCATATTATACAATACCTGGCTTCAAAGGGGTGTTTAATGGAGATCCCTAGATGGGTGCAGGGGCTTCCAGCCAGGTGACCCCTTTGAAGGCGCTGGTACAAAACACTGTACTTGATGATTTCTTCCACATCTTCACCATCCTCCCGTCCTTTGGCGCCCCGCGTCTCTTCCCGTCCTTTTGCGAGGTCGCATCGACCTGCGCAAGCGCCGGAACGGCGACGGCAAGGAGCCGAAGTGGAGCGTCCACAGAGCGAGTTGGAAAGAGCCGGTTTGAGAACTATATATTATATATATTGTATATGGACAGGCCTATAGATAGTTGCACGCTTTCCAATACATTCTTAGTGGGGATCTACTTTTCGATCTATATGGAAAGGATTAGACTGGTAGCGAAGGAAGATTTGCACTTAATATTGAGTGTTGCAATTTTTTTTGGCCCATATGTTTGGTGGATGATGTGGAGAGTCTTGCAGGAATTCACATGGCATCCGCCCTTATATGTTTTCCCTTGGCCTGTGCTAGTCTTGTTGGTGTGACAATCCAATATATGCACGCATGGATGCATGAGTCAGTTTTCGTGCGCGGGTATTTGAAGTGGTTTAGCAATTGTACCATCCTTTGCTTCTAGGTTGGAGGCCATTGCTATTAGGTTGGAGGCCATCGTTTCTAGATTGGAGGCCATTGCTATTCGGTTCTTATTGTATGTTCATTTTCAATAAGCACTCAGAAAAAAACCAAAAAAATGACCAAGTCCTGGAAGACAGTCGCATTGATTGGTTGCATCACAGGAGAAGGGCGGCCCTCCTTGTTGGGGTCCTAAGGATCCTGGGAGTTGGGGAAGATGAAACAACATTGTCCACGTTGGAGTCTGAGTCAGGAAGCATCCCTCTTTGTTCATCCCTCTTCGTGCCCTAGGGAACGCCAACCCCCGACCATAGGACTGGCATGGACTGGCATATCGACCGATCAGCTGGGGTGCTTTCAGAGAAGGGGTCCATTCCATGTAAGCCTTGTAAGCATCATTTCCCAGTCCCATGGAGTCTTTGGAACCTGATTCTTTGCTTCTCGTCGTGTCGCATCCGAAGTCTCGGCGCTTCGCCAAGTCGAAGTCCAATTCCGATCGTCGGAGATCGTGTCCGGAGAACAAGCGGTTTGATCCACAAAGTCGGAAGTCCAAGGATTCGGGTCCAGACCTGGCAAGCAGTCTGACTCTAGGGTGTATAGTATAGAATTGCTTAGTTACCTTTCCTATGGGAACTACCAATGGGTGTGTTCTATTTGTGTAAACTATTCATTGTATTTATATATGTTTTGATGCGTTCTTGGGATGGCTACCTGCTAGTAATAACCACAGAAGTGCTGCATCGGGGGCGCAGAAGACGAACTGGTTGCTGACAGAGCAGCTTGCCAGCAGCAGGCCTGTATGGACCGACAAGTAGGCACAGGCTTTGACATTGTTCCACACCACTGCCCACCCGTGAATCACCCCTTTATACAATCAAATACCCTCAGTTTGGTTCAGGGTTTGGTTCAGGCCCTGCGTTCAACCCGTGCAAAAAGCAGCGTCAAAACCCTCCAGTTCAGAGTCGATGCTTCGAATACGGGGCACGGCCCGATGTCTGCGATGTCGTTCCCTCAGGTTGGACCTGCTTGCCATCGGGAGAGACTGCAGAAGATGAAGTCTCCAGACAAAATGCCCGAGACTCAGAAGTTTGCTGCGCCATGTGCAGACCAGAATAGGGAGACCACGAACAAGCACAAACAACTGGATTCAGCAGTGGCTTCCAGCTGCTTCCTGAAGTGCTTTAGTATCATGTTGTTTCTCCTAGAAGAAGGTCTTTTTTTCATGACACCTGTCGGGAAGACCAGATTCTTGACAGGAAAGGGTATTTTTGTACCGAGGGACTCACTACAACTGGCCATTGTTGGATAACCTCATGCCATTGCAAGAGAGCATGCCATTGAGTATGCAATGTGAAGACGTGCCGTCATCTAATGTCATCGAATCGATGCAGTTTTGCTTGTTAACGGAGGAAAGGGAGCGCTTGGACACCTTGGCACACAAGCTTGTCCTCATTTTCCCAATCACCTGGTTTGAAGAAAGGATCGAAACAGGGAAGATCATGCAGCCTGGTAACATGTAGACGCTGTGTTTGAATCCAAGTCACAAAACATCAAAAACACTTCAACACCTTCGACTATCCGAACAACTGTTGTCTGGATCAATCACCGATCTCGATGAAGAAAAGGTGGACCTTTACAATGAATCAACTTGTGCTTTGCACGTTGTCTATAGTATTGATTGCTCCTCATAGTGTGCGTTTGTAAACAAGTTTGAACCCTTTTTTTGAAGACAAATAAAAACAACTTTGTGGTGTCAAAAGTTCGATCCAAATGTGTTGGACTTTGTGTTTTTTTTGCATTCAATACATTTGGGTCTAATGTTCCATTTAAAACCAACCTTTGTCGTAAGGGTCACAAGCTTGCGTGGTGTGACAAGCTTGCGACGAGCCAGGTCCAAAGTGCCATGGGCAGGAGACGACGTCTGCCGGCTGTGACGGTTCGTGTCGGTTCTTTTCGTCACTACGGAGGAATCGGTTCGGTTGGTCAACCGGTTTGGGTTTCCGGGTGCCATGACCGGTGCTGGTGAGAAACTGGTGCTTGGTGACCCAGTCGTGGTTGGACACCAGTTATCCAGTGGGACTGCCATCATGATATCAGGTTCTTACCCGATTGTTGGGAGGTCAAGCCCACACCCGCATGGCGGTTCAGCTGTGGTGGCATTGTTTCAAGGGACTTCTTCAAAACCAGATGTGCTGATTGGAACATGCGAGCCATCATTAGTGGTG
Source organism: Durusdinium trenchii (assembly GCA_963970005.1). Taxonomy (NCBI): domain Eukaryota; class Dinophyceae; order Suessiales; family Symbiodiniaceae; genus Durusdinium; species Durusdinium trenchii. Next base: position 358,983 of record CAXAMN010027983.1, read on the forward strand.
TATGGTGGATTCACTCTGAAATAGATACTTCAACTATATACATATCATAGCTATATATATATATAGTTGCCTTTTGCCTTACACACATATATATATATATACATATTTGTGTATATAGATGTTTTCTCAGGCTTTGGCAACACCACCACCTCGCATACTCCTGCTACTCGAGCTCGCTTCATGGATAGAACAATTAATATATATATATATAATATATGTCCAGAAAAGGGATGCCACATGTCTTTGTTGCAAACCTCAGATCTTGAGATCGTTCTTCGAGGACCGCCCCAACAATGGGAGCTCAGAGTCAGGTCCGACCGGTCCCGCCATGACAGGGCCAACAGCGTTGCTTTTTTGAACTGGGAGTGTGTCGTGCCAGTCTCCTCTACTGGAGACAAGCATGTGCTGGGATTCTTGAATTGAGCAGTCTATAGACAAGCTTGATCATGCATGCCTTGCTGCTTAGGTTTCTCGTTTGGACTGCACTCAGCATCACTCAGCTGTACTTGTCTCATTGGACATCGCACTCCGCACAGCTGTAGCACAATTCAGATGTTGACTTTCGCATTCAAGAAGTGCATGGTGTGTCAAGAGCTGATTTTCTTTGTTCACTGCTTCTCGCTGGAACTGGTGCCACATCGAGCAGCAAAGTGTACAACAGGTGGCTGATCCGTTTTTGTTGGAACTCTACTGGTGATCCACTTTTGGGGAACCATTCTGTTCTGATCTCTTCTGATTCTGCCAAAAGAATGGAACCCTTCATCCAGACCGGTCGTACGTTCCGACCTTGGACCCACGGTTCGCCCCAACCTTCCTTCCGTCTGTGAGGGGGGGGGGAGTTTTGCAGTTCTTGGACATTGACACACCCTTTTTGGGGTTCCAGTCGTACCTTCGAGAAGGTACGGTGAGGAAGGAGACACTGTTCTGTAGGTTTGGAGGGTCCAAGTACCTTCTGAGAAGGTACTTGGATCCCTAGGGACGGTGTAGGAAAGGTCAACTGATCCCGGGATGATCAGTACTTATTGTGGCGGACTCGGACCAAAAAAGAGCACAAGAGAGCGACTCAAACCAACAAACAGATTGGGAAAAGGCACACATTTCATTGGGACAGTCGTTGTTTTGCAGTTGTTTTGGTTTGAAAGAATCTACTCGTACAAGTTTTAATCCATTTGCAACATCCACCATGTGGAGCCATGGACCGTATGTCCCTGGTGCTCCGGTGCCCGCGCCTGGCGCTGGTTCCGCCCCATACAGACCTGCGGCTCATGCGGCTCATGCGGCTCATGCGGCTCATGGCACAGCGTCACCGGGCGGAAACACGGGGCGGAAACCCGTTGCAGGATGTTGCAGGGGTGGCTGGTAGGTTGCAGACCCACATGTTTGATATCTCTTTGCACAGATGTTTCCTAAGCTTTTTGCCAAGCACCTCTTGCACAAGAGAACGTGGATATCTCTCACGTTTTGCTGGTCCGACAATCTCCGGACTTTGAAAAGAATAGACCATGGACCGGAAGACCAAGAACGTGGGCCCATGTTGTTTTGGAGGGTGGAGCCTGAACAATGACTTTCACCACTTGAGAAATCACTTGAGAGTGCACAAGCTTTTGGGGCCGCTCAAAGAAGGACACGTTGGGAGTGGCCCCTGACCGTCCCTGACCACTCTAAAAGCGAGCTACTGGTTACTGGTGGTGGCTTTCTGTGACGGTTGGGAGACGCGTTCCTAGGTGAGTGTTTCTGAAACTTGGTTGCCTCTTCTGGTGGAATTGATTTAAGTTCATCTAATGCAACTCCTGTGTTAGGATTTGGCACGAGAGTTGTGCTTTCCCCTAACAGCGTTCTGGTTGCGGTTTCTTGCACGTTGTGGTTTCTTGGACTTTGCTGAACCTGGTTGCCCAGTTTTGAAATCTTCGTGGCTGCTAAAGCCTGCCCAATTCCGTGGCTCAAGAACCGTTCAACTGAATCTGTGACAAATTCCTCGTTTTTGCCTTTGCACTGCCATTTTGTGCGCTGCCGTGGTAGGTTTTGGTACTACTCTTTTCTTGGCATGATACAGCACCAACATGCCAACATGCTTCCCCCAGTCAACCATTCACACACATTCACCCATCAGAAGCAGGTCTTCAGCGCTCGCGGAACAACAAAAAGCACAAAACGGCAAACAAAAGGCTCAGCTGGTGCAGTTTTTTGGCCTGGAACTGCCAGAGGGTTTGCATTACATTGAAATACCCAGGCACTCCATGTGTGCCATATTTGCCTGGGGTCAATGTAGGTCTACAATGGTCTACATTCCAGTCCCATTTGTCGTGCTTGGGTTTGGAATTCACGGCCAGGTATTCCGCGGCCGGGCCTGCCACCCTGCCCGACCTGTCCAGCTTCCAGCCATCCGGCGAAACCCCGGCGAAAGCCATCTATGCGGATGCTGCTGGACGAAGGATGCGCGGTCAACGTTTTGATGGAGCCCAGCCGGTGGTGGTTGATTGTATATATAGGCCAAAATGGGCATTGCATCCAGAAACTTCACAGGTCAATTAAATACTTGGGAGGCCAATCATCTCCACATGGTGTGTGTGTGTGTCTTTATTTATAGGAACCCCAGCCCGACCTCTGGTGATGTCACCCACATGGTCTGCCCTGCCTCAGCAGAATAGGAATCCTCCTACAAACCGATGAGGACTCCTAGGAGCATCGGAGTAGGAGGATTCCTCCTTTCTTCAATCCTCCTATTCCAGTAGAGACGTGAATGACCACAATCCTCCTATTCCAGCCTTGATTCAACCTGATTCCATTCACTTCCACCATTGTGGTCGTCAATCAAGGCTCCCCAGGCGCCAGAGAAGTTGGACGCACTCTTGCGACAGGCCTTGGGCGAGGCACGGGCTGGCAGGTGTGGACGAATGACCCACATGTCGGTGTCGAGTTGGGTGTTGCCTTCCCTCCGTTTCAGTCATGTCAATCCCGCCTGTCCTAGAAAGGATCAGAAAATATAGAAAATGCAGGCCACTCTGACGTCTGTGACTTGAACACCCGCACTGGCGCCGTTGGCTATAGGCCTTTGCCGATGCTCCACGCACCGCACTGGCGCGAGCTGGCATGCTCCACAAGCATCCAGAGGTGCCTTGGAAAGATGTATAGTATATATATATATTAATCTAAATACTGACAATAGTATTCAAGAATTATAACTAAATAAAAGTTAGATTGAAGGCAATTCTTGGACTTTTTCTCGGAGTTGAGGATGGAAGAAGTTGTCTATACGTAACTCTGACAGGGCTTCATTGGACACAACATGGGAGGGATTCGGAAGGATTCATTCTTCATCTGTCAACAGTCGAAGGAGAACTCGCCCACCTGTCACCTCTTCAAAGATGAAGCCAGTTGCCCGTATCAAAAAGGCACCCTCCCCATGCATTCACCGCTTCGCTAGACATCACCATATTGGCTTAGTGGCTAAGGTGATTCGCATGGCCGTGGCATTGGCACACTCGGGCCTCGGAGTGGAGGCGCCCGCCCTGTAGGGGAGCAGGTCCGGGTGATCGATCATCGATCGTGTTGTGGGGTGGGGCCATGGACAGCCATGAAGGACGCCATGGACATGGAGAGTTATATATATGGCATAGAATATTTGTGTTAGACAGCCTTTCTGTGTGTTTTGTTGGCGTGGCATGTGATTTTCCAGTTAGTAAATTAAGGAACAGATCAACAAAAAGACAAATGACTGACGGCAGACAGGTCCTTTCGGACCAAAGGTCAAGGGGGTGTCCCCCACTTGACTGTGGAACACTACGGCGTGTGGTTCGAATGTTTCAGGTTGGATGGGAAGCTTTTTTTCAGCGGTGTTGAATCCTTACAATGGCGACACCGGATTGAGAAGCCTTCCCAGGACCTCCCAGGCGGACCAAACTCATTAGGAGGGTTTGTTTGTGTTGTTTCATCCTGTATTGACACCACTGGACCGTAAACACCACTGGACCAGAAATGCTTTGGTCTTTGATGAGATGCTTTGGTTGGTGGTGCGGGGTCAAATGGGCAGCGGTAGCTGAGACATAAGTAGTCCGTGACATTGAGACTGCATCGGGGTGAGACGAGCGCTTCAGGGCAGTTTCACTTTCACGACGAGTCCCGAGCCGCTTCGACTGGACAGCGGTCGCTTCGACTCGCCCACGTCCATGTCTAGCAGAGACTGCTCTCAACGTCACGAACGGCCGGGTCCTGGAACGGCGGCCGGAAGCCTCCGGGGCTGAGTGCGAGGTGTTCGCACGTGGCCGCATTGGACAGGAATATATTAGAAGCGGCGTGCCCCAGTCCTTTTTAAATAGGCTGTCCACAATTATTAGAGGCTTGCCGAGCTTCGAGGTCCTGAGTGCAGACAAAGCGAAGCTACACAGCGATCTGGAGTTGATGATGTTGATGTTTAGGTCTTCAGTTTGCGTAGAATGTCGTCCAGAGAAACCAAGTAGCAATTCAAGTAGGGTCAGGTCTTTATACCTCGCTCCAGGACGTGGTTCACAGTGTTCTCACTTGCTTTCTCCTTGGCGCCAGATCCAGCAATTGCGGGCAGAGCATGTACCAGCTGCGCAGATCGGACTTCGCATCGAAGCGGATGGCAAGCAGGCAAGCGGGCATCGATTGCTGAGTTGGGAAGAATGCATTGCTGGCCGCGCAGGCGTCTCACAAAGTTTAGGATCATAGACATATTGTATCTAATATATAATATATATTATCTTGACTACTGACTTGAGGGGTGAGGGTTCAAACATCTCAACATCCCCTCCAAATAGTTCAACCTGGCGTGCCTTGCTGCCAGGTCACAAGCAATGTGTCAGATTTGGTATTTGTGTAATATGCATGATTAAAGCAAAAGCAAAGGCAAGTATTCACCGTCAGCTATTCACACACACGAAGGTCCAGGTCCTTCGCTGCTCTTTGCTTCGCCGATCAGGTGCCCTTGGACTCTGGCGAGTTGAGGGACTTCCGACGGCCACCGCACTCCGTGGAGGCGAGGGTTCGGACGGTTCGGAGTGGGTTGTGGCGGGTGGTTGATGTATGGGAGCTGCCTTAACTTATGAATACTTATGATATCTCATGATTCAATGTCAAGGGTTCATGTAACAGCCAGAAATACTTGTATGCTCATTAGGTATACATCATTTTCTTGGGGTCGCTGTGCCAGGGGAGTAGGGGCCACCTAGGAATAATAGCTACCACGAACCTCGCGACCAATGAATATATATAATGAATAATTATTAGATAAAGAGATGTGGCAGCAGCCGTGGAATATTTATGACTATATGTTGTCAGAGATGTGCCAGCAGTGCCAGCAACCATGAAATATCTTTCCAACAGCTTCCAACAGACACTTCCACCAACTTCCAACCACCACTTCCAACATCGAAGTGGCACTCTATATATTATAACTGAAGTTATTTGGACTTTGCTCCACTACCCTGGAATAATATATGTATATAAATGTTGGGTCCGGTATACATCCTGACACCGGAATAGCTTTTTTTTTCCCAGGGTGACACGTAACACACGTAACGTGGTCCCTGCTGATGGGAGCCCCCATGTTTATGTGTTTTTTTCTTTCAGCCGGATGAGTCAGGGATCCTTTCAGGGAGCCTTTTGGGGGCTTTGCAAATTGATTTCTGAGAAAAAAGGTTTTATCAATGGTTCATCATGGTTCTTTGGTTCCATGGAGAGCCGGGGTCTCCCGGTTTCTTCTGGTTCATTCGACTCGTCATATCGAGTCGATTTGGCCGCTTTCATCGACGAGGAGCGAATTTCGGCGCCACACGGAGCGCTTTGAAGCGACCATGGCCTCCAACCTACTAGCGATGGCCTCCAGTGGGGGTTTGCCCGTTCCGCGCAGCAATGGATCTGGGCTTGGTTTGCCTTTCCCGAGACTGGGGATCAGCAAAGTGGAACTTTGAACTATCCCCAGATGGAGCAAAAAGCACGAAAACGAGGGGCCTGGCGCACAAAAGCGATGAAGACCATCAGCACAAATCGATTTTTGTGTTGTGGTTGTCATCGCTGTGCCTCGATGCACGTTCAACGGGGAGGTGGCATCCACATACCTTTTGAGGGGAATTTCTGATGGGTTGGTGTGTCCCACTAGCTTCTGAGCAAATACGTGGATCCCTTGAAAGGCTCGCTCGCTTGCGCAAGCGCACAAAGACTTTGGGCTGCTCGCTTTTTCAAGAGGTGTGATGTCGATCTTCCCATCGAGATGGGAGGAGAAAAAAGACTCATTCATTGGGAATGTCATTGAGTCATTGTTGTCACTTTGGTGAGAGGTGGCGGTCACTTTCAAGAACTGACAAAAAAAAGGACTTTGCAAAAGAAAACTCAGCTTTAGAGTGGTCCAGCGTTGACCAGGTCTTTGCTACTGAGCAAGTGGTGGAGACGATCATCTTCCGCTATCCAGATGGATCCTATCTCACAGGCAGACCGGTTTTCACTTGCGCCGGCTTGGTCGGGGGGGATTCGATCAGGGTTGAGATGAAAGCAAAGGTCGAATTCAACAAGTGGCGATGCACTTGTTACATCTTGTTAAATAATATCTAAATTATGGATGCCCCTGCTACTAGTAGCTTCTAGCTACTAGTAGCGATGAACTTGTTACTAGTAGGAGCTTCTTGCTACTAGTAGCAATGCCAGGAACTACTAATAGCGATGCACTTGCCTATAACTCCTGAACCACCGACTCACACTTGGACTACTATAATATATAATATCTGGCATGTGTTACAATACGAGACGGAATGACATGGTTTGTACAACCATTCTAGTTTGTGACTTAACATCAAACCATGATGTAGATTTGGTGCATGTCAGGGATGGTCAAATTATATTTCTCGGATGCACGGGGTGACTAATTAATGGATCGCATTTGACATGCGGTGAATCGACAAACTCCTGAAACTTGAACAAAGGTTCTGGCACTGCATTGTGCAATAGATTGCAATAGAAATGTGAGCTCCCCTGGGTTCAGTGCGTTATACATATTTTGTTACCTGACAGGCACAAGCTACGCACATTCCACTGAGAATCGCTTTCTGGTCCTTTCGATTGGAGGTGGAAAAAAAAACACAATCAGTGGTTAGGGTCTTTCAGCAACAGGATCCCGGAGGATTGGATGATTTCACATGGACACCCCGTTCTTCTTCGCATCGATGGACCATGGTCCGTCGATGTGAAGGACTCACTGAATGGCACGTCAAGCCATCTATGCCGCCATCGGCACGTCAAGTTTGAAGGCGAACATGAAAAACAGCAAACCTGGTGCCCCATGGGTGGACCACGCTATGGATCCATATACCCTTAAGATATCTTAAGATAGGTTGATTCAAGACACTTGAAAACACTTCAGTCGACACGATGGCTGTTCTTCGCCTTGTGGAGGCTTTCGCCCTTGTGAGAAGGTATAGGGGATCCCTGGGATCCGGCTGTGGCCAATGTTTGTGGCCTCAAGTGGTGAGAGTTTGTAGCCAGATTTCACCTCTCGCAGCCTCAGATGGTGGCGCCGGGCAAAGACACAGGATGGTCCATGGTCCATGGTCCTGCACGTGTTTCAGTTGTGCTCCATTTGGATGGTGGCGCCCCAAAGATGTGTCCAGGTTTGGCAAACAACATCACAGATTCAGGCATGCTCGGGGGAGTTTCTTTGATCCAGGAATGCCAAACACATCCAAAAACCATGCGGCAGAATGTGTGGCACCTTTGAGGATTCATGACTCTTTCTGGTTGGTGAACTCTGTCATACACATTAACCTGGACAATGGCAACACATGGCACCCCACCAGCACATGGACTGTGCTGCTAGAAGCGAACAGGTCACCCCCAGCAGAAGCATGTCCCTTAGCCCACAGTCACTCACACGTCTGAGGTTTGGATGGCAATCCGCTGGGTCGGTCGGTGGCGAAGCCCTCGCCGCCCTTTTCCTTGATGGACGGAGAGTGGGGGAGCTTGGTGAAGAAACAGCTGTGGAGGTCGAGACCGAAGTAGACACCGATCGTGAAAGAATTGGTGTCGCGTAGCGAAGAGCCTCATTGAACAGGCGTCAACAAAATGTTTGTCAACTCCAAGATTTTCCCCCCTGGTGAACAAAGTTTCTGTGGGGTTTACGGTATGTCTATAGAGGGAGAAATCTAAATCAATCAGTATTTTGTGTATCACTCATTTAGCGAATGAATCATTTGCTTTGCATCGCTTGGATATGTCGCTTGGTCACGCTCCGCGACAAAAACGACACCACTATATATGGCGCACCTAATCAGATCGTATCAGATCTAGATACTCAGCTCAGTAGTTCCCAATTACACACAAAAACAGCAACCCAAAGTCTACCAGAATTTGCTGGGTTCATCAGAGTTCATGGGTTTGGCAGCCTTTTCAGAGCAACTGTTTCATCATGTTGGGTCTACCGATGCTGAAGACTGGCAAGAGCGAGAAAGAGAGAGAGAGAGAGGGAGAGAGCCGACAAACGACTGGTCATTCGACCAAAAGCGGTATATAGGGCAGAAAGAAACGGTGAGCTTGTGAACGTGATGGACTCATGGATCATGAAGCCAAGTGAACATGTTTTCAGCGCCTCACCCTGTTCTTTCCTTCTCACCCCCCACCCCCTCCACTCACCTTCGAAGGTTCATCACCAAGATCACCGGCTACATCGATACGTCGCATGGTTCGCTGCAAAGTGTTCGCTTCCATAGCAGCAAGGGCCGCATCTCCATGGACTACGGATGCCAGGCGCGAGGAGACGGCTGCAAAGTGTCCACCCAGGCTCCTACACGGTACCCAGACACCGCCAACAGGCGTGATCGATCACTTAGGGTGGCTTCATACTGTTTCATGGAGGAGTTCACTTGTATCCCTGTCACCTTGGAGTGTTTGGGTGTTAGTATGCGTTAGTGTTTTTGGATGTTTGGGTGAGTGCAGACAGTGCAGACCGGACCCGGACTCACGACATACCACGACCCTAGGTAGATCGACTCGACCACAGCCCAAGGTTGAGGGAGTTAGTGTCCGGCGTTCTCCCTTTTTTTATTGGTATGTTTACCGGTGTGGCATTTGAAATATCCCAGGCACTCGATGTATGCCAAAAGATGCCCATCAGTTGGGGTGGTTGGGGTGGTCAATGTAGGCCTTCAGTGTCATCGTCCCCATTTGTTCTGTTTGCAACATGGGTACCAGCTCACAGACTCCGGCATTCCAGATTCGGTTTCAGCCCATCAGCTCCTCGTTGCAGGCGCCTCGGGGCATGGCCTTTGCCTTTGCTGCGCCCCCGGGCACCGTGGTGGCGGCCTTCAGTCGGAAGGATTGATGTCCGCCTGCTGTCCGTCCACCTTTTGTGTCATAAGATTCATAAGAACATGCCAAAATAACCAAGACAGCTCACGTGCCGCCCACGAAATCCCTTCTTCGCAGGAAGGGAAGCCTTGTGGACGAATTGAAGAGGCCGAGCAGTGTACACACTTACTGTACCTGGATCCGACTTCGTTCGTACCAAAAAGAACATGGGACATGACCTGAAGACCAAACGAGACTACCATAGACTACCCCTTTTCCGAGAGGCGAACTGAAACTCCGGGTGTGCGAGTCACTCCCGACCCATTTGGTTGTTTGAATCTCAATTGCATATTATCTCCGTTTACTTTTTCCAGACAGATTGGTGAGTCAATGTCAGAGCCCCCAAAAAGCAAGCAGGTCTTTACAACCCTGATTTTGCCCTTCTTCTTTTGAACTGAATGGCTTTTGGACAAGTTGATCCGTTGGAGGTCCCTGTGATCGCAATGCCACGACGATGCTCAGCTCGGCCAGACGCGTCGGATGTGACGACGATCCGTTGGGATGTGACGACGCAGGCCATTTGCATCGCGCATCCAAGTAGCCAGGCAGCCGGGAGATCCGCGCGAGGTCGGTGTGTGCGGCAGCCGGGCTTCTGGTGGGCGGGAGAAACGGATGTCTCAAACGGTTTAAGGTCTTCCAAGACTCAGAGAAGTGTGGAAGCAATACCTACAGAGCAGTGTGACACTTGAGAGAGAATCAGAGCATTGGTACCTGTGATACTTGAATCATCTTGAATCCAATTCTGTTGTGCCTTACTTGGTGGTGAGGTATCAACATGCCATGTTGATGCGTTTAGTTTGGTACTGTTGTAGCGGATGTTATTTTGGAATACAACACCCGTCCACCATAGCGCGCAGCTCCTCGTCGAGGACTTGGTGGTGACGGCAGAAGAGAAGCTTCGGCAGCTCTTGGAGCTTCCAGCTGATTGGGACAGGTTTTGCGAACGGCGGAAGATACGCGGGGGGTGGCTGGGTGATGCAGTCCCCAGCGGGTAGATTTCAGATGATTTCAGATAGTAGTTACATAATAATGAATAATAATGAAGATTTCACCACCCAAATGACTTGATATACTTTATATAACATAGTTATAGTCCGTTAGGACCGTTGTAACAGTCCCTTAAAAGGCGTCGGCGTGGGACCGGAATTCCCGTGATTTTCCGTCGCATTGGCTGTGCAGTGTCCTCTTTGCGGTCCGTGCGGGCCGATAGGGTTGATTTTTGCAAGCAACATCAAGACTGGCTGGTCGAGTCTTCATGAGGATCGAGTCTGGTTAGTCTAGACGCATATTCTATAATATAAGTCTTTGTCGTTGCAGAGTTCGAGTGGCCGGGTGAAGTTGCCAACAACTGAGTTTGCATATTGCAAAGTGTGTTGACATGAACACAATGACTCAGCGCATCTCAATGCTCCAGCAAATTCACAGGGACGAGTACCACCGGCGTGACTTTCGCCATGGCACGGAGAGGAACGCAGGACAGACTGGCTGGGGGGCCTCAGTCTCGATTCTGCGGTTTTTCTCGCGATTCTGCGAGGTCTCGCCAGGTTCCAGAGCTGTTTGTTAAAGACAACATTGTACCATTGTACTGGTGCTGTTATTTGTTTAGTTGTTATTTTAAAGAGCACATGACATATGATGTCAGAGTTAGGTGGCACATGGCGCATCATGTTGCCACGCCTATTCCGAAGGGACGAGAGCAAGAAAGCACATGGTGGCACCAAATTCAAAGATGTCCCCACAGATTTGGAGCCACTCACCACACTTTTTCCAGGTAATGTCAACCCACTTCTGAGTCCAATGGTTTATGTATGCTTTCTATCTACTCTAGGATGGCTACATTCCGCTGAAGAGCCTGCAAAATGAGGAAACAAAAACAGCAGTTTGCACCAAAGCACATGACGACAGCACAGCAAAACCATGCCCAAAAGCCAGCAGTTTGCACCAGCAGTTGGTTGTCGGAAAATCATGTGCTTCTCGCTTCATCCAACCACACTGGGCCGCCTTCTGTGGATCCTCAGGGCCTCACCTTGGACGAATTGATGGACTCTGGGAGAGGCTCTACCTACCGCGACTGGGTCGAATGGTTGGCTGGTCAGATGGTTGGCTTGGGATGCTGGTGAGTCGGGGTGCACCTAGTCATGCCGATGGCCTCCACCCTAGTAGCGATGGCCTCCAACCGAGTCAGCTTGCTGCAGGTGGTTGGGTTGTTGGATACGATCCGTGCCACCTGGTGGTGTGTGGCCTTTAAATCGTTCAAGCCGGGTGACCCCTGAAGAGCCATGGACTGACCGGGGTCATGAGGAGACACGTCCTGATTTTCTACGCTCCATGAACCCTCGGACCGCCCGGTGGCCTTGGCTTCGAGTAAGATTCATCAATAAGTTTCCATTGAATAGTCAAGCTATGTTAAGTTCTTGTTTGGCAGTTCCTGATCAGTAACCTGTGGGGGTTCTTTTGATTCGCCAACGAAATATCGCCACAAGAAACTGGCTATCCCAGAAGTTGTTCTTTACCGTTCCTCCAACCATCCCATCAACCATGATGGCAGTGAAACATATAAAATTATATTATAAATAGAGCACCATATATATATATACACAAATATGTATGGACGATGTTGTCCCACTGTGTACTGTCCACTTCCATAGATTTGCTGCATAGATCTGCATAGATAGGGAGCGACGATCTTCAGCCAAGGTCCAATGACCAGTCGGACGACCGAGAGACGAGCAGTGCCGTATCGAGTTCAGGAGCGCGGGTAGTTGCAGGGCTAAACCACAAAAGCGGGCTGAACTCGACAGTGAGGACTTGGGAACTATGACACCTGAGCTAGGGCATCTCTTTTCCTGTCAGGGAGGAGTGGCCAGGAGTGGCCAGTGGCCTGTTTTTGTTGGCATCTCTTTTCTTCCTTTGTCCTTTCGAGTGAATTTCTTTGTCTTTGTGTCTGTCACAAGGGCCCGGGTCACTTGGAATCGGAGTTGGAATCAGCGCGATGGACGAAGCAAACCAGGCGAGACCGATGACAAAGCACTATGATATAATTATAACCAATAAGATATAGCTGATACAACTTGTAGAACCACGGATGTTTTTTTCCTGACATGGGGCCGCACGGCCACCATTTCCTTCAGGTCCTTCAGCCCTTCACAGTGGTTTGGACCACGATGGACCCCTTGAGCCATGCTATTTGATGGACCATGGGGAACGGCACTGCTGGGCGCGGCTGCTTTGGGGTCAGATCTGAGTGGTCCGCCGCGACCAGCCGATTCGGTTCAGGAGCGGAAGCCTGAACGGGAGAGAGAGACGGATGAAAACTGCTGCTATATCAATCTGGACCCAGATGTGACACTTGCCCTTTGCAGAAGTGTTTTTTTTGATGCGTTGGGAATTGTTTGGAATAGCTAGGGAACAATGTTGACATGAGAGAACGCGGCATGGACTGTTCTGGTCCTCAATTGGATCGTTGCACGATGCCCATATTGAGGGGCCTTACTCCAACCACCGTTGATTTTGGGAGTTGCGCCAGTCTGAAACCCAGCTTGCCCTGCAAAACATAACGTTTTGTCTTCCCCAAGTTTCATAGTTTACCCTACAAGCCGCTTTTGGAAGCTGTTTCAAGGATTCGCATCATAGTTGGCTTGGCTTCCGTTTTGGCTTGGTGTGGTGCGAGCGGAAGCAGGCACACCATGACCCAACCCGTTGGGTTCGTGGAATCAGGTGACTGTATTCTCGGTCCGGAGGCCTATGACCTCCAATTCTTCAAAGTTGTGTGCGCTCTTGAAGCTGTAAGGTTCAAAGTGTTCCTTCTTGACGATGTGTTTTCATTAAAAGGATTCGGATGTCATTTCAGAGGCTTTCAGTATTCTACCTTCCCCCCCGAGATCCATGATGGCAGTATCCGCCTTCCAATGATGCTGTGACAAGCTGAGACAACGATCTTTCAACCAGCGGAAGATTCACTGATTGGTGATGGAATGGCCAACAATGTAGCAGCCAAGCCCTTGTCATAAACACAAGAGCCTCAGGCATTCTCAGGCAGGACATGATTGAACCCAATCCACAGCAGCATAACTTGGGATTCCAGTTGTCAGCTGCTTTAAGGAACCGTGCAGCTGGTCGTGTTGCGCATGGTTTGCGGATGCACAATACTTTGACGCTCGGCTGTTGGGCAGTTGCTTTTCATGGAAAGGAAAACTAGGCCCTGAATTAGGAGCGATCGGACGCTACTAGGGGCTCCTGGCCTTACTACTAGGAGCAAGAAGCTACTAGGAACAAAGGGCATCCCTACTAGGAGCAAGCCTGTCCTTACTACTAGGAGCAAGAAGCTACTAGGAACAAAGGGCATCGCTACTAGGAGCAAGGACGCTACTAGGGGCTCCTGGCCTTACTACTAAGAACAAGAACACTACTAGGAACAAAGGGCATCGCTACTAGGAGCAAGGACGCTACTAGGGGCTCCTGGCCTTAACTAGGAGAAAGAAGATACTAGGAACAAAGGGCATCGCTACTAGGAGCAAGGACGCTACTAGGGGCTCCTGGCCTTACTACTAGGAGCAAGAAGCTACCTAGGAACAAAGGGCATCGCTACTAGGAGCAAGGGCATCGCTACTAGGAGCAAGGACGCTACTAGGGGCTCCTGGCCTTACTACTAGGAGCAAGAAGCTACTAGGAACAAAGGGCATCGCTACTAGGAGCAAGGACGCTACTAGGGGCTCTTGGCCTTACTACTAGGAGCAAGAAGCTACTAGGAACGAAGGGCATCGACGCTACTAGGGGCTCCTGGCCTTACTACTAGGAGCAAGAAGCTACTAGGAAGAAAGGGCATCGCTACTAGGAGCAAGGACGCTACTAGGGGCTCCTGGCCTTACTACTAGGAGCAAAAAGCTACTAGGAACAAAGGGCATCGCTACTAGGAGCAAGGACGCT
>CAXAMN010027983.1:373269-519530 GCA_963970005.1 Durusdinium trenchii
AAAAGCTACTAGGAACAAAGGGCATCGCTACTAGGAGCAAGGACGCTACTATGCTTAAGACTATTGGGAGTAAGGTACCCTCAGGGTTGACGCCCGGGTGGCCGGGCTTGCACATCGTCGCCATCATCATGACAACCACCATCAACAGCATCACGGTTGTCACCAACACCACTATCGTTGCTTTTCAATCTATTTACAATCCTCACCGGCATCGTAATCATTGTCGTCATCCTTAACAGCATCACCACCGGGTAATGTCTAGAGGTTTTCTCGCACAACATGCACTTTTTGAACAAATTATCATGCCCCAGTGGCTAGTCGAAGGGCATGTGCAAATGGCTGCAACCGAATGTTTCCCATTGTTTGTGTATAGGTGGCATACCATTTGGTTGCGTTTGCGCGGAAATTTTGGCATCTCAGTTTCCAAGTAACAGCAAATGAATAATGGTGCACTGTTGCCCTGATTGCGTTACATAATTACCATAATGTTCATCATCACCATCATCATCACAACCATCCTCCCCTCCTCCTCCTCCTCCTCCTCCTCCTCAGTTCATTGTACTAATCCGATGATACGATTGTTTGATGAGGAACAGCGGGCAGTAGCTCACGCTGCTAACCACAGTCACAGTTCGATGTTTTGTACGGTGTTTTTTTATTCGGTGCCCATGTCCAAATCCTAAGTCCTAGGTTTCGACTCCTTAAGACCAATCGTTTTGGGGATAGTTTTATATGAGACAGCAGCTTCCCAACGCAGAAGACTGAAGACTGATGAGGGAACATGAGGATAGGGGTTAGCTACTGACTGGAGGCCCTGGGAATACAGGATTTGTCATGCCTGGGGGGCCAAAGGCATAAGGTGTTGTCCCAGAGCGATGTGTCTTTGGTGGAGGGGTCAAACCCAATGAAATCGTGTTCTTCCCACCAGCCTGTGCCACGTTTGCATTTTGTCCGGCCGAGTATTGTGATACCATCAAGCTGGGAGTGTATTTGGAGCGCGTTAAAGGCACCTTGCTTGTGATTGGTGGCCGGACGCTTTGAGAGGTGTTTTTTTTTGTTCTGGATCTTTCTGCAGATTGCCTAACATGATCAAACATGGAATATCACTCTTTTCTCTCAAGAGCTTTCCTTCTACAACTCGTCTTCATGGAATATAACCGCCCAATTCAACAGAGACTCAACTGGTCTCCATGTTTGGTGCAGCTGATGGTTCCCTCAATCTGCCACTGGCGGAGCTTCGCGCGTCTCGTGTGCGTTGTTCCATGCCCCCCCCCCCCAAAGCGTAGTGGGCAAGTCATACGCTGTGGGAGGAGGCCGGAGGGTGAGAACCAGTTGAGCACCGTGTTTGAAACCTCCCAAGATGAACTAGTCGTTGTCAGGCCTTGTCATATGGAACGAACGGGCGTTTTTGCAAGAAGGAGCCTTCCGTAAGCATTTCCCTTGGGAGTATGATTACTGCTGTGTGAAAATGCAGATGCGTAAGATCTGCGTATTTAGTCTTCTCCAACATCCGCGGCGCGTAGGCTCACATTGTAGTCACACAAGAAAAAGTGTAAGCAGGAGCGTAAGAAAGTTATGCGACATAGGGGAGAAATGGGTTTACAGCTCAGTTGAGCTCTGCAACGTGCCTGTTCTCGGTTGTTGTTTTGCAAAGATTCGCCAGAGTTCGTGATTCTGCATGATTAGAGGGTGAACCCAAATGAGGCAAGCACTACCATCTAGTCAAGGAAGGAGTGGTTCAGAAGAGGTTCAATGTGGACATGGGAGGTTGTTTGCCTCGAATGCAGCAATGATGATAGTGGCTATTGGCATCAGGCCAGTAAGGTCTGCTGTCGGATTGACCTTTTTGCCTATAATGTAATATTTGGTCAGACGCGAGGCTCTTGCAATTCAGTGACAGGGTACTGGACTGTGAGCAATTGTGCTCGCTGAGAACATCTCGGGGTCAAATTACATTGGGCTCACTTCTTCCCGGAGGTTATCACTCTGTGTTTATCGTTGATCAACGGTTCTATGTCCATCATGTAGCTGCACATGCATTTCTCGGGCCCTCCTACAGTCGAGCCATGGCAAGGGCATCACAGAGGATGGTAACAGATCCAACAACTGCATTGAGAACTTAGAAGAATATACAACACCATCGCAGAACGTGCAGAATTCCTATATGAATCCGGAAAGGCGGGTCCGTACTGTCAGTGCCAGTGATGTGGAGGCCCAAAGGCCTGGAAGTATGGGCAACTGTCCCTTCCATCAGTTTTGCTGCGCGAGAGTTCGGCATGTCTCGCGCAGACATGGCATGCCAGCTGCAAATCATGAATTCAATCTCGCAGATTCTTTAGAGCCTCCCGCCTCCCCTTTTGCCCGGTGAGACATTGACATGAGTGCCTATGGTCAATCCAGCAACAGGCCTGGAAGTTGTGGGCGGCAGGTTAGTTCCCACGGCCGGTTGACTTTCTGTGCGGGCATCATTTCATGCGGCAGTCAGACGAGAAGTGGCCATTTGACCACCAGTGTTACAGCAGATGGTATACGTAGGTTTGTCCTTGTCCACTCACTTGCGGCCTGGACCTGGTACCCATCCATGCAAGGTATGCAAGGTGCTGCGAGAGAGCTTGACCTCCATTCAGGCAGTGTGTTTGCCTGCGCTCGAGGTTTGACGCGCCGTGCTGGCCCAGTATGAAAGGACCGCAACAGAAGACCTTCCAGGGGAAGAGTGGCGAGTTGTGGACTATCAAGGGTTGGTGAAAGAAAAGCAGAGGAGGTTGTTGATGTTATTGAATGGATAAACATGTTCTTCTATATATGTTGCCTCAAGTTCTGCCTTCAGATGCAGTCTTGTACATACTCAGCTTTGTCAACTACTTTTTGGTGATGGTGGATCAATCTTGCTGACTCAAATGCGATTGGTTAAGTTTTTGTCGCCGTAGCCAAAGTCCAGCCAAAATCAAACAGAAGGACTTTGATGCATCAATTCTGTGAAAACTTTTACATTCCCTGGACATGCCGCCAAGTTCAGTAGCTTTAGCTAGCCTTGGTTATTGTGATTGGTTGTAACATGTCAACATACCTAGAATCTAGAAGGTCCCTTCGGCAGATTTTGTGCCTCTTTAGGGAAGAGCAGCTTTTCCCGTCCTGGGGCGGAAATCAACTTTTTGCCGCGGAAATGTTTTGGTTGCCGCAAATGTTCCTTCCAGGAAGCTAGTCAGACAAAGACTAGTTGAATATTTTCTGTGCTTTACATTGGGCATTTCTCACTGGAACGATCCCTCCATTAGGAAAACACTTAAGTTTCCACGTCCACCTGGAAATCTGCCTAACATCATATCATATATATATATGTGTCTTTGTTTTTGCTAGCGCCGCTGTTAGCGACCCCAGAGGAAATCGCTATTCTTGGTGGGGTGGGGTGGGGTGGGGTGTGGTGGGGTGGGGCATGTTAACGTTCGCTTACACTTACGTGACGAAGTTGATGCTACGTTGTGGATGTGGGGTGGGGTGGGGTGGGGCATGTTAACGTTCGCTTACGTCCTGAAGTTGATGCTACGTTTTGGATGGGGTGGGGTGGGGTGGGGCATGTTAACGTTCGCTTGCACTTACGTGACGAAGGGTACCTTGGTTTTGGCGGCGGTACCTTGTTTTTGAAGGCTTCTTGTGCGGAGTGAGCACGTACGGAATAAAACCAGTCCAAAGTTGAAAACATCTGGCACGAAATGCCCGGGAAAAAGGCAGAAATACCCGGAAAGCCGGCAGAAATACCCGGGAATAACGGCGGAAATACCTGGGAAAGCGGCGGACATTCCCTGGCAGAAGGTGGGATTCAAAAACAGTGCCTTTGAAGGGCTTGAACAAATGTTGCGGCATCTTTGTGAATGTCAGGAATAAAGAAGTGTCAAAATCGTGGGGTGTGAGATCTTGAGATGTGAAACTATGTCCTTGCAAAACGATATGTGGTATGCAATCATGAAAGAGACAGCCTGGTCGCCTGGTCGGTGTTAGGCAGTGGTGATGGCTTTTGAGAGGCTATGTTGTAAATTTGTTTGCGGCAAAAATTTCCTGCTGGTCGCGGAAATTCCTACCTGGTGCGGATTTCAAATCCGCGAATCTTTCCGGGCAAATCGGACTGAGGCGGAAATTTTTGTCCCCCCCCCGATTGCATCGGCATTGAACATCCTCTCGTTTTCACTATCCCATCTTTATTCCTGATGAGCTTGTAGGAAGCCTTGGGAAGATGAGAACTTAAGGACCTCAATCACTTGGTCGCCATGCCGGACCCCATTTCATTGGCCCGAACCGCCTTTCTCAGGTGATGGCTGTGGCGCGTTCCTATTTGACATCCGACGTGCTGGCATCTGGGATTTCAAAGGATACATCGTTAAAAATAATTTCAGGTTGGAAGTGGAAATCGATAGTTTGTGAACAACAATTTCCCAAGTACAGTTCCAGCAGCCAGGTGCAAGGGGTGTCCTGTGCCTGCTTGTACCAGACTCTTGATCCTGGGCATTTGGGTTTTTACAAGACAAACACCCTGTGGTTGTTGCGGCGTGCAGTGTATACGCCAACTTAAAGTAGTTTTAGTTAAGGCTTGTCGGGTTTGGTCACCCCAAGGGCCCCACAGGGCCCCCGAGGCGGTCTTGCATCACGCAGGAAGCATTCCTTGTGGACATTGTGGGTGATGTGGACACAGGGTTGAGAAGGAGACTGGAACCTCCAGAATCACCTGCATTTTTTTGGTTGTATGCGCTACAATGTTGAACAGACCAGGACACCGAAACCAGTGGATCTAGTACTTGGATCCCAGGAATTTCACGGGAACCGGCTTCGAATCGAGTTTTCATGATTGGTCATCCCTTGACGTGAAGTGAGAGACTCCGGGTGAAGCGTGAAGCGACATCGGGCAAAATCGGGGAGTACGAACAACGATCTGTCGCCACTCCGAGGTGCCATCCATAGCGGCAGATGACGTCGCTACATGTCACTACTGTCGCGGTCACGCGAACTTCTCACTGACACTGAGGACTTCTCCTTCGAGCTTGTTAACTCCGAGGACTACGGTGAAAGGCAAGAAAATCATCGTGGTTCTTCAAAGTGACCTTTTGATCCCCTGGTTGATCACTTAGGGACTCCAAAAAGGTCACGTTGAAGAAGTCGGTCTCAGTTAGAGGTTGTTTTCACCGCCAGCACCCTCTAGTACCTCTAGCAGGTGTTTGTGTGCAATCTCCATAATATTTCTTAGCTTCACCGTCTGATTCTCAAAGGACCAAGGAGCATTAGATCAGTTTTCTCCATACACGAACATGTCCTGTCAACTGTTGGAACAAATCGTTAAGTTATAATATCCCAAGCTTCCTTTGAAATGTTGACAGATGTCATAGGTGTTTTCCAAATAAGTGGTGGAGATGGGATGTTGATATTCTATACCTGGACAACCACACATGTTATTTTTCCTGTTATTTCGCATATATAATGAGCTGTAACAGATGTTCTGATTTGACAATGTCATACAATGTCAAAGCACTTCTTGTGCTGCACGAGCCTAACCGTTGGAGAGGTCTTGCCCAAGTTTTGCAACTTCAATTCTTGGAAGTTCAGGTCTTTTTAGAGTTGTCCCCAGATGGGCTGTTTGACGCCGAAGCACCGGGGGCTTCCCCGGGCGCTGAGCCCGCAGGCTGCCGGCGGAGGTGGCCTTCGAGCTGTCGGTGGACACCGATGGCTGGGTGTCAGCAGCAGAGAAGCGAATATCCCGAAGTGCTTTGGCTCAAGGGAGTCGATGGTCCTACCTGTGGTAGTCTACATGTGTTTTTTACCTGTGGTTTTGGCTACGTGGTTTAGTCGATGGTAGTCTACCTGTGGTTGCTTTCCACCTTACATCTAACATTACCTTGTGGGTCTGGTGGATGCCAAAAACGCATGAGCCATTGGGAAAAAGAGGACCCGCATGTAGCGGGTGGGTGTGAGCAACCAGGAAAAAAGTGGAGCAAGTTCACCCACATGATCATTTCGCTGATTGTCTAGTGATAGGGTCTATCCCATTGCCAGTAACAGTCGGTAAACGCGTATCTCTGTTTTTGAACAAGGTCTTTGCTAACCACCATCATCCACTGGGGTCTGGTAAAAGGATATACCCAATATATAGTGAAATGTCACAATATATCGCCGCTTAAACTGTAACTGGAAAGGACTATAAAGGGTTTGGCTGTGATTAACCAGCTTGGCTTTGGATTGGAGATGTTTAGATGAAGAAACATGTCATTAGTTGTGTTGTGGCAAGTTAACCAGCTCGGTGCATATAGTTGATACGAGCACCATGATGTGAGTTCCAAGCAATTGGCACATATACAGCTGTACGCGTTTGCTTTTTTGTTTTGTAAGGGCCTGGAGCTTTCCCTGGTGAAATGTCGAGGGACAACTTTGTTCCAGCCACAACAAAGAAGTTGTGTCAACTAGATTCGACACATCTTTCCTTCGAGTATTCATAGAAGAATTGCGTATTCAAGTGGACAATTCTCACACATGTTTCCTTCGAGTCCACTTGAACTGACTGGTGCGTAGTAAAGAATGAGGGAATGGATCCTATGGTATAGTGAGGGGTCATTCTCTCCTTCCCTCATTCCCTACTAAGCACCAGTCAGTGAATTGTGTGAGAAGAGTCCTTTGCAACGTCATTGGGAATTCCAGATATACGTGTCCCGGGGTGCATTTGGGACTAGTCCCTAACATGTTCAGCTCTCGAGCGGTATTTCCTGGGGAATAACCGGAGAAAACGGTATCATAATGATTTTGAACATGACCCAACATGCCTCGAAAAACTGCTAACCTGTCCCATCACAGAAGAGATGCCCATTTTTGTGACGGGCTATGTTAGCTCGCTTTTTTTGCAAAATCTTAGGGTTTCTTAAATTCGTAAACGGACATGTTAGCAGCTGTCCGCGCAAACATGTCCACCAAGACACCGAAGCAAGGAAGCCACACTTCTGCGGGACACCAGCACTTCACTTGCCAACGCTCAGTATCCCACACCAGGATTTTTGATAATGATTTTAGTCTTTAGTCTAGATTTCCAGGATCACATTGCAAGCCAAAGACCTCTAAGCAGCTAACCTGTCCAAATCACATGTTTGCAAAAAAAACTCTTGAATCGCTAACGTGTCCTGCTCATGGATCTGACCTTCCAGTCACCTAACTCAACCAAAAAAGAAAAGAAAAAGCCTTTAAAAGGACACGTTAAAAAAAGAAGAGAAACGGGAGAGTACTGTCGGAGTCCTTCAGGGTCTTGAGCCAAGAGACTGACCAGCCAGCCCCATTGGAAGGATGACGAACCGTGAGGGAACGTGAACAAAAGCAGACGTGACCGTGGATGACCGGTGGTTGCGACTGTGATACCCCGAATCTCACTCACTCCGGAGACATGGGGTATCACGAGAACCAGGGTTTTCACGTTGTGGGACCACTGGTGAACTGGTTGATCTACTGGTGTCGCTGGATGAAAGCGCCACGAAGTACGACCTAGATGCGAAAGGGGAGGTCTTCTCTTCAACCGGGTTCCGGGATTGATGGACGTTTGTAGCTGTGTGCTCGGTCTAATGTTTCATGTTGTTGAAGTACGCCCGGAAGAGACCCACATGCAACCTGAAAACCACTAGGTTGTAGAGGAAAATCGTCTTCCAAAGGTCCCTTGTCAGGGTCCATGTGGGTTTCTTCCCGGGTGTACATGTTTTCTACGGTGGATGAGCAAAAGGTTGGCTGCCCCTGTCCAACACTGCTTAGGACAGACATGCCTCGGACAGGCCGGGACGTTCCAGGTCTGTAAGTTGCACGTGTTTCATGCTCAAGAGACAACAAACATGGCAACTGGGGAACTCGCCCTGTCGAAGGCTCAAGGTGTTCCTCCACAATCTGAAAGTTGTTTTATGCATTTTCAATATGCATTTTCTGTTGTTTTTTTAGTTCTATGGGCAGGGACCAAGCAATGGGGTTTAGTTTGTCCTGGATGATCTCCCTTTCACAAGCCCGACTTGCAGACATACCCATGTGGGCAAATCTCACAGTGTTGGTCCTGTCTCTGCATAACTTCAATCAATCTTGACTGCATGGTCCCTTCACGGTCGTGAAAGGGTTGCCTTCGTGTGGGGTTTTCTCGGAACAAGTCCCACCCCAGTCCCACCATAAAGAAGCACTTAAGAGACCCCAAGACGACATAAGATGACTGAGCCCTTAGAACCCGAAATGAGCAGAACAACAGCTACCAAGGCGAGGAGAACATGGTCTCCTCCAACTCAGATCCGGGCAAGGTGGCTGGCCGAGTGGCCAACCTTGCCGCGCGCCTGCAATCGTGGCACGGAACGGCACGGCCGAGGCCACACGCAATAATAGAGAATTCCTGGAACCTGAATGTTCTCTACTTGGACCACCAACCACCATTTTCCGTGTTCCTGTCAAAACAGAGGTCAAATGGGTTCCAGGTTATATTTTGTGGGTCTCAAGATGAAAGGGGCGGAGGGGTCCTTGTGCAAGATCCCACTCCGAGCATAACATAGACACACATAGACATAGATATCATATACATATATATATATATATAGATGTGCTAAATTTACCGCCACCCAGGTCACCCATCTTTGCCAACATGACATGTAACTGCATGGCGGTGTTTCTGGACGTCAACACTAGCCAGCACCGGAGAAAACTGCGGAGAAGCTCCAAGAAAAGCTCGCCTCGCAGTGTGAGGTGCGTCAAGAGGAAGATTGCTACATCTCTGCGAGTGGACCTCTGGCCGGGGGTCAAGCGATCGAGTCCTTGCGCAAGGTGGGCGCGGTGAAGGGAATCATGTGACGAGCACTTGAAAAAGCACGGAGAGTTGGGCTTTTGGAGCGGCTTGGTGGCGAGTTTCAGGATGAAGATACAAGTGGTTCAATATGTTCCAGGGCCCCAAGCTGCCCCAGTTGGGCATAGGTATCAACAAAAAATATCGAATCACTAAACAAATATTTACTGAATCAAAAAATAAATAGTTACTGAATCAATAAAAAATATGCGTTGTGCGATGAAATCCCTTGGAATTCCCAGTCGTGTAGGTGGCCGGTCCTCTGGTCCGCTGGTCGCCTGGTCCTCTGGTCCGCTGGTCCTCTGGTCCGCTGGTCCTGGTCCGCTGGTCCCCTGCAGTCCGCTGGTCCGCTAGTCCCTTGGTCCTCTGGTCCTTTGTCTTTCTTTATTTATATATTTATTTCTTTATTTATTTATTTTTTCGGAGCTGTTCTCCTTTCTCTTTTTTGCGTTTGCTTTTCCTTTTGTTCGCTTTGCAGAGACGAAGCCAAACAAGGAAGCAAGCAAGGAAGCAAGCAAGCAAGCAAGCACGAGCTGCTCACCTTTGGATCTGGTGTGCAGCTGGGGAGGGCGCTGTTCATCCCCGACACCCACGCCTGCCACGAAATCAATATTTTAAGGTGAACTCCCCGGTGCAACATGTTCTAACCAAGCAATTATGCCTCCTCTATCTCTCTATCTATCTATCTATCTATGTATCTATCGATCCATTTATCTTTCTATCTGTCTATCTGCAGTTCAACACCACAAAGTACTACACCTGCCACGAATCTGCACTTCAAGGTCCACAAAGTCTTGCGCCTGCCACCAAATCTGCACTCCAAGGCCCACAAAGTCCTGCACCTGCCACCAACTCTACACTTCCACATCAAAAAGTCCCGCGCCTGCCACGAAATCTGCACTCCAAGGCCCACTAAGTCCTGCACCGGCCACCAACTCTGCACTTCCACATCCACAAAGTCCTGCACCTGCCACGAAATCTGCACTTCAAGGTCTACAAAGTCCTGCGCCTGCCACGAAATCTGCACTCCAAGGGCCACAAAGTCCTGCACCTGCCACGAAATCTGCACTTCAAGGTCCACAAAGTCCTGCGCCTGCCACAAAATCTGCACTCCAAGGGCCACAAAGTACTACACCTGCCACGAAATCTGCACTTCAAGGTCCACAAAAAGTCCTGCGCCTGCCACTGGCCACCAACTCTGCACTTCAACATCCACAAAGTCCTGCACCTGCCACGAAATGTGCATTGCAAGGTCCACAAAGTACTGCACCTGCCACGAAACACTACGACTACCACTACGATACTGCTGCTGTTATAGTACTGTTGCTACTCTTACTGCTACTGCTATATTTTTTGATCTCTCACCCCCCCAGTTGTGCCGTTGTATAAAGTTGTGTCGCAATGTTGGGTATTCTGATGGGCTCATACTATACATGCATTATATGCATATACATAAGTATATATATACATATTATACCAAAGCACGTTCCTTTGGCGTTCTGGAGGGTATTGGGTAAAACACAGAGATTTGACATCTACCGGGCGGATCATGGAATGTGCCACTGACCTACCAACATATGGTGGGTAACTCGTTGGTTAAAAGACCAGAGCTTATTAACTGAACCTCTCTTCAGCACACTAGACACGTCTAGACATCTCAAAACTGAATCCTGGAGGGGGGACCTCCCGGGGGAATGCTGGAATGCTGTGAGAAACAGTGGTCAAGTCCAAAAGTGCCGGGTGCATTGGTTAGAGTCTGCTGCATGTTGGCGCGAGAGCATGAACGTCCAGCGCTTGCACCAGGTAGCTGGATTTATGAAATTTATACCTTTGACACATGTCTTTCATTCAGCTTTGCAGTTGACCTGCCTAATTTAGATCGGCCTTGTAATGATCCCCGACGTCGCGATGTCCAGCCTTCAAGAGATGACCTTCAAGCGCCGGACTGTTTCTTTCGCTGACTTTCCTTGGCTGTTCCGGATGCTTCCCAACAAGTAGACGCCCTTTTGTTTCAATTCTTGTTGTTTTACAAAATGTTGGTCGCCTGGTCAGGCTCGGAGCTACATGATGGACGAAGGCCGTCGGGATTCTCAGCGGAGCGACTTGTGCTACCTCCCAGCGCTAATGGAGGAAATACCAAGCTGCCAAGCTGTTTGGCATGTGGAGGATTAATGTCGGAGCAACCATGAATCAAGCGAATTAAGCATCTGGAATCTATTGGATTGCCGACAATGCCATCATTGATGTGTCATCCCTGATGTTGGAGTTTGTAGTAGCCTTTATTGAAAGTAGCCTTGGACGCCTCTTGAGAAGAGCAAGTTGATTGTACATATGTATCTAATTATACATATATATATATATAATGTGTAGTGCTTTGAAAGTTTAAGGTCAGTTTGGTGGTCGTTTCTTTGAAGAACATCTGTGCCAAATTATGTTGAATCTGCCCAGGTGATCTCAACTTCACCCTGAGCTTCGGCAGATCCCAACACCTTCGATCCATCCTGCAACTGGGCGACGAGACATCCTACCTATGTTTCATCTCAGCAATTGCTGATTTGTCATGTTCAAATGAGGAGCTAAGCAAGCCTCGCAGCTATGCTGGTGGAACTAACTAGTGGTTAGCTCACTTTTGTCGTCTAGGAGCTTGTATGTTTTTTGTGTAAGTTCTGTTTTGATCAGGTCCCTTGGTTCCCACAAACTGGTGTGGGAACTCTTCAGCTTGCTCATGACAGAGGGTTCAAGCTTGGGTTCTTTCTTTCTCTATTCTGGTCCTTTTTTCCTAAGGCTTTCTGGAGGAGGGGGCTTGCTTGATTTGCATGATCACATCGGCTTCCCAAGGCTTCTCCTCCCATAGCTGGATCCGATCACCCTTCAAATGATGCAGTTAGGGAAGGTGTACAGCTCCAAATGACGTGGCGGGGTTGGTGTTTTGGCATGAAGTCCTCAGCAGAGAAAGGCTTAAACCAAGGGATCCTTCATGTGTGTCGACCAGTCATCCACAAGTTTAAGATTTGATTGCAGTTCACCATAAAGCTGCATTTCATACTCTGGTGTTCAGCCAACTATGCCGAATAAAGTCGAAGTGCTGAGATGCGACTTTGTATTCGAGCTGGGTATTCTTGAGCTGGTGAGTTCAATCAGTTTTTCCTCCCAGCCTTTGCAAAGTATTTCGCAGCCTCAGAACAATCTGAGACTTGTGTTGTTGACTGTTCCTTTTCTACATTTTTTGTGGTCATACGCTTGACGTGTTTGAGAGATGTCAACTATGTCATAACTATGTCCAACCTGGCATTGTGTTTCGCCATATTTTGCCTTCATCCAGAACAGCCCTCAACCAAAAAGAGAGGCCGTTTAAGACCGCTGGGGACATTTAGGGGTCGTTTGCCAGGCACATCTCCATCTTCCGATGCTTCAAAGAGTGCCGAGTGCGAAGCCCTAGAATTCCGGTGGAAAGACAACCATGCGTCGAAAAATTTGTCGAAGAATTCGTGCGACACAGACCTCAGGTCTCCAGCCAATCCGTTGCTTGGATAATTAAGGAGGATGGGTTGGCTTATAGTTCTTATTGTTGGGGTGAAAGACTCAGAATTACGATGTGTGATTCTGAAGTTTGCATGTTTGCGGAATGTAGACCGTATAACGCATACTTTCAAGATCTTTCAAGTGCGGTTGCAAGAGAGGTCAGAGACTCCTGGAGATAAATAATAGATCTAAACAAGTATTCAGGAAGTGCAGAGTCTCAATCCTTTTTCCTGGTGATTTAGCAGCTTCTCCTTAGGGAGATATTGATCAAAGCGGTGAACCTTGCTTCTCACATGACGCTTCACCATGAATGATTAGCTCCAAGACCAGAGTGAGCTCGATTGGTTAGACCCAGTGGCATTCGGCGATGTAAACCCCGTTTCCTCGATTGGTTTGCTCCTAGATACATTGTAGACTGTAGATATTTACGTTTTTTTAGTTATATATGGGATGTTTTAAGCTGTTTTAAGGCTAATGGCCCTTATTAAAACCATTCTACATGAACCAAATCCTCGAAGGTACCTTCAGAAGGCAGCGCATCCATGTGGAATCACCATGAAATACCTCTAAGCCAAACAAGGTTTCAGGACATGGGGTCATTGCATTCACATCACCTGAGGATACCCGAGGTCTTGTTAGACAACACCACAACACAATCACCACACACACGCACGAAGAAACGTATAACTATAGAAATATGTCTTTTGTACTTCTTCAGCTAGGTGGGCACGCCAATGCATGCTAGAAACCACAGCACGTAAACAGAACATTGCAGAACATTATACAGAACAGACATGCAGGCACGCCCACCCCCACGCCCACGCCGCCCACGCCGTCGCCACGTCGCCACGCCGTCGCTTCTCGTCGACCCGTCGAAGGACATCCACTCCAGTGCGGGGTATTTGGCACAGGGGATTCGTGAAGGCCGCCCGCCCCACGTCCGCGCCATCGGGACCACGCCGCTCGGCGGAGACGGAGACGACCGCGGGGGTGACCCGGGGGACCCGGGGGACGTTTCGCCCGGGGACGGTGGCGACATGCTGCCCGTTGAGAACATGTGGGTTGAACCTGGAAAAGCCATAGTTTTTGGGGTTGGGAATAGGTTTTCTTATGTGTTCTTTACCAGAAACATAGAAACCATCTATAGTCGAACAAGGTGCACCGTTGTCTACGGAAACTGAGGGGGTCAGGAAGTAAGATGGGAAACCAAAAAGCATCGAGAGGTGGCTCAAAGGCCACAGATGCCATTAGGGGTCATAGCTGCTCGTAGCTTTTTGGGTTGTTTCTTCATGTGACCTGGAGACAAAGGACCCTAGCTGCACGGTCGAAAGTTCGATTCTATACTGTCTATACTATATAGAATGTCTTTTTTGGGCAGGAGATGTCTGCCTATTATAAGGTCAAGGCGCCTTATTGTTTGTACATGGGCGTTCTGGCCCCCTGTATAGGTGTTCTTGTCTCCTCTATCCGTTCTTGTCTTTTTGGTAGCACCCACCACTGGTTCCGGGAACTTCCATAATGACAAAGTGCATGTGCTTATCAGGAATTCACTTTATGCTTCACTTCTGCATGTTTTAGGTTTCTATGTGCTTCCTTTCATGGTTTTAATATATTCGTGCGTAGGTGTTCTTCCCGTCATTTAGGTCACTTAGGCCTTAGTTCTTGCCCGTTACTTAGGCGTTCTTGCCCGATACTTTGCCATTCTTACCCCTTCCCCTCACTGACTACAATCAGTGGCTGAAGGGTGGACAAATGAATGTGAGCCTTTGGGGGGGAGTGAGTGACATGAGTGTATGTTCTCAAATGCATTCAAATTCAGGTTCTGCCTTCTGCATGTGCCTCACAGCGTGTAAGAAACCCTCAAGGCTGGAAAAAACTAGGCCTTTTTGTGAAAACGGTCGGAATGTTCTGGATAAATGAAGGTTGGCGGCGGACATGATTGCCAACGAGGGTCTGGGCACATTGTAAAGTTGGTGGACACAAGTGGCCAATCTAGGTTGACACATCCCTATGGATCCACATACCGTCTGAGAAGGTGATGTGTGATAGACAGTGTTACGCAGCTTTGGCGGGTCCAGGTTAAGTACCTTCTGAGATGGTATGACTGGATCTTGATACCCGAAAAAATCAACCTTGGAATCTATAGACCTCAAAAGAGGCCGCCCAGTCGCATGGCATGGTCCCCTCGATGTCGGCGATAGTCGCCCAGTCGCCCGGCCACACGAGCAGCGCTGTTTGTGTTGTGGAGTCTATTCTTGAGGCCAAGCCGGTCCACCAATCAAAGGTTTAACCAGGTTTTGAGAATCAAAAGGACTGTGCCAGGCAGAGTCCTTTCTCCTCCTTGAGAGGTTCTCCTGAACGGGTGCTTTCATCATTTCAATTGGGCCATTTGCGTTGGGAGGTCACGACCAACCAATTCTCCCCTCGAGTTCCTTCGCCCCGGCCCACGAGCTGTGGCCGAACTCGTTCGCCAAAGCAAGGAACTTGAACCAGGCAGCGTTCCTTGTTGAAACATCGGAGCTGGAGGGACCCGTGGGACATCATTGGGACCGGAGGGTGGACATCGTGGGACCGGAGGGTGATATGTTTCATAGAAAAGACATGGCAAAAAGCATCAACAGAATCTCTGGTTCATTTCAATATGGCAAGAGGACATGGAGTCAAGCCTATGCCAAATGTTCTCCAGAGCTTTTGCTCCGAAGCGAATCCAAAGACTGGAATGATTATCCAAAGATGCCAATTCATTTTCCCCTAGGGATCCAAGTACCTCATCAAAAGGTACTTGGACCCTCCAAACCCACCCCAAACACCTTCTCAGAGGGTACTTGGATCCTTAAGGTTCAGGGAATAGAGGATTGCACATGTTTAACTTTGACTGATTGTCATTGCGAAGGCGAACCGGTCAAGACTCCAAGAGTGCTTAAGATATTCCGCTCGGGAGTTGCTTGGCTTCCTGAGACCCCCAAAGCCAAAGTACCTGGAGTCGCCCTGCTGATACCTTGGCAAATAGGTAGTCGTGTACCGTATACTGTCTTTGAGAGGGTCATCTCCCATTTTATCGGGTACTTTGAAGGGTCCAAATACTTTTGAAGGTATATATACCAGGACCTTCCAACAGGTGGATCTTGCACACCTCCGAACCTCTAAGAGGCTATTTGTAGACACCTCTTGGAGGGTCCTGGTATATATATATATATATTAGTTAAGTTATATATATATATATTTGTAATGTCTCATGTTCATTCTCTGAGCACGACTGGGTCTTGCTGCGTCAAGACCAGTCGCTGAGCACGAAAGGGGAACTGAGTGCCTTTTGAACGCAGCAGTCTAGTCTCCTCATTGACAGTGCGAGGAACTCAAGACTAAAAAACTTGGCGCCATGGCATGTTCATTCTTCACATCCCATCACTGTCCCATCCAAGTTCGATCTAGTCGAAGAGAGCATGATACTACTACTAATACACTCACTCTCGCACCGGGTGTGGATTCGAATCCTTTTCTCAGGGGACTCAGAACCGGTGTTTGATGTCTCCTGGGGGTTGCGTTGGTTTATGTTGGCTTGATCCTATGACCCCCACACGATATTAAAAGCCCACCGAGAACCCACCGAGTGATGCTCTGGAACTCGTCACCCAGTTGACGGGCTTGGACAGCCTCAGGAAGGCTGTAGCTTTGGCCAGAAGTTACTTGGAGAAGGACCGGCGTGCCGGTGCTGACCGGACGCAGACCCATTCACCAGGCAGTTCTCTTTGTGGATCGAAGGTCTGACCGTAGGTCATAGGCGCTAAGAAGAAAGGAGCAACGCCTCCAACAAGATTGAAAGCTCCGTAGCCGCGGAAGTTACGCCCGGTACTGGTCACCACAACTCTTGAAGTGGGTTGAAAACGTGCTCATGGGGCCAAAATCAAGCAAGAATGGTCATGGCTAGGTCATATAATATATTTAATCATATATAACATTGCACCATATTGCACCCTTCCGAGTCACTCGTTTTCTACCAATCTAGCGGGAGTGACTTTAGGGATGAGCCGGTTCTGAATATGCATGAAAAGACGAACTCATTCAGTGGATCCGATGCTGCCACGTCCGTGTTTCCAGTGCGAAATCGCTCGACCAGGCCACTTCACTTGGTCTCGAAAAATATGTTCGCCTGAGTTCCGAAACTGGATCCTTAGGGCTTGAGGGATCCTTAGGGCTTGAGACATCTTTGTCACAAAAAAGGTTGGGGTTCCAGGCAGTCGCAAGCTGGGCAGCCACAGGTCTTCAGGCGTTACACCATGTTACACCTTCAGGCGACCCCCTTTTTTCTCGCACACCCCCATAAGGATTCGCATGTGGGACATCGAAGAAAAACACCTCAATACCTCCCTTTTCCCTTTTTGGCAATCAGGAGGGTGTGGACATTGCTTGTCGCGTCGACTTTCCAGAGCCACCTGGATGAAGGGTGGTGTGTAGTGCGGTAAGCGGATGAAGTGAGGGACGATGTAGAACCCTAACAAACACGGCGTACTGCTACGACACGGTACAACTTGTATTCGGACTGCGTTTCGGCTTCGCTTTGCGTAGAGAGATTCCAAGATGCCAAATCCAGCCACTCTGATTCTGTGCAACGCTTCAGTTGCACCAATTATTTCAGTGGAAAGCTCTGGTCACCAGCGATCTTCCGAAAACGTGAACTCATTGACCCATCACTGGCATGTATCTGGACGCACTGTGCTCCACGCTTTGCCGTTTCTCTATGTTTCTCTAGTTAACCGCTGGTGAAGCAGGGGTGCATATGGTGTTGTGTGGTGGTATAGGCACATTTTGCAGTAATAGTAGGTTTCAGCATGGTGAGTATATCTCCTATCACTATCACTAGCTTGTCATAGAGCCTCAATTCGCAAGCTCAGCAAAAATGGCTGACACCACCAGTGACAGACCTGGGAGACACATGCATAGAAATGTTGCATCGCCAGCGGAAAAGGGCGGACACCAGCAGTGACAGATTGTGAGATAAACGAATAGAAAGGCTGCATGGCCAGCGGGCCAAGGTTGTCTATCGATGTTTTGTTTTGCAGGTGAGCTGTCTTTGTGGACAAGGAAACTCAATGCCAATGTACAGGGATAAGACGGGATAAGAGCTAAGGAAATGTTTTGTTTATGTTTGAACACATTTGAGCGATTTCCCCCCGCCAAATGCCTATTCATCCTCGGCCAATTGATTTGGCTTGCGGCAATCACATGATGTCAACTCTTGAAGTCGTCAGGTATGCCTATAATCCAGACACCCTGAAGATGAAACTGGTCTTGTCCAAAGTCAACGGCGACGGTGTTTGGCAGATGACGGACAACAAGGCCGCTGAAGCAGAACCGTTCAGGTGTGCAAGTTCGACGATACGTCCCCATCAGAACAGATGGCCTTTCCTGTGATATTCATCAAGATTCTCATGGCCTAATACAACAGATGGCCTAATGTTGGTTACAACAGATGGCCTAATGTTATATCCCAACGGGTGGCCTTGTTTGGCCTAATGTTTAAATGTTATTTACCCTCTGACTCACTAACATGGAAGTGGACAATGGCCTCTTGGAAGACTACTTTTCTTTACAAACAGGATGTTTTCCACTTCCATGTTAGTGAGTCGGAGTGTAATCTTGTTGGGATTCTACAAGTGGTTCCGCTGCAAGAGATGCCATGCCGGGAGACCTGGCTCTCGTGTGGTGCAGCCAACCGTCGTCCGGCAGCCATCCGTAGCTTGACACGTTGATTCCGGAAGCTGAATACGGTGAAGCGATTGAATAGTTTAGAGTCTATATAGGGTCTAGAGCCCAGACATGACCTTTTTTGATAGGATGAACAGATAGTTTGAGTGGTGGATTTGCATCGCGCAGTTGGCTTTTTGGTGGTTTCTACGTAGTTTTTCTCTCATAATATGCTCTATTTGTGTGCTCTCTCGGGTGCGGAAGTTTGCCGGAATAATTTGTTGGTTTCTTGCACTTCCACAGCTGGTTGTTTGGTTGTGTGTTATATGTCTTTTTTGTCAGCCAGGAATTTGCACCCGGGACATGCACCTGCATGAAAGACGTGACGGCTAGTTTGGGATGCAAGAACGCTGTAGAAGGTAAATTTGCAACCAGGCAATCCCTGCAGGAGCAAGGAACTTTTTCCCAGCACCCCCGGGTATCAATTGTGTTGATTTGGCGACTTGGCTATTGAAACTATTTTTGTTGTCTTGCACTCTTCAGTTTCAGCTTGATCTTCCAAATCTGAGCCTGGAATGTCATGATGCAGTGGAAAAATCACCGTTCAACCATTGCAGGAAATATTAATATATATACAGTATATATATAATATCAAATAACCACTTCCAGTCTCAATATATCTAAATAAAAACGTACATGTGCTCCATCTACCACGGTTTCCATCCCAATTGGGCACAATCGTCGCACGGTGCACGTCAGGCCAATCAGCCGCTGTACGTCTCGGCCAACTCGCAAGCACCGAAAGTGGCCGGGGCATTGGCACAACGCGTGAGGCAGAAGCACCAGGCGTGGTGGAGGAGTGGGTGCCTAGGGAAGGGAAGAGAAGGGACGGGAAGAAGATGGAAGGAGACCGGTAAAAGAGATAGGAAGGGATGAGTGGACGAGTGTTTTGCGAGGGTGCTCTTCCTTTCGCAGCTGTCAGAGTGAGTCTTTTTGTTTGGTTTGATCATCTCTTTGTTTGTGTTTATTGCAATACCACTGCCCAACAGTTTGATGATCTCTTTGCACCAGCGGCCACAAGCCACTGCCGTGAGGCCTGATTCGGTAGACTCATGGCTTAGTCAGTCTTCCGATGGTTCCCAAAAAACATCAATCCCTATCCCTACCTGGAACCCCAAACGATCACCGTTTTTTGAGTGCCAATCAGTTTTGAGACACCACATGGCATTGGTGTTCTGTTTTTGGGTGTTTGGCTAAAACGATCAAAAAAGATCAAGGACTGCTTTCGCTATGTGGAAACCTTGCCGGAAACGAGCTGGAGACACCCAAACGCTTAAAAACACAACACAACATTTATAAACACGACTCAAACGACTAGAAACACAACACAAACGACTAGAAACACAACGCCGTTGCGTGAACCACCTGAAACAACAACAAAAAATACAACGCAAACGATCAACAAAACGACGCAAACGCTCAACTTTATGGCACAACTTTGGTGTTGTTATTCAATACACTTTGGAATCCCTGGAGTGCCCTTTGTGACACCGGCACATAGGTCTTGGATTGTGTTTGTTGATGGTCGATCAAAAAATCTAAAACGCATAGATTTTGGTAGGTGTTCCAGGCTCCAGGTATGCATCCAAGTCCCCAAGTACCTTCTCAGGTACGGTGATTGGAGACAATGTGGATCCCTAGGGAATGGTAGTTTTCAATCCAGGGGGGGTGCTCGCGATGGCATGAGGTTCATGAGTTTCGTGTGAAGCCTAGAACATCCAGAACTTGAAGTCATCACTACTCATTGGATGGCCCAGACAAGGGGTCGAGGTGTTTCCAGAGCAGCGGTAACTCGGTAATGTAGTGGACTGTTGATGAATCAAACCCCTTTGCCTCTTATCGAATTGTTTTACATTTGCAGGCTCATTGTTTTTTGTTAAGAATCAGATCATCAAATAGTCTATGACTCGTACTGGGCACTCGAACTGACTCACTCCCAAGTTACGTTTTCGCACCAGTTGAGGGAAACACCGGGACCTTCCTGTGCGTGGTGCACCGGGCAAACGGGGTGCCCTTGGAGGCCTTCCTGGCTGCGATGGGCCCTGCACCAGCACCTTGAAGATCAGATTTAAGGACCCAGTTCTCTTCGAAGTGTACCGAAAAGATGTTTGAGAGAGGCTGATTTATTGCGGTATCAGGGTATTTTTGAGGTGTGAGCCAGTTTTGGTTGTTTTGTGAGATGGTTTGTTTTATGCAGAGAGACTGTTCACCACCTGTTGTTTTTTGGGGGTTTCTGACCTTGGACTGTAGGAAGATGATTGAATCAAAGCTTGGTGGGAATGGGATGGAATGAAAGTCCTCCCTCCGGGGGGTTCTTTCGGACCATGAGTCACCAGGGTTGCTTGAATTCTGGCTTTCTCGGCCCAGAGTCCGGAAGCAATAAAAGACTGCCTAGTAACTTAGTACATGGTTTGACCAACGCTGCCTAGTACATGACCTTTGCTGCCTTTGCTTTATAGTTCCAGTTCAGGTGTGCATGTTTTTGCATATCCTCGTACATCCTCTCCCCAATGGTGCGTCCTGAATCATCCAGCAGGGCCCCACCTATGATTGATCGATTTCTTGGATGCTCCAGTTGATCGCAGAAGGCAACGGAACCGAGGTGTGCAATGCGTTGAAGAGTGTTTACTTGGCCAACCGCTTCTTGTATCAAGATTCGCCATCAGGCTGCAAGCTTGCGGATTTCTTTGGGATGGAACGGACCGGTGTGTTTCTTCCCTTGTTCCCTACATAGCTCTCGAGCTAGAGTTTTTATTTTTTATTTTGTTTTACTCTTGTTTCTTTTTTGGTGTGTGTGTGTGCGCACATGTGGGTGTAATATTGACTTGTAAATGGACCATCTAAGGGTTTTTGTTAGCGGGTGTGAGCAACGTTTGCCTACTGGGTGACCTCTTTGGAAGGGTCCGATGTTTTCCAAGGCGACTCGACTCCAGCGTTGTTTTCAGCAACACTTGCTTGTAAGAGATCAATCGAGGCATACTTGCTACTAGCAGTGATGCCCTTTGTTCAACCTAATAGCGATGGCCTCCACCTAGTTGCTTCTTGTTAGATTCTTGTTACTAGTAATGCCATTTAGTAGTTCCAATAGACTTTATAGATCGAAGCACAAGATATGTGTTCCATTGTTGTGTTTGGAGACTCTTCCTGCTTGTTCTACAGTGCAGTGGTTTCAGAGTAGATGGCACAGACCCCAAGCTATCCATATAGAGGTTCATCTAAATCACCAAACTTGGGGGATTGTGTCATTTACTCTGACAAATCACTCTATTTCTTTTGTTCGTTGTAAACGGATCTGAGGATTCGGATCCGCATGTCGCCTGAGTTCGCAGATACCGAACAAGGTTTGAGCACCTTGTGCCTACACATTTTGCCGGAACTTTGGGTCGAAGACTCATTATGAGTAGCTTGTTCCATGGCACATACTCTTAAAACGCCAGGACAAGATCAAACATAGCAACATATAGCAACCACCTTGCAACCTCCAAAGCATCGGATTCAGCGCTTTCCTCCAGACTCTCTCCCAAAGTACCTGAGGATCGTGAGGATCGTTTCGGGCTCGGTTAGGGCACAGGGACCTAGGAACCCCCACCACAATGAGTTCTTTGTATGTTCTTGTATGTTTTTGGGCATTTTATCAAGGAGGTTTGTTTTCTTTCTAAATGCACACCCCTGGTTAGTTTTGAGAGTGGGCGTTGGTAGGGCTTTAAGGTTTGCCTTGCATGTCCTTGAAAACATCATATTTTACAGTGTTTTATGTATGCAATAGGCTCAGACACCCTTGATTAGTCATCGATCTCCAGGTTCCTTGTTGCTGTACAAAGCTTTTCAGGGTGTCCTCCAGGCAATGCCACCAATGTCTCCAGATGACCGCCAAGTAAGTATTTTTTTATGTGGACACGTTCAATCATGCATTGTTTGTATATATGTTGGGGGGTGTTCTATTACCTGTAACAGTCGGTAAACAAGAACATCACTATTTTAGAGGAAGGCCTGCAACCAGGCCCCATCACCATCCACAACAGGCCCCATTGTTCGCATCTGATACACCCAATGTATATGCACCGCCCCCTGCAGGCTTTAGAGAGTCTCACACAAAGAAACCTTTTTTGCGAGGCCAAGGGGCGTCACATGTTGGAGGCCACCCTGCTCAGCATGTCACAAAGCTGGGTGAGCCAAAGTTGCTTGCACATGAGTTTGCGATGACAAGAGTGACACAGCACCGTGCAAATGCTCCGACCAGGGGTGGTGCCGCCTCGCATCTTACTTCCAGTTTCACGCCTCCACTGCAAGTCATGTGCCAGAACCAAGGCAGTGGTCAATGCACTTCGCCTGGGACAGATTCTCATGTTAAAGCCCACATAAAGCATTGTCCGTCACCATTGGCATTCTTCATGCTGTTGAGAACATAATTTGCTGTTCAGTCATATATACATAAAGTGATAATACATGTCTATTTGTGCATCGTTTACATCCTGCTGGACTTGAACTCTTTTCTGAACCAGTCCGCCCGACTCTGAGTATTATGAACAAGTCCGAATCTTCCGAAGAAGTCTCCGACTGGTTCTGGAAGTCTTGAGATTTGATCCACGTTTGTTCATGTGCACACTCTTTGCAATAATTTGACCGGATCTTGGTTTGTGCAGTTCGGTGTTTGCATTCCGTCTACACTGCCAATTGATTCTGGCCTACCACTCTCTCTTCAGTCTTTAGGCTTGCATTCCACCCTCCTCTAGTTTACCTCACAGTCTTCTGTTCTAGCATGTTCCTTATAGACTATGGCTCCGCCTTGCTCTATTCTCCTTGATGCTATGTGAAGCCTTCTCAATGCTTTATACTTTATTCCCATGTTTTTTGATGTTCAGCCGAGTACCAGTGTTCTGCTCTACTTTTCTTCTCGTTGTCTATCCTTCATACTTCTGCCCACTGCATTTCAATACAAATGGACAGGAAAGGATGCGGCGTGTAGGATGCATCCAACAGCATACATCCTGCAGTATGATCCATCAGAATCCCACTTTCCCGTGTTTTCCGTGTTAAAACCGTTTCCTCGGCTCCACCCAGCCGCGGACCTCGGTGCTGGCGCGCCGGCGGGGTCAGGATCTCCTCTCCTTCTGCCGCGGCCAGCGCTTGCTCGGCCCCATGGGGGGCCGGCAAAGCGGCACGGTCTGCGCCAAGCATCGCTGTCCGGAGACCGGGCCGGTCAGTCACTTGCGGCTTGGATCTCCTTGGATCGTATGGTTTTCTTGTGGATGTAACAGGTTCAGTGCAGGTGACTGTTGGATTGTGAGGATTTGTTACAGCCTTATGATGTCTTATGGTCTCTTAATTATTATTAATCCTATCTTACTTTGAGCGCCATGTGATGCCCTTGTTTCATGATGCGCCATTTGATAAGGTTGAACTTGGGGAAGTCACAAAAGAACATTCATGTCTTGGGAAAACCAAAAAATCTTGAACCGCCCTTTTTGAGCGAGTTTTCCTGATTTGAATTACTTTGCAGCGAGTTTTCATGGTCAACACTTGATGGTGGAACTCGCATACCCAGACCATCCATGGAATACCTGGCTCCACCAGTTTTGGTTTGAAAAAAGCAAAACACAGTGCTGTTTGGTGCAATGACAGTAACTAGTAACTAGCAAATGTGCATATGATGGAAGATGCATGGAATATATATTATAGTGTTCCAAAATTCAGCCTGTTTTCCATTGGATGACTGGGTGGTCCCCTATGTTTGAGCTATGCCGGCAGTTCCTTTAGTTCACCGCCATATCACACCAATTGCGTCCAATTGCCCTCAGTTTCGCCACAGCTGCAACTCTCCCTTCCGCACATGGACTCATTTTGGCGTTCTAGCTACGGCAGGAGATGATCCAGGAGATGCAAGGTCTTTTTGCCAAGACCTCAGTTCATTGAGAGGAGCTCCAACTGACCGGTATGGTATCAAAGATCATTTCTGGTCTTTGTAGCGGTTGACAGCGCCCTGGGCATACCGCCCAGGTACCCCCAAGCAACCCAAAAACAGTGTTGCTCCATGTCAAAAAAGGATCCATGTGGAAGGAAACACCTGGACGGTTTCCTCCAGGAAAGCTCAAACCGGGGAGCTTCGTGGTCTTCTTCGGTCAAACACCCTCAGAAACGACCTGCTGGGACCGGAGTCGGTGTTTGGGCCCTTGGGACCCCGAAACGGCCAACTCATGCGAAAACCGCAGGGGCGATTTAGCACTATCTGTAGTACCGGACAACTGAGGTTGATTTAGCACCCCCTTTGTTTTTAGGGGGGTTCTTGTATGACATGAGACACAACTGTACCTATTTGCACGTATTTGCATGTGTGTGTGTTTCCCCTATCCTTGATCCTTGATATTAGTTTGCGGATTGTGATGCTGGATGTCCCAAACATGTTGCTTGTATACTGAAAATCTAGCCATTCATTCTAAAGCGCATCAGGATTCCACCTGCCTCACTCAATTTACGGTGTAACAACTCCAAAAACACTCTTACTTCGTTTCACGGACCTTCCCAGCTAGTATATATATATATATTAACCGCGCTGCCACATGCCCGCCCAGGATTCCACCTTCCGAAAGATCTACACGCGCGACCGGCGGGGAGCTCCCTTGGCGGACCGGCTGAAGGACCGGCTCGGCGTTCGTTGGATGCGAACGATGAGAACACATCTGAGCGACACGTTCTCAACCTCCCCGTTGGTCGGCAAGTGAAAACCAGAGCCCTCTAAGAGCCCTTGGTCTAAGACGGCCTATGTCCGCCCAGGAATATGTTCTTTTTTTTGTCAGGGCCAAGTGTGTGACACCCCTTTAGGGTCCTGGCAGAGGTGATGTGATTCACTTGAAACCTTTGGAAGGCAGAGTGGAAAGAAACATGAGATGGCTTGGACCAGAAAATCTGACGTTCGGCATCCAGGATTTGGATGGTCTTGGTATCGATGGTCGGCAGAGGGCAACGGTAGGCTTTCGAATCATTAGGAAACATGGCCGCACATATCCGCGCATTATTATGTTGGATTAAGGCCATAGTGACTTAGTGCCTTGAATTTCACTGCTGACAAAATGTCGTGCTAGCATGCATGCCACGGCATTCAGCGGTGGTAGTCCTTAGCTGCCAGCCAGTGACAGGTGTTCTGGCAATCTGGCGACACGAGTAGCAAGAAGACAAGATCCCAGAAGTACGTAGTACTTATATGGAGGCTAGGGTGATTGGAGGCTAGGGTTGCCCATGATCCACTCCAAGGGCCAAATCGTTCCTTGAAAACTCCAATTGCCCAAGAACATCCAATTCCGAGGCCAGGGTGCTGTAGGCATTGGTAGGCCATGTTCTTTCCAGCAGAGCATCATGTCGTCTCCCATTACCCTCCACCGGTGACCACGTGTTCCACTTCCATGTTCAGCCAGGTGACGGACGTGTACCGCAGCCTGGCGCAGAAACATCACATGTCCTCCTCAAAAGACCACGTGTGTGGGGAACGTGTGAGAAAAGGATGTTTTGGAAGCAAGCTGGATCGAAGCCAAGTCTTTTGTGTGTGTGTAGCCGATGCCGGAGTCGACTCGCTATAGGTTGATGCTTTGAATCATGTGAATCGAACTCCCAAGCTGAATTGCCCGTGTTCTGCCAGATGCATATTGAAGTCATCCACCGCGTTCATTTTCTGAATTGATCCGACGGGTTCTTCGAGTTCCTGCGAGCGATGTCCACTTCACCCCAGCCATGTTCGATGCCAAAGTGAGTCGTTCTCTCGTAACTCTCAGGTGTCCTAAATGATCAGGCGCGGCATTGCGAGCTGAGTTGGGGCACTGCAAGAGGTATACATTGCCTGAGACGCATACATATATAATATATATATATATTATTGCATATTATGCTGTACGTAGTAATTAGAAGTTTTCTCGGCCAGTGCTTTACAGAATATGGATTCAATTATATCGATTGTTCAACATTAGATATATACACGGTAAAAAAAACAAGATATACTAGGCTGGTAGTTGTTTGTGTCATGGATGCTGGAATAATACAAGTGATGCACTGGAACCATATTGAACCTGACGTAATCCAAGTTGACAATCAGTCCAAAAGAGGGCACTCGGAGAGACTTGTGAACTCGTTGATCGAGTCGTAGCCCATCGGTTGAGGACTGGCAAACATCCCATATGGTTGAGAGATAATTAGCCAACAACAGCTATCAAAAGCTTCTCAAACAGATTTGGGCCAAGAGTTCTGAGGCGATCCATGATGCGTTCTGAGTATATCCAGACGACCGTCCGACGTTCTTTGTCCAGGTCTGGCGCGAGTATTTGAGGCGAGCTCGGTCGTACTCGCTGACTCGGCGAGCATTCTTGAGGAAGAATGCTTGGAGACGTCTGCGGGAAACAGGTCGCCCACCGGTTTTCTTTGAAAGGGTGTAATAAAGATGTATACCATCGCCCGACTTCACAGAGTTCACCCGACTTCACTGGTGCGTTAGGGCCAAAGAACCCTGATGTTGCAGGCTGGTAGATCAATGACCCAAAGACAACGCTCGTTTGGCTTCCACAGCTGTCGTTTTGGCGACTCAAACATCGACTGCTGCAGAGAGTATCACTCAGCGTATTCAGAGCGTGTAGAGTTGATGAGACTGTTTCTGCAGCTCAGCAATCGGCCTTGGACATTGTTTAAAGCCTGTCACTGCATAGGTGCCTAAGAGAAGTCTTTCTCAAGGCTTTAGCAGTTGCGTTGAATGGTCCATTGAACTACCTATAGCTGTGTTTGTCCCCCAGAGTGAAGGATCCTGCTTAGCTGATTTCCACTCCTAAATGGATTCTGCCTGGGCCTACCAGTCCAGTCAACTCGCTTCGTGTGCTGTCACCTGTGAGGCATCGCGAACGCCTGCGCCTCCTTCGTTGGAACTGCCCCGCGCTGGAGGAGCAGGTGCCCAACGGCCCTGCAACGTTACTTGGAGGAGCTGACCGTCACAAATCTTCGTTCGCGAACATTGCTCCGTTCGTAGTAAGGCCAGGAGCCCCGTCGTAGCGATGCCCTTTGATCCGTTCGTAGCGAACCTTGTTACCATATTCGGCGACTCTGTTGTCATGGGTTCGGCGACGATGGCTCGCGTGAGTGGAGACGCTGAGCGTCACAAGCACTAGAGGCGTACATAGCCAGTCAGTGTATAGCCAGCCGAAACACCGATCACTGGAAGGGCACCGACCTGGGGCATCGTGGCTGTTTTCACGAAGTTGAGGAGATGCCCTATTTCATCCTGTTATATACCAATGAATCAAGCCCCTTCTAAACCCTGAAGAGCTCTTTTTCAAAAGCATTGTGCATATATTATATATTATATATATGCACATTTTTGTATATATATATATTATTTGTGAAATTGTCCTGTTAGGTTTCATGATGCCAAATCCAACCAAATCCTACCAAGACACGCTCACACTCACTGAAATGTCACCTGGAGAACTGTCCAAACACGGGAAAGCATCACCATCTCTTCAGCACCCCAAGTCCACTTCCCATGTCTTTGGGATTCTTTGGGTACAGAGTAAAGGCCTTTCACCCCCCTATGCCGGCCCCGCCTCGGCACCACATAAGGCACGCCTTTTGTGAATCCCTGCGGCGCATGGGCCGCAGCCAATCAGCCGCAGATGTCGACGGACGCGACGTGAACGTTGGACGTTCGACTTGACGTTCGACGTGCTTCGTGGAACTTTGGTCTTTCAGATCTTGTATGATCTTCTGCCGTGTCCAACGGTAGCTATGTGACATGTGTGACATCTCCGAGCAAAGGCGGTGTCCTGACAAGTATTAACGGATTGGAAAGCGGAAAACATGGAAAACACAGCACACTGTGTCAATGTGTTTCCTTTGGTTCTTCTTTGACGTGCAAGTGGGCCTCCTCCACCAACTCATACCAACATACAAAACTAAAAAATGGAAAGAACGGGCGGCGTTACATCCCAAACGACGGCGTCGGTTTGTACCCTGTCCAAACCAGTTGTTCAGCGGAGAAAGCAGAGAACTGTCCGCGACAGCAGATGTTCTGGATCGGGGTAGTTCTCAGGGTGTAACGAAACACTTTGAATCAATATCTAGGGATCCACATACCTTCGATTCCAGAAGGTACTTGGACCCTCCAAACCTACATAACAGTGTCTCCAATCACCGTAGTTGAGAAGGTACTTGAATCCATAGGGAATATCTTGGCCAGATGTGTTGCATCATCATCAAAAGGTCAAGTACCTGCCGTTGGCCATGACAGATGAAGCACACCGGCCCAAAACATTCAAGATGTTATTAGTTCTTCATCGTGATTCATTGAAGAACTGCATGCTGAATAAGCACCTCTCCAAGAGTGGAACAGATGGGGATACGAAGGAAACCTCTAGTTCCTGCACTGGTCCACTTTTCAAAAGAATCATTCAAGCATCTACCAAGACCATCCTATTGGGTGTCCTATGGACTACTCTATATACACTACTTAGGGATCTGGTCCATTGGACACCCATCGGATGGTTCAGGTAGTGGTTGCCTGTGGGGAGGATCGATCACATCGGATACTGAAACTGGTCAAAAGATATCAAGCACAAGCGCCATGTGGTCGTGGCAACCAGTTTTGCTGAAACACCGAGTTAAAAGCTGTAGCAGAGGCTAGACGAGTCTCAGTCAATAGACGGCTGGCTTTTGCCGAAAACCTGTAGTGTGGGTTGTTGTGGGCATCCCACAGTTCAAAATTCGGAAAGGTTTCAGGGTGACGAAACGATCGTTTCGCTGGTCACGAAGTCATTGTCCGAGTGGCGTCAAGCGATCGCAAAGAAACTATTCAGGCCAGCACTAGCACAACAATGGACCCCCTGGAAGGTTGAAGGCAAAGCAGCCAGACGGTCAGACGGCACGTCCATGTTCGCTGCAGGGACGAGGGTCCGAAGGTTTCGGGCTGTTTAGACAAGTACAGTACTACCCTACAAGTCCAAAGACCTAGTAAAACCTTGTTTTATATCTCCCCGACCGAGCAGTGTTTTTTGTATGACCAACTCCAATAAAACGAAGTCATTGACTTGTAGGGCTATAAGTCCCAACATCTCTGCCATCTCCCCCCTGAACTGGACCTCTCAAAGCTGGATCGACGGCGATGTTGCTTTTTGC
Source organism: Durusdinium trenchii (assembly GCA_963970005.1). Lineage (NCBI taxonomy): Eukaryota > Dinophyceae > Suessiales > Symbiodiniaceae > Durusdinium > Durusdinium trenchii. Next base: position 402,497 of record CAXAMN010027983.1, read on the forward strand.
TTGCAAGAACGCTACTATAGTAATAATGCCCTTTGTTACTGGTAGCTTCTTGTTACTAATTAGTAGCTACTTGCTCCTAGTAGTAATCCCCTTGCTACTAGTGGCGATGCCCTTTTGCATCTTTATTATTTGCATCTTTGTTTCACAACGGTCCTGATCATTCCTGATCCGCCCTGATGGGTGCCCGACATGACGAAATCACATGGTTTCGTGGATGGCAGAAATGGAAAGGGTCCCATCGAAGACTCCTTCCAGAAACGGACAGGGGATGCTCCACTTCCATGTGATGTGTTCATCAGAGTGTATGTGTTCATCAGAGTGATGGTCCACTTCCATTGATGTTTCGCCCGTAGACTTTCCCCTTTCGCCCAGGTCGCTTGCCACACTTGGACTCTCAAGTTGCTGAGCGACACGGCTGGTTTGGACACGGCTGGTCCCATCAGCCCAACGGCCGACACACGGAATACATGTGGAATCCAGACAAGGCCGCACCGGCAGGCGGGGATAGCTTGAAGTATAGTGTAATTTAGAAGTTTGGGTTTCTTATTGTTTTCCTGACATGTGTTCTTTTCCATATTAGTCACCAGTGGGTTCCGGTGTGAAATGTTTCAGCAAGTTAAGCAAACAATCAAACAATCACTGTTGGGAAGCAGGAGGGAGACCGATTTTCTGAGGATGCCCTGTTTCAGAAAAGACAACCTGTTGAAGTTAAGCCAGCGAGAAAGATCACGTTTGGAGAAGACCTATTTCTGAGGACACTGAGGAAACCAGCATGACAACCTGCATGAAGTCTTGGCTCGGACGTCGTGTTTTTCCGCATTCATGGCGAGCGTGGCCTGTGTGTAGCTCAAAAAAGGGAGACCGACGACTCGTTCCGACCGGTTGGAAGGTTTGGGAAAATAGACCAGTGTACAGATTAGTTGGGAGGTTTCCCTGTTGAAATACGAATTAGCTTTGGAAGATCGCATAAAGAGTTTCTTTTCTCCTGCAACTCCGTGCTTACCATGGCACACCATCAAACTCGTCCAGTGGGCGTTGGCAAGTGGAGTCCTCTTGTCCAGCCCAGAGCCTCCCTCGTCCTAAGGTGTTGGCTCTTCCATGGGACAAGCTTTGAAGCTGCAGCTACTTTGGCCAAGTGGAAGATTGACATAGAAACCTGTTCAACCCAGGAAGGTGATGATTTGTGCAGGATATTGCAGGATGATGTTGAGGTTGAGGGTTGACAGGACGGCTGCAGTTTGCGTTTGCAAAGATAGCTCAAAGATAGAAAAGCAGGTTCGAAAAAGGAAAAGAACCATCATGATTGAGTACATAATCCATCATATTCCAGTAGATCATGTGCTGATTTTCCAAGCTGTTATTCTACACACTCATGCAATCAGACAGAACCATCCAGACCCCTTCGCCCCTGTGGCCACGGGCCACCAAAACCTATTCTCCCTTAGCCCTTCGCGCATGTCAATGTTGGGCTGACCGTTTGACAACCCCTGATTTGACGGTCATGACTGCACGTCAGAGAATCCTTGTCTTACAAAACTCGTTGGCGATGAGAACAGCCGGTCCCCTTTTTGTTGAAAGGATATTATTGATAATGTCACTAGACTATACTGTAGTATGGGCTGGATGTCACATCCCTACTTTCTCGAAACGTTGTTTCATGTTACAGTTGCATCTCATCTCGTTTGACCGAAGCAATCTCCATTTAATTCGAACCTTGAGCAGCGGATCCGGAGGGCAACAGCGGATGCAACAGATCCGGAGGGCAACTCAACCTGAGAGTATTGCTTCGGAGGCCAAAACAACACAAATGGGATTTGGGGGGCCTATCCACTTTCATGTGATGTCTTCAGAGTGTCGGATCACGACTTCTTCAGACCGAGCCCTGCCTTTTCCCAGGCTGGCATTGCCACATGGCGAGCATTGAGAGTGAGTAGAGGGGGGGGAACCTGTATAAGGAATCCACTAATACTCATGCAACAGATATCAACAGATTGTTATAGAACATGTGTGTGAACTCCCCTCAAAAAGACTATTCTTTGTTTTTAAGCATATTCGATATATATATATATATACACACTATATATTTCCCCCAACGTGGTAACACTAGGCCGGGGTTCTTCCGGTAATGGTTAAGGACGGGTGTTTGATCGGAGGTGCTCATCGGCGTGTTCGGCTAATTCGCTGCTATTTACAGTACATTCATTCCCCTCGAGATCTTCGAAGCGCATTTCGACTGCGCAGGCTCGCAGAATCTGCTGGGCCCGAGCGGGTGCTCTTCGAGACTCTGCTCTCGTTGTGGTGCCATGCAAATTTTCGGACTTGGTGATCACATCACGTGGCAGGCGCAGGGGAAACCCTTTTTTGGTGCTCTAAAGTCGGCTTTTCGTGACAGGTGCAGGCGGCTTTATGTCGATGCGCAGATTTCGTGCCAGGATACTTTGGACATGGCGGTGGTCTTCGCTGTGCTTTGATTTCGTGGCAGGTGCAGTGCATCGTGACTTGGACATGTGGCTTGTTTTGCACTTTTTTAGCCATTCTCTAGCGAAAGCTGCGTTTGGAATCTTGATGTTGGCTTTGGAAGCGCCGCTCTTGCAGCAAATTGCCTTCGATGTGAATATTGATATGAAAATTTCGTGGCAGGCGCAGTACTTTGTGGATCTTGAAGTGCAGATTTCGTGGCAGGCGCAGCACTTTGTGAACCTTGAAGTGCAGATTTCGTTGCAGTTGCAACACTTTGTACCTTGAAGTGCAGATTTCGTGGCATGCACAGCACATTTTGGACCTTGACTTGTGGATTTCGTGGCAGCCGCGGTATTTTGTGGATCTTGAAGGTCTTGAAGTGTAGATTCTGTGGCAGGCGCAGTGGTTTGTCTTGAAGCGCAGATATCGTGGGAGGCGCGCTGTTCTTTCATATGTGTTCTCAGACATCTCTCTTCACTTCTATATAGAACTCTAGAACTCTGGACCATCATCACCTCCACCACCATCATCACCCATCAACATCATCGCCACCATCACCACCATCATCACCAGGGCCACCACCATCACCATCACCACCACGACCAACACAACCACCACCACAACCGCCACCACCACCACCGCCGCCATCACCGCCATCACCACCATCACCCATCTCTTCAGCCCAGCACGTGTAGATCCAGATCTTGTGTTTCGACACCTTTTGACCTTAGACCGTAGACCTTTAGACACACTGTTTGAGGTCTTTTGCCGGGATTATTTTTAAATTCATGATTAAAAAAAGTTATAAAAGTACAACCCAGCTAGGGCTCAGTTTTCCAGGTTTTCAATAATTCACTCACATAATCAAAGGTCGCTGATACCAACGCGTTCCATTCCGTTGGCTGCATTCCCCGGCCAGTTTGGAGCTTCTCAACTTTTCCACGGCAGAAGTCCCCTTCCGAGGCGGAGAACGACTTTCGCCTGGACCTCACAGGCTCCAACGCGGGCACCCTGTACGGCAAGGGGATTTACTTGGCTGAGAACGCCCCTGGGCAAGATGATGGCCTCGTGATAGGAAACAACTGGAGAGAGGTGAACCGTGTGTCATTAGCATGGATCCCGGGGAGGTGGGAATTTTAGTGATCATTTGTACAAACCGATGTCCTTCCACACTAACTATATATATATATATATATTATAGATCATTTCTCTCCCACTGCCTCATATAGTAGGTTGTTTGTCCTCCCGTGAGGAGTTTTGCTCAAGAGGCAGGCTGAAGTCTGAGGTGAGGTTTGGTTGATGATTGTTGTTTCATGTGAAAATTAGTCTGACTGGAAATCCAGAACATGTTAGTCTTCACAGTCTTCACGCCCGAGTTTCTAGCTGGGGTGGTGGCTGCACCATTTGGACTGATTCGACAGAAAATGGCCAAGCAATACACGCGCGTACGCTCGTCTTATGTGTATATATATATATATATCATATCCACACCAGGTCTTATTATCCACATGGGGTCCAGACTGGAACTGCCTGGCCGACGGAAAAGCATCTCTCCTGCCTTCTTGCATGGCGACAAGGGAGGGACATGAGTAAAGTCACCCCATTCGGGCATCTTGAGGGACCTAGCAATCCCATGTCTTGTTGGGACACAATTGATTGTGACCATCCCACACATAATCATCAGACTTCAAGATAGATGGTTCGTGCGGGCATGTCCGGGCACACTGATCCTTTGCAAGCCGAGGTGAGTAAGTCAGGTTCTTAGCTGTTGCGCCAGAGCAATGCGCGCGAACGCCAGTGTTGGGTAATGTGTGTTTGTTTTGTGTTTTTGGTTTCTCTTCAGAAGGTTGACAGTAAGGAAGACCCGCTGAAGTTGACTTTGAATATTATAGTTTAACATCATCAACGGTTTGTAAAGCCTCCTGACTGTTGAGGAATTTCGCTTGAGAGCCTTTTCCGAACCCCCTGTGGCAGCGCACAGGCTGGCAGGGTTCCTGTGAAGAGAAAGTCCTTGATAGTCACGAATTGGGTGGGACACCATATTCCTTTAAAGGATTTTTAAAGGAAAAAGCGATCCAACCACGCTTGCAGTCGAACAAGCACCAAATCAATGATGGATCAACCACAGTTAAGCCACGGGTTTCTTTGGATTTGATGGATTGGGGCTCTGATCACATGGTAGTAGGACTAGTGGTCAGCTCCAAAACGGCAGACTTCGATTTCCGGCACCAAGTTCCTTTGATCCTATCGCACTTGTTCTTTGCAGTCGCCATTCTGTCCGTTAGGATGGAGGTGAACATCAAACATCCTTGAACCTCCTTGAACCATAGATCAACACCTGGATTTGACGCCACTGGTCGAGGTCGGATGAGTATGGGGAAGGCCCTCGTGGCACACGGCCGGAGGAGGAATCTGTGAAGGAAGATCGTTCCCAGGTGCGGCAATGGATGTGGTGTCTCAACCATCGGAATGGCCATCACGAGAAGACACGGATTCTTCAGTCCATGCGTGTCCCCCACTGTGCCACTGAAAATGGATCCTCGCCGGGTAATTCCTCCAACTCAGCTCGCCATTGTGGCCACGTTCTTCGAACACCTCGGGCTTAGCCTGGCACCAGGGGAGCGGGAGAGTGCCCCATCATTGCACTTGTGGGGTCGGTCAGTCCAACACCGGCGCGTCGAGCCCGTCGTTGTCGAGTCGCTGGGGGACGGGTCTTCTCTTGGCTTGTTGGTGTTAAAAGCACGCGTGGCAGCGCGTGGCAGAGTGATGATCGGCATTGGTGCAAACTTGGAAGGTCTTGTTGAGGGAACGTCAGTTGGTGTTTGGACCCCTTCGCAGCGTTTTGGACGTTTGGGGGTTCGGTGGTTGGGAAGACTGAGATGCTTGACCGACGAGTCAAACGGAAGATCACTTAGAGCCAGGTCACAGGGCCATGCAGCTTTCCCCTCCCAGCATGTCACGCTCAGATCCCACTAGCAACAGCTGTTTCTCCAGCACGTTGAAAGAGATTCTGCATGGCGTCGTCCTGGGCGAACCGGAAACATCAGGAAACCATGCACAATGTGCACACATCCCAAGTCCCTTTCAGGGGGCCCATCATCCAAAGTGCCGAACTCACTTGAACTGTTGCACCACTGTTCCGCAGGTGCCCGTCCCTCCTGCGCCTGCCCACACCCGTGGAGCTGTGGAACCTTTGACTCGTCATTCCGTGATGCTGGTGTGCCGCACTCTCTTGGGCAAGGCGTGGTGGGCGTGCCACCTGCGTGCCACGCCCTAACAGATTGGCACAGCACATGTGCGACATCGGTATGAAGCCAATGGTCATAAGCTTCAGATCTAAGTGCGCGAAGACTTGGAAGATCTTGGAAGGGTTTCAGCAGGGCTGGCTGTGATGGGTTCTTCGCGTGTTTCTCATGGAAGGTCACAACGAACGTCATCATGTGGAGTCCAGAACGAAAAACGTACATTGAGAGTTTGAGGCCTGCTCGTAACAGGCCAAGATCCACCTAGGCAACCAAAGGCAACCGACAAGCACCACACCGTACCCTTAAAAAATACACATACCAGGACCTTTAAAACTGACCTCCAAGTGACCAAGTGACCTCATTCTCTGGAATCTCAAGGACGGTCACTTCGTTTCTGTCAAAGCTTTTGTCGACTCCCTGAAAACTGAAAAAAATCGTTGCCTACTAGCCTACTAATCTCGAGTAGTGTTTTGGAAAACAAATAATGTTTTTCTTGTCACAATATAATATACCGTTCCTGATTGTCGAGTGCAATTATCAAACACAACAATTGCAATGGACTTCAAAGATTAACACAGGTAGATTCTCTATGGTGCAGTATTGCAATTGATATCTTGTTGAGGAAGCCTCCAGCTGCCCCGAATGTCCCCAAAATGCTCAGAATGACTGGCTCCACCACACATTGCAGGTGCTGTACAACGATGAGGTGAACCCTTCACCTGATGCCATCCAGCGCAGCTGTTTGGCCAAGGCGCTACGGCTTGGAACAGTGGATGGGAGAAAAGGGGGTTGGGTAACTTGCTGAGCCAACTATACCAGCTTGTAACTTTCTGGTTTATGCCTGTTTTTGCTTTGTACTGCCTACTTTCAGGAGCTCAGTAATGCGTTGAGTATGATTGGGTGAACCTGCCTGGGAGGCATCAAATATGATCAACAACCGGCCGGCTCGCTTCGAAGCGGCGGCCCCAAAGAGTATTGTTAGGGGTTGGTTGGGGTTGGTATGTCAAGACCTCCAAGGCAAAGGTTCTCAAAAGGTTTCCAACTTATTCTTTCAGAGGAATGTTATGCAAGGCTCCCTCTGGACTTGACTCCCTGGAGCCAGCACACCCCTAGCCGTTTAGATACATGTTGTATCGGTCCGATGTTGATTCAACACCCAGTGATTCGGTCCGCCACGCGATCGCAGGGTGCGCCCTACGATTCGGTGCTGGGCGATCGGAGAAAGATCCATGGGACCTTCCGCGAGTTCGTCTTGTCGCATGGCCCGAGCCGGACTGGACTGGGGCCTGCCGTCCCCGCGAGGGGTTTGGAGAGGTGCATGAGGACGTGCGAAGCGAATTTCAGACCATGAAAAGGAGACTCTAAGAGTTACAAACAAACCATTAAAACACATATATTGTGTTTACTCTTGTTTTTACTCTTGAAGTCTCCTTTGCTCCTAGTAGCTTCTTGCTCCTAGTAGTACGGCCAGGAGCGCCCCTAGTAGCATCCTTGTTCCTAGTAGCGATGCCCTTTGCTCCTAGTAGCTTCTTGCTCCTAGTGACCCTATGCATGTAAGTCAATGCAACTATTCCATACTATACATAGAGGCTTTTGGGAAGGAGGGCAGTGGGCACATCTGTGCGGGTCACGATTCGGAGAGGGGGAAGACGTCACGACGCCAAAAAAGGTCGGTAAAGAGGTTTTTGCAGGGCTCGGGTGACTTTGTATCTATTTCAATTTTATGTCAATTATGTCAATGTCCATTTGACAGGAGGTGGTTGGCTGGGGCTTGGCCCAGCCACGAGGAGAAACAGTACATGTATCCACTTCAAGGGCACTTTGAGGTTGTACAAACGTGTTCCTCAAAATTGAGGAGACTTGTGGAAGGCCGTGGCGCCACCCAGCAGCGCTGCGCAAAATTCGAGTGATCCGCGTCTAGCAGGTAGAATTGATGATTTTGTCTGCAACCCAGTAGCCTGCCTCCACCAGAACGAGTGATAATAACCATGTTACATCATCTTACCATTCACTGCCAATCACTCAAGGAGTATTTGGATGAAGCGCCTCATTCCGAGCATGACCAACCTTCTTCCGAGCACGCGGCCGCCCAGAAAGGGTTCAGGAACCATGGCCGGGCCGGAAGAAAGACATCCGTCACCGAGCGAACGAAGGCCTCAATTCTATACACCGAGCGCACGAACGACCCGGTCGTTCCGAAGTGTCCCGGCGCCATTGGACCAAGAAAGACACGCTTTGGGGTATGCCACTAAGTAGCCGAATCAAATCTTTTGGTGGCCCAACCCCCAACATCTCCTCAACTATGTATATATTCATATATATATATACACCTGTTCAAATCAAGTGTATAATGACCGAGCCATACTTCTTCAGAGGCACCTTCTATAGGAAGGTCAGAGAAAACCTGAGAAAACTCCCGAAAGCTAACCCCCCTTTCTTTCCATTCGAAGCACCAGCTCCTGCGGTGTCGCGTTTCACACACGCCCGTATGGGTCTCGCGGCCACCGTTCGTTTGCTCCTGCGGTGTGCGCCCCAGGTATCACGATGACCAGGCGTGCAAATCCCGGGATTGGTGGGACGAAAGACCGCCAACATCTACCATCTACCAGGGCACTCTAAGGGGTAACGAACAATTACCGGGGTTCGGCCTGTCAGATATTCTATCAAGGATCGCCGTACATGTCAAAGAGTCAGGTTTGTTGGAAGTCGAACGCACTTAGTCTCGCTCCGCCCCATCCACTGAGACCAAGTTGACAAATCCCCTTGAGCTCCGGAGGTGGGCCCATGAGTCCTATGAGTTTGCTCCCTACAGGATGACCAACATCCAAACCCTTTGGAGGCTTCCAACCTACTAGCGATGGCCTCCAAGCTAATAGCGATATGGTCTTCAACCTACTATAGCGATTGATATTGATCTTGGCGATCTTTGTTTGAATGATGTTTGAGAGCCATCCCACTTTTGGCCGGGTGATACCATCACTGGAGGGCACTGGATTCGCATCGATCGTAGATGATGTGGACCGGCCATGGACATGGACCGGGGACCTAGCTGGCTTCGCAGTTGAAATGCTTGGTGAGATCGGAACTGGCCAACTTCCAGACCAGTATCGAGCGCGATCCTCATCATTGCAGTGGCACAAGTTTGGCAGGTTCCTTTCTAGGCTTTGGAGCCTAAAAATAGTTTCTCTGACCGTGCCAATGCCCAATGCCAGGGTGCAAAGATGTGTTACTTGAAGGTTCAGCCAGTACCCTGTTTGGCAATACGCCAGTGCAATTAATGAATGAACATCCCCTCAAATCCTCGGAGTCACCAAATAGTCTCCTTCGTCCTGAATCTGGCTTTACTCTTCTCCATCCTGCCTCTCCATCCAACGGGTATGCAATGAAAGCTCTTTGGGTAGTTTAGTCGCCCCTGGAATTGTCCGGGTGAATTTGCTGTGGCTTATTGAAGGTATATCCCGAGTTCATCGTGGTCTATGAGCGAATCTACTTTCACGAGCGGTTCCAGGCACTGCCTGCGCGGGTTGACCATGCAATCAGGGAGCAGAAGCGTAGGAAGCTTCACACTCAGGTGCTTCACTTCATTTAAGTGAGTAGGATAGCACTGCATCGCAGCCAAGAAGGAAAGTTCACAAGTTGCTCCAAGTGAGCATAGGGACCGTAAGGTCCATGATCGTAAAGCACGGAAGATCATCAAAAGCTCCTTCAGTTGTTGTACTTTCTCCCGGAAAAGGCGCCGACTCACATACTGTAATTGGATATTATTACATATTATTACTCAATATTGAATATGATCCTAATAGATGACTCAAGATTACCACGTTTAAAATTAAGTCAGCTTACAGTGAAATTTCCTTGTGGGAAGCACAAATCTGATCACCACCCTTCCCAGGATATTTTTGGTCAGATGGTGGAGCGATGCAGGCAAGATGGGCGTCACTCACAACGGACGGCGCTGTCTTTCCGGTGCAAATCGCTTCCTCCGAGCATAGTCTGATCATTAGGTCATTAGGTCATTGATGGTGTTCATGAGGCTTCCTAGTTGAGGGGTCGGCTTTCCGAAGATTTCTGAAGTGTTGTTTTCAATGTCATAGAGTTGCAGGATCTTCCAAGGTGTTTTCTTTTTTTAAAGCACAAATGAGCACTATGAGCACTATGAGCACTCAGCACGACTCATGGCGACGAAGAATACCAGGCCACTTCTTGCTGAATCAAAAGCCACTCCGCCATGTCTAGACGCTCATGGACCCGATGTTTTTTGGGAGTGGATTTCAGGAAAGATTGGGTTAAGCGGCCCCCTCCGACTTCGGATTGCTTCGGATCTTGCCTGATGTGGGCGCTCCAGGCGACGGCAGTTCCAGGGTCCCAGCGCCGAAGAGGAGAAGGTGTTGAAATCCCTATGGGATCGCTATGCCATGCCACACCAGGCTGGGGACCAATGACACCCAATGACTTGGAGACTGGGATCAACTCAGAGAGTTCGCTCGCCAAACTCAGTGTTTCTGGGTTTCCTTCTACGAAGGGCCTGTGTTCTGTGCAGCTTCTGTGAATGTTGGGAGTTGGGACTAGAGGGATTGTACATCATCGTGAATGTTGGCCTGAAATTGTATACCGTGTGGCGTGGCTGTTTTGAAGAATCCAGCCGGAAATGGATCAACAGCCCCCAGATGTATGGCAATTGAATAGAAGTGCATACACTTGAGGATGTTCTACATGCCTCCGTTTTTACCAAAAGTTTGATTACTCAGCCTTGTGAAGGGTAGATCTGCAATGATTGGCATCAGTGCAGCATACCTTCTAAAGAAGTCCGGAAGCACAAAGCTTCCGCTGTGCCATGGCTCAGCCCTGCTTGGCCCACACCTGCTGCTCATGTAGCTGTGGCTGGTATCAACCAGATATGAACTTGGCCCCGGCCGATGCATGGTGGAAAGAAGCCATCCGACATGAGACCGAGAATCGCTGGTATGTCCGACAGCTCCCAGGTGCATGGGCTGCCACGTTCGGTGGCTCGCAAGTGGATTCCCTGATCAAGCACCAGGTGGAAGCACCTTCGGATCGTTCCTTCCGGCCCTATGGCCGCCGGGTCTTGTCCGAGCCCCGGGAATCCGCAGACTTCAAGAAGGCCATGGTGTGGTTCGATGAGCCCCAGAGTCCAGAATGCCGATACCATCCCACCACGGCAGTACCGCCGCCAGCCGCCGTGGCCACTCCAGCCGCCGTGGCCACTCCAGCCGCCATGGCCGCCCCGGCCGCCATGGCGGCCGCCCCGGCCGCTGTGGCGGCCGCCCCAGCCGCCGTGGCCGCGCCTGCACCAGAGATCCTGCAAAGGGTGGAGCCACGGGCGCGCAGCGTGGAGCCTGTGGTGGAGGCAACGCAGCGACGCTGGGTGCTGTTTTTTGATATAAATTTTGAGAAGTTTCTTCTTTAAACACATCTAAATCAACTGTTCAACCTTTACTTGAGATGATCCCACTGACTCATATTTTTTTCAAGTGAGTTGACAGTTGAAACCGCCAATTAGGAAAGGAGTTCGTTGAGGTGGAGCCCCAGACCAGCGAAGCGACGCTTCGCGTTCGCTCAGCTCGACCGGAGGACGGTTCAGTGAGGACGGAGGTGAAGTCAGTGGAGACTCAGACGATGCCGGCGAAGATGCCCAAAGCAAAGCGAAGCAAGTCTTTGCCAGGCAACCTGTCTTTGACAGATTCGGACATGATGCACACATGGTTGTAAGAGGCTGGAAATCAATGTATGTAAATTTGATTTTACTCGTTCATATTATTACAATAACATTTACATGGACATCTACATGTGTGTTCAGTCTTGTGTGTGCATTTTAGTTCATGTACGTTCATGTATGACGGCAAACATCAAGTAATATTGCTGGGTTGACTGTTGACGCACAGATGAGCAAGAAATGATGCTAGTGCGCACGTGTAGAGGGTAGTGGGGTTGCACACAGCGTGAATGTTTGCTTCAACCCTTTTCGCCGCCGAAATCGCTTGGCACAGGCACCACAGAGTCCCGGCCCAAGCCACGTTTAGGTAACTGGAGTTTTCTTCAGCAGCGGGACATGGCCGCCTCCACTGTGAAGCCCAAATTCAAGCCTCCACCTCGTGGCATGCCCGTGAGGGTGAACTATGTCAGACCGGAGAAGCTTCCCATTTCCTGCACCTGCAAGGCTCACACGCTTTGCATTTGTGCCTTGGGAGGAGAACAGTAGTTAAAGTATGTTAAAGTTAAGAGCAACAACAATAAATCACAATAATCATATATATATATATATTATCACAAATATATAATACATATATATATACATACATATATAATATCTAAATATAATAGCATTGTATAAGCACTTGACTGGCCCAACCCCCCTTTTGTTGTTTATTTATCTCTTGGCAATTTAATTGTTTTATGGTTTTTGAAAGTTCCTTTTGTAATTCTGCACTTTTTCAGTGACCGTCATTTGTGTGAGGTTTTCTCAGGCCTCCTTGCGAAGAATTGTTATTCCATCCAATAGGGGAACTCGCTATCATCCAATCCCGTGTCCGGTCTATTTTGTCATGTTCGCCCTGTCACTTTCAATCTTTTCTCTTGAGCAGACCCCTTTTGTCAGGTGGATATCAAGGTGATCTTCGCTGGGTCTCGCCCACCTTGCGACGCTGAGATAGTCTGTCCATTTAACACAGGTTTCGGGTTTTGCATGGAATTCGTGCGCTCCCTGACAGACTTATGAACAGATTAGATGGTCTGGTGTAGAGCAGCTACATCGATCCATTGTTTTTGCTCAAGACTCAAATTGCTTCTATCTAGTGTCGTGGAGGAAATAACATTGCAACTTCATGTTTGCTGTACCATGAGCGCGTTCTGATTGATTACGCAAAATCTTCGAAATCCCGCTGCCGATGGCCGGGGGAGTGTTTGTGTACGTTGTATCATAATGATGAGACAATCCCAGATGATTCAAGCCTCAAAGATGGCCAGATGATTTTTCAGGTAGCTTCCCCATGCCCATCCCAGTGATAGCCTGAGAATCCCCGACAATATAGGCTGGAGAAGACAAGGGATTTTGCTGACCAATTATCACCCAAGATCACATCTCAGACGCTGCCACAAGCAACAAATCCCTTGAACAAGCTGAGGTTGTTCCAAAGAGGCAGAAAAGGCAAAGCCAAGGAAAATCGCTTGGGTTGTCCCATTGGACAACAAAGCCACGAAAAATGGGACATTTGATGTCGAAAGACCTTGGATGCATTAAATGTTCGATCCTGATTTCTTCTAGAGTCCCTCCCCTGGTACTTGGACTTGGCATTTATATGATTAGCAATGGAACTAATTCGGACTAATTCGAGAAACAGGTTGAGAATGGTCGTGTGCCCCTTCAGCAGATATGCCAGAGAACGATTGTATTTCTCCAACTGTTTTCTACTTGCAGTCCTACAATCTGAGTGCGACCCTTTCATGCGTAGCCCATTGCAAGCCTCTACGTATATATGGCTGGCTGAAGAATCTCAATCACAGCGAGACTGAGATCAATTGGCTGTACTGTCTCATTTGGGTAGGTGCTCATCAACAGGACAATGCAAAATTCAGCTGATGGTGAGATGTTCGTGCGCCGTGCTCAAAACAGCTGCGGAGCAATGTTTATGCAGCTAAAACATGCAAAAACAAGACGCAGGAACCACATAGGTTTGGGTGGGTTGGATGGGTACACATGTTTGGCCACAGCCATGTTGTACCTTCGCAGGACCTATAGGACATGTTGCACCTACTTGACGATAGATTTGAATTTCGAACTTAGGGTCCCTTGTATTTTCCACTGCCGCCCATGTATAGAAGTGGGATTATGCAGCAAGATGACGCACCTTGCTTTCAGATTCCATCAAACCTTTTAAAGATTCCATGAAACCAGATTCCAGATCACTCTGGCACAGAGTCCATCAAACGGCTCTTTGAGTCCAACTGTTTCCTCTCTTTGCTCGAGACATGAGGACACATGACGGTGTCACCGTGTGTACCCCGTGTCACAGTGTACCCCGGCCAGCGTGTGACCACTCGGCAGGTGAAACGGTAGATACGGGTGGTTCGGTTAGGCATCGGGTGGAGTCATGTAGGTCGCCATCACAGCATGGAAATGGAGTGTTTGGGAGATGCTGTGATGTAGAATCTGGATGAATAAGAAGCTAGTAGGAAGAAGTTCATCGCTACTAGTAATAAGGGCATTACTACTAGTAGCTTCTTGCTACTAGTAGTAATGCACTTGTTACTAGTAGCGATGCCCTTGTTACTAGTAGCTTCATGTAGAATTTGGATGAGTAAAACAACCCCTGTGGATGATTGCAAAATCTCTTCACATGGGGTTGACACAGCCTACATGAGTACAGCCTACATGATATGTACGAACACAGCCCCGGCTCCAAGAATCATGGAATGTGGAGGGCAAAAAGAACCAAGCATTGTTGTTTGCTACTAGTAGCAAGAAGCTACCAGGTGGAGGCCATCGGTATTAGGTTGGAGGCCATCGCTACTAAGTAACAAGAAGCTAGTGAACAAGAACCTGTTTGATCCTGTTTGATCGGGAAAAACAGGACTCGCGGAGCTGTGCCATCCACTTCGTTTGGGGGGGAGGGCGCCTGTTTAGAGTGTACAATTTTTCTTTGAACGAAGTGGCAGGTCTTTTGTGCCATGAAAGCCTTGGACCTTCGGACCTTATACAGTTGACATTTGTTGTTTGTCAAATTGCAAAAGAGGTAGAAAGTGTATCGGGCATCCAACTTATCAGAGCACTCCGCTCCTAGCCCAATTGTTAAATCATTGGCAGAGGTTTCACTGTGTTGCAGAATCTCCCAGCGAAGACGCATACAGTACTAGTTCGCCATACTGACCAGTGACACCCGGATACGTGCGATACCCGGTCAGGGCCAGATCGATAAGTGGCAACTCCTGGATTTGCTGAAGGCCATCGACCAGCCCCCGGAAGATGAAGAGGTGAACCATTTCGATCGCGTTCTTCGCGGGCGCTGATTTCAGTCGCGCGACAACGGCAGTCGGGTGACGATAGTTGGTTGTTTTTCTTGTGTTGTTTTCAAGGTGTTCGTTGGTCAATGGGTGAGCAGCTTTTTCCGCTGTTTGAAGATGCTCCCAACAGTTGCAACTGCGCAAGATGCCCAGCTAGCTTCAACCCAAATCCAGGTGTGCAGAGTGCTGTGCTCGATTTGATGCATTTCACCCGACTGACACTCAGCGACAGATCTGCGTTCCGGACCCTGCGGGTTTCATAGAGATATCTTGTGGAAGGAAGACGTCCTGCAAGACCAACAGGCCCAGATTAGTCGACTGTGATCCTGTTTGCAAGACTGTTGACTACTACTCTTGGTGTGTGGTTCACAGTGACACGTGGATAGCGGTGTTGGACAGATGAAAGCCACAAGCTTCTATCAGTTCTTTTGATAGTCATGGTTTGCTTCCAAGTGGTGTGGCCTTACTTCCATCAGTGCTGTGGAAACAGAGTGTCCGGCCACCTGGCCAGGGTGATCTGGACGAGACCTTTAGAGAGACTTGTCCTGGTTAATCTGTGAAGCGAGCCGCAACGGTATAGAGAATACATGGGACTGGCATATGTACATTGAGGTCCATGCAGATTTCAATCAGACATATTATGGTAAGTTATATGTACTGTATACTATATACATTCCCACACATGCATTTCAACATGCAATCTACACACGCTGCCCTTCAAATCAAAAGTCGGCCGTTATTGAATGGTTTAGCAATATTGAGTTGTATAGTAGTAGTGTTATACAGTATAAAAAATTACGTATACATATACATACAGTAACATACATACAAACATATTTCATACATGGATTTGCTGGTACTGCTTCCATGCACTTTCCACTGCCACGCTTTTGGGATTACATGGATCTATCTCCCCATATCTCCCCTGTGAGCTGTCAACCAACTAGACTGGATTGCGAGATGTTGATCACAGCTGACAAGTCAAAACACAAGATGTTGACCACGCTTGTTTTCAAGAATGGGACAATACAACTGACTCCACACAAATGCTTGATGGTGTCCTTTGTGGGCCTATAGCTGAATCATTTGGCTTTCTTACTTGAGATTGGTGCAACAAACTACTCCGACGCACTCCAGGAATCAGGTTGTACAATCAAAACCAGCAAGTCATCCAGAACTCCAGAACTTAAATTGGAAGTCAGATCCCAAGGATTCTTGGCAAGTCAAGGTTTGTCTCAACGAGCCGTCGTGGCTCCATGTGGGGCTTGGTTCAGAGACGTCGAGGCACACTTCAATTCGCGTCCCGCCCTGATGTTTGATTGGCGGCGTATTGCGGCAAACAGAGGCTTCTTGCAAAGACCATTGGCATTGACCCTCTCTCCAACAATCATGGAAGTGGACGTCCTGACCCCTGCAAAGACCATTCTAAGACCAAACAGGGTCCACTGAGTGGACATTGGGAGGAAATGCTGAGGGTCCTAAGAGACCGTCCTAGGGCCCTGTGTTTTGATTGATTCTTTGGACTTCTCAGACTTCTTAGACTCGACCCCCTTGACTCCACCCCCGTCTCCGTCCGACAGATCGGACCCGACCACACCGGAGGCGTCGACGGGGCGGAGGGTGTTAGTCACCGCGCTTCGAAGGTGTTCGACTCAAAGCCACGCGAAGCCCCAGGGTCTTAGACCCTCCAGTCGTACCTTCGTTTCGGTTCGGTGTTTGGGGTGGGTGCCAGGAGGGTCTAAATACCTTCTGAGGTACTTGGAGGTGTAGGGGAAGGGCCAGGGGATGTCTCAGGTGCCATCATTCCATCCCGAAATGGATGGAAAAAAATAATACCTCTGACTTAGGTGAGTGGTGCCATGACTGGAGTTTGGGTTGGTGATTTGGGGACTGGTAGTGATGTTCTGATTGTTTATTGTGATCCCTATAGCACCTATTGGATCCCTGGGATTGAGTTCTATTCTGCACTCCTTCCCGTCTGGGTTCGTTTCGTGGAGAGTGGACCGGTAGTCCCACCCAGTGAGAAAAAAATGGGTCGAAGCTCGGTAAACGTACCCATCCCGGTCTTTTGAGAAGGGCAAACTTAAGCCAAATCCTTCAAACCTCACCCAAAAAACCATGGAAAACGAGTGCAAAACAGTGTGCCCTCACAGCAATCCCCCTCTCTTTGCTTTGGTAGATAGGTGATATAGAGTCATGAGTCATGATAGTTCCCGCCCAGTCTTTTTCTGGAAAACCGGTCACTGTGATCCCTTTTGGCTCGCTCAGGAGATCAACACCGGTGGCAGCGGTCGCATTACCTGGGAGGTGAGTCGAGAGCAGTCCTTACAAGAGGGGTGTCTTAGACATGTTGAGAAATATCATGTATAGTATCTAGGCTTCACAGGAGTCATCAGCATAGGATTCATAGGAATGATTATGTTTCTATCCATCGTGATCCATGTTCCATGTCTTTGCTAGTGTCATGCTGGTCCTTGCTGGTTTGTCATGGATGCTGCCACAAGCATTCATTGGCGGTCGCTCGTTGAAAAACCACCTGACCGGCCTGTATTTTTGTGAATTGCCCTGACCGGCCTGGAGAACTTCAAGTTCTGCCAGGAATTCCTGGCCGAAATGACCGATCGCGTGCATCATGCCTGCCGGTGAGGCTGGTGAAACCAATCGCGCGGATTGATTCTCTCCTGGGTGGTGAAGCTTGCATCTAGAGCAAAAGACCTCTGTGGGATGAATCTAGGATGAATTCCTTGCAATATGACAAAATCTTCATAAGAGGCCAACACAGATGTGGCTCTTACTGCGAGTTGATCCTGGAGAACATCAAGGTTGTTTGGGGGTTGTTTTGGTTGCTACTTGAGTCACAACAGTTGCCACAGTGTGATCTCACTGGGCTCGCGTGAGACTCGAGCATGCCAAGACGCCCACCAGATGCTTCAGCTCGATGTACTGGTCGCTGAGCACGAATCATGTACTTTCACAGCCTTGGTTGGTTGGTTCATCAATTTAGAGAGGAATCCCCGGTGGTAGAAGCGCTTTTAGGGTACCTGGTAGATACAACCCCATTTATATATATATATAGTCCCATATAGTCCCTATAAGGTAAGGGTGGACATCACCCAAAAATGAACGTTCTCGTTTTAGCTCCGTCACTGGGCATCTCGATTACCGGTTGGTGGATTTCACTTCCACCGCATCCAGTTGAAGCGGATTTCGACGCTTTAGGTTTCCACGCTTTCGGTGGGATGGTGCTTCAAGAATTCCTGCATCAAATCCCATCCCATCCCTCTGGTTACTGGTTCCATTCCCTCCCCATCCCCACCCAAAAACAGATGGTGTGGGGGCAACACACCATACGCCGCCGTACACAACTCGTGGCGAACCGCTCATTTTTCTACGACGGAGGATGTGTCTGGACATGTCAGAGGCTTTCGGAAAGGATCACCTTTTACCGCAAGACGTGTGCCATGAACCAAATCCACAAGACGAGGAGCGAAGGAAAATAGTGGGCACCCGCAGCCCCACCAGCTGCTAGCCGCTGCTATGAGTATAGTCGATCGTAGCCGTATACTGGTAGGTTTGATTTCCATTGATTTGAACTAGTTGTGCTGGATCGAACGGTGATGGTAGATGATAGATGATTTGTGAGGACTGTGAGGCCTTGGCTGTTTGGAAGAGCTAGATCAACCGGGACCTGTGGGGGAGGTGCAGTAATTGCAGCAGAACAAATCCCAGGTCGCTCGATGTATGAAAATGTGACCTACATGTACCAGCCAGTTTAGGATTGGTTGCAGTTCAATGAGTTCAAAGTATGCTCTTCGGTTTCGGGTGAAAGCTTGATCGAAGGAGCATGAAGGACCCATGTTTGTGCAATGGCTTGTCTTGACCGACAAAACATCGCACCACAAAACTTTGGCAGAGCTACACTTTTCAAGAGCTCGGAATGGGCACCACCTGTGAAATCCTCCGCTACAAGTAAAAAGAGCTGCCAAAAGAGGAGACAAAGTTGTGGAGGCAAAGGAATCAGGGAGAAGTATTGGATCTATCCCAGCATCCTAGCTTTGAAGTCCTGGGAACCATTGGTTCTAAGTTGAACCTCACGGGGTGTACCTTCAATCAAACATCGCAGCTGCTGTACACGAAGTACGCACTCAGTGGAAGAATCAGATCTTGTCCACCCAGCATGTGTATGCCTCGCTCAACTCTCCTCAACGTCGTTCTGGATTGAACGACCATAGCTGACCCCATTCAGTTTCCGAGAACAAAAGGTGAACCTTCTTCCACCTTTCCTTTGTTTTTTTGTAGATGAAACAACACTACGTCCAGGTACACAGGGTTCAAACTGCGCATCAAGCATTTTTAGAACCACGATGCAGCAGGAGCTGTTACACCTGTGCTGAAAAACCCAATGTGTGATGTATGCTTTCACATGCTGAACACAGCCTGGCCAAAGGAACTCCGCATACGGAATGTCCGGACGATGTTGGAGTAGATGGCACAGACCCCATGATTTCCTTTAGATGGGGGTCCATATATAAACCACCTCTTGGGGTCTGTGCCATCTACTCTCAATCCACTATCCTATACTTGAACTGCCCATATGACGTAAGTTCGATACAGTGCTGATCTTTGCGATAGGGAAGTGCTGCTGGGCCTCGGGTTTGTGTGGCCAGGCCGCGGCGGCTGCAGCGGCTGCAGATCCTGAACTTGCCATAGAAATGGACCACAGGATCGATATGGATCTCAACACCATCCCTTCAAACATCCTGCAATCGATTTCTATGCAATGTACATAGATCATATTTTAGCCTCCAAGAGGCTAATTTGAGAGGTCGAAGACGTATTGCAGCAACAGTTGGGCTCTTCCTGAAGTCTAATGTCAGGGATTGCTGATATTTTTTGCTGGGAGGGAGTCGTTGTGAGGAAGATGTGGAATGGAAGCTGGCTTTGTTGGACGAAGTCGACGAAGTTCTTTGAGTAGTTCGGTAAAGAGTTGGTTCTTTGGGTTTGTAGAGTGACTTTGGTCGTAGAGCATCAAGTTTCCATATAAGAAGTCGACCTGTCACCTGTGGAAGATGAGCAAAAATCGTCGGGCTGTGGTGTCACGGGCTCCGCATCAGGGAGTGGAAAGGACTCCGGATTCCAAGGACAAGCCAAAACCCGGAAAACCCGGACATCAAATTTCTGATCACCAGCCTCTGAAAATAAAGGAGGCTCTTGGACACCAAGTGGTCCCTGAAAATGTCCCTTCATTATTGGGAACAAGAAGCTACTAGGAGCAAAGGCATCACTACTAGGAGCAAGAACGCTACTAGTAGCAAGAAGCTAGACCGTGACATGAAGCTGTGACGAAACATTTCGTGGGTGACGAAGCGGGAGCTCCGTTACGAAGCGGGCGGTGGAGCTTCGTCGACTGCCGGTGCCAAGCCTCGCAGGTCTTCGCTCTTCCCGGTATGATGGAGAAGCGATGAGAGGAAGTAGTCTGAGCCTTAGTTGGATGATGTTTCTCTTTTTGTTTAGTTATTTTTTGGAAAAACAAATAGGCATCGAAGAAAGTGGGCAATATTGCTTTGGTTTATAGGATGATTTCTATTTTCACTATGAGTCAAACCCCTGTTTGCAATATGTTTGTATTTTTTTCCACATCCAAGTGTTGGATGCAAGATTGGGTTTGTCACTGTGTCAACGTTCTACACCTTGTTGTGTTAGCGGCTAGCTGTCAGTCGGGGATTTAAACTCTTTGCGCGCCAAAGCCGTGGTAGATAGGCACAAACGAAAGAACACTTCTTGTAATGCGAGTTCGGAATTGCTGACTCTTCACTTCTGATGTGTCCAAAACAGGGGCAAATGAGCCGATATGATCCTCCAGGAAAACATCATATGTGTCTTGTAAGATGTTTTGGTGTTCTCCAGCAGTTTGACCTCCATCGCGAACGGAAGGCCTTCTCCTTCATTTCTGCGGGTGCCGACTTCCAGCCGTGAAGGGTTCCGATCGGCGGAGGTCGATCGGTTGGGTCTTAGGTCTTAGGATCTCAGAGGATTGAAACGACATCCTCTTGGAGGTACAGGATCAACTCGTTGAGAACATGATGCGTGGAAACAAAAGATGAGAAAAAGGGGCTGATGTCAGTGTGGATTAGTGACGATGACATGTTTCGGCTGCATGACTGCCACGGCCGACTTTGCTGATCAAGAATTTGTCGTGATTCTGGCTTTCTGAACAGCATCTATGCAATAGAGCACCTGAAATTGTATGTTATGTTCAATGCCGTAAATCTACAATCATAAGCAACTATCGTTATATTACATAGTGGTTTCGATCACCAAAGACCGTGAACGACCACTGACATGCTTTCAACGATCACGCGGACTTGTTCCAGCTTGGGCTGACAGATTTTGTTGCCTCCAAGCCGCCAAGTAACACCCTTTTTGGTGGATCCACTGCCACCTGAGAAACGGGAATGTTTTCACAAAATGGGTGACGATGTTTGTCATCCTTCCCTGAAACTGAGCGCTGAATCCATCTCGCACTGAATCCATACCCCTTAGGATCAAAGGAACCTGTTTGAGAGTTGGAAGAGAAATGGATGGGAGGCTGTGTTTTTTTGGAATGCTCCACCACATGTCATTTTTCAGAATGGCAGCTCTTTCTAGGCCACAAATCGGCGAAACGACCACCCCGAGAAGCCCCGACTCTTGAGCCACTTACTGTACCTCCGATGGTTGTCATGCTGTTCATCCCAAAAGAATGCAAACTCCATTCGCTGAACAAGCCTGGTGAGTCGACATGAGAGTCACGTGGTCTCAATCGTTGGGAGCTGTTCGGCTTATTTGGATGGCAGCAGCTCCACGTTAGCAGGGTAGGGAGAAAAGTCGCAAGTGTGAGTGCCACAGCAAACGAGGCAATGGCACAGAGTGATGACTCTGACAGAGCGAATTATCAACTCTCGCCGCGCCCTATGAAGTCTACTTCGGACAGATTTTGTACATAGTATAGTCTCCAGGGTTGCTCCGCATAGTGCTTCAATGTGCTTCACATCGATCACAAGAATCCACGCTCTCTTTCGGAAAGAATCAAGGAAACCACCAGCATGCGCCAGCCCCCAGTCTTCCCAGTCTGCGCGTTCCAATGCCCCGCCCAGACAGCCCTCACGAGCCTCACGTCCTGACATCCAACCCAAAAGGGAACCTCTGGGAGCAACCCTGGAGCACTGCCATGATACAGCTCATCATAGGCTTGGCGGCCCTCCTTGCTGCTTTCTGGATGCTTGGACGAAGGATTCTCCCGACGACGGCGGAGCTTCTTCGCATGCGTCTCGCATTCTCCAGCCACGCGAACGAGCAAACGTGGCAGGGTAGCAACGGTAAGAGGTAGACCTGGTAGAGGAGGTCGACTGCTTTCCCTGGTTTGGTACGGTTCAGTGATATATCTGAGCAAACGTACCTCTATAGACTCTATACAGATTGCTTTACTATACCTAAATAACAAAGAAGCTTATCAGGAAACGACAATCGTTGAACAAGTTGATGTGTTCACAGAACACACATGTTTGAGTCGCTTAGCTTTTGCACACATCCATAGATATACATGCGCACTGATTCCAGATGCTTCTTCCCTTATTTCAAACAACCGCGACGAGTGGAGCCTGTAAGACGGCTACACCGGACACGGGACCCGTGTCATCTCGGAGACCGGTCCCGTGATCGGCCAGCTCTTGACTCACTGGAATGAGGAGTTACATCCAAACTGATCCAAACAACTCCCTGTCACTTTTGGGGGGAGACAGAAGGAATGGCGGAAGATCTGGCATGAGACATCTTAGGTAAGGGCAGCCCTCGCACTGTGTCATCTTGACTCTTCATCACTGAGTTGTCTATAGTTTTCTATATTATCATTGGGGTGTTCTCCAAACAAGTTCAGGTGGTATCAAGTCAGTTGAGGTTTGCAAAAGTCAATTGTGGTGGTTGTTAAATTGAGTTGAGATTCAGGTGGTTGTCAAAGTCAGTTCAGTGACTTCCTTTCTCGTGTGTTGATAATTGAATTTGTCATAGCAATCTCAGAAACCGTTGTGAATCAATGATGGGTGCCATTCTCCAACACCTGCCACACAGAGCATTCCAAAGCAATGCATAGTATTGAATTGCAAAGTCTTCATACAAACCATCCCCCAGCCCAGACAGAATGTACAACGCACCTGGTTCCTACTGCTGTTTTGCTTTCAGAAACCCGGCGCCACTTGAATGGACGACAAAGGCCTGCAAGTTGCGGCATGATGTACATGTTGTTCACCATGTTCTTCCAGCAATAATTCAAAAAGAAAGTGAGACTCCCCACACTGAATCTGAGCACTTTCAGGAAGAGTCTGGGCAAGTTGGCATGGCCCTTTTGCCGAGAATGGCTTTCACAAGGCAAGGCTGGACGCTTTCACAGTCTGTTTTTGTGAGGTTGGAGATCATCGCAATGTGCCTGTCATGAATGAGTACTTTCAGGGGATACCAACATTCACGGTGTCACAGTGCCCTTTTGTTTCCAGCCCATTCCATTTCAGTCGGGGCGAACAATTTAAAAAAAGAACGAGACGCCAACTCTTCGACCTGCCAGCTGTGACTGGTGTCGTTCGCAGCGGCGACTCAGGCCCGACCTTTGGCTTCTTGCACCTCATCGAGTTGCGAAGGAGGGGTTTCTTCGGGAAGAGAGTCTGAGCCTCCCACAGCCTCCAGAGTCTCGTACGTTTGATCCGCACAATGTGACACTCTGTGTACAGTGTAAAGAACATCTGAAAAAACATGATGTCAATGAATCAATGATATCCATGGCTTAGCGTGGGCTGCACAGTTTGTTTGAGTGCCGAAGGGCCTAAATGATTAGATAACTCCCATCCCGTGGGTTGGCGGAGAAGGCTTTAACAATCCTCGGACCGCCAATAGCCCAGGACGGACCCTCCATACCAAGCAACATTGACCCTCAAAGGCCGTCGTGTTTGGTCTCCTGGAGTCTTAGGTCTCAGGGCAAGATGTCACCATCCAGTGGACTTCCACACTGTAGACTGCCACAGCAGAACCCTTTATTGCTTTGATACGAACATGTCTTCTGCCACAGTTGCACATGGCACTTTCAAGCTTGGCAAAGTCTTTGAGTTGGACCACCTGGTGGATCGGAAGCTTGTGGTCGTGCCACACACATACTCACCGGTGGTATGCAGCGTCGTCCTTTGTTCCCGTCCTCTGGGTAGGTCCAGTTTGAAGGATTCCCGGTCAGGTTGACCAGGTTTCTTTCCAGTTTCTGGAATAAACGTTCATATCATATCAGTTTGTGGAACAGAACCCGATGTGCCAATGTGGTTCCAGATATTGTTACCCCTTTTCTTCAAGCCGATGTGCTTTGGCGCAGCTCGTTGTACTTTGAGTTTGATGAATTATCATGAATTATCCCAATGTTTCATGAAGTTGTGCATTCTAAGGCTATTCTAAGGCTCTAAAGGACATGGGATGCAACCAGTAGACTCATGTGACCAGTGGACTCGTGGTCTTCCCCAGGACATCGTTGCGGGAGCGAGCACTGCAAGTGATCAGCGATGCCTTGGCCAGCTCATTGCCTTTCAGAGCGCTGGGCGTGGAAATCGGATACCTCTCAGTGTCGATAGGCGGAGAACGGCGGACAGCGCGGCGAGATGGACAAGCGCAGGTGGTGCTCACAGCAGTGACTGGAAAAAAACAAGTGATCCCCAAATAGATAGTGGCACGGTTAAAAAACATATTATTTAGTGGGGATCTATAGACTTTTCTATCTATTGGGTCTATAGGTATGTGCATGATTGTGTAGGTACCAGGTGAATATGGCTGTGAATAGAGCACCAGAGCACCAACATGTAGGTATGTGCTCTTGTGAAGACACCGTCTTGAGCTGTGATTGTTTTGTCTTTTTTGGGGGGGTGATGTCGTCCTGGTTCCAGCACCGGTGGTGCAATGAAGAGGAGGAGAAGGGAACCAATCCCTGTTTGTAGAGCTGTGTCGCTATGTAGTTGAGCTTCTGGATGGCTCCATACACATGGATTCTCTGACTGCAAAATGGATTGCTTCCAAGAAAAACGGTGAGTCATGGTTGGCTGTTGGCTTCCCACATTAGACGTGAAACACCGCTTGTTGTCATGACACGGACCATGTGAAGACCTTGCACGGGAGGATTCCTGGTTGGCATCCGGATCCATGCGCACATGGTGACGATGACGATGGAGCGCTTGCCCGACGAGGCTGATTGCAGAACGAAGGCTTTGTACCATCCGTGTGTCTCCCAGTAGTGGGCTGGGTAGTCCAGGGGTAGTCCACAAACAGGACACCAACCGAACGTCGGATGCTCCCGGACACCCAGATTGAGATCATCAGATCCCTCAACTGGTTGATTCCTTTCGTGGAGCCACAGAAATGCTCGACCGGGTGGGTCGTCCTATTTGGTCTTTTCGTGGTGCCGATGGGCGTCGTCATGATGTGCGGACCCAACGGTTGGTGGACACAGACACGTGCTGGTGGTCTTTCTTGTTGTTTGTGATGTTTGCCTTTAAGCAAGACGAGGCAGAGTAGAGGATTTAGTCCAACAGACCAAATCCATGGATTTCAATTGGTGGAGAGGTCGGCAAGCGTGAAAGAAAAGGATATCGATTGAAGGCCACGCTTGAGCGAACACACGCCGTTCGATGCTGCAGAGCGAATCAAACGCACCGCCCTCCGTGGGAGTTGTGAGGCGCAGTGGTCTGGAGAGGAAGCGATCCGAGAGGAGGCCATGAATGCAAGTGCGTCCGAAGCACGGAAGTTCATAGGCAGGGTCCGCAGGGTGTGAGGCTGAGTCCGGGTCCAGAGCGGCTGTGGTTGGACGAGAAGTTCATTGATTGGCTTTATCCATCCTTGCAGGCCCTGAACGAGGCATCTTATAGACTGAACGGTCTCTCCAAGGAATCTTCTCGAGCTCTATGTCCTTTGGATTTGTTCTCGGAGGACCTCAAGTGTTCTATATGATTTCTATGTTCCAGTAGTTTGTTGTTGCAGTTGACTCTGCCTTTTGTTTCTCCCGTGGTTGCCGGAATTCACCAGTGCAACAGCCCCCGAAGTCGTGTAAAGACCAAGGGCCACCGTCCCCGTCACCCGTTGATGGACCCGAATGGACCCGCGTGTGTCGGTGCCTCTCAAACCGAGAAAAAGGACTCAAACGCGACGTGTTTTCTTGTCCACAGTCAAGTCAGTTTTAGTGATACCCCAGCCATAACCCCATGTTATATATTGGGCCAGGATTGATGTTGTTTTTTCCTGAGCCATAACCAAGTGTGAAATGTGAAGTGCATTTAAAATTGCTGTTCAAAAGCTGCTTCTATTCCTTCCTATTTGCAAAGGAGGCAGATATTCTGTGTTCGCGCAGATGTTTTGACAACTCTCCGATGTGCTTTTTGTTGATCGGATGCGTAGAAGCTGCGATTTGTTTTGACAATGATCTACATTCTACAGTACTGGTTCTTTTTGAAGCAACAGCTTTCCAGTTGTGACTGTTGCCAGAAAGATCTTGCAAAGATAGCTTGGCTTTACTGTATATTATATATATACAGTAGATGATATATTGATTTTAAAAAAAATGTGTGGTCCATATTTGCCCAGAGTGCCAAAGCTGGCCATGCACCACATGACCCCAACCAAGTATAGTGGCAGGCGCTGTTGCAGCGGCTAAGAAGCCTAGAACACCTGGGGGCGTGCTGGCTCGCCTGCTGGTTGCTGGACTCAGATTGGTCGGTAAGGGCAAAGCATGGTCACAGAACAATTCTGACATTTACACCATCAAATTGCTTACTGTAACTAATTGGATGGATAGGTTACGTTGGAAATCACCTGGTAGTTTTGCCGACTTTGGGAGCCTGAACCAGAACAACCCCATGTTAACCCCCATGTTATGGGAAAAAGCAACACGGAAAACAGAGTGGTTGAAGAATATTCAATACCCAAACACGACCTGCCTGGGACTGCCATAGGACTGCCGATCAGTTGTGGTGGTGAAAGGGGGGTCAATGGGGCGGCCTATATTCCAGTCCCATCGGTCGTGTATGGGATATATTCACATACGTCATTGCCTGGCCCAAGAGAGGACTCGACAAGAGAAGCGGCGCGAGCGAGTCGCGGACGCTGACGAAGCCGACGACGCCGTCAGCCCACGAAGCAAAGATCTTTTGTCTTGCTCCCACTAACATAACAGACTGAAACATACTGAAACCTTCTCCCGGACTCAATATGAACAGAGTGCAAAAGCTGAACCCTTAAACAGCTCAAGAAGGACAATTAAGTACTTAACTGTGCAATTTGTAGGTTTACCAGCAGTTCCAAGGTCAACTGTCTATTTTGACGAAGTTCAACAGGTACTGCGCTGCAGCAGTTTCCAAACGCACTAGGAACGGTCTCATCGCTCTGCCGTTCGTTCCCGCGCTCCGCTCTGCTCGCTCCACCGCTCCGCCCAGGAGCGGTTCATCGCTGGTGCCAGGATTTCCGTGGAGGATGTCCAAGTGCTCTTTCAGGATCCATCTGGCCGAAGAGAACTGTCCATAGGCGGCTCGCTCCGAAAGCGGGGTAGCGACCCGCCTTTGTCGGTGTTGGGCCGTTGGACGTTGGGCGGTTGGATTCTGCTTGAGTGGAAGGAAGAGGGGTTTGGCATCCGGGAGAACTGCTGAGTGGGTTTGGAAGAGTTCAAACGATTTCGTCTTTGTGATTCTTTGTTTAGAAAGGGTCATTCTTCGTTCTAGTTGTGTCTTTTGGCGGCGTAGGCAACGCACTTAAAATGATGGTGTAAACACATTCTTCGATAAATGCCCAGAATACAGTCTTGACACGGATCGATGAAGTCAATTTTGTGAAGACTATATTATGTATAAAATGAAGCTCCCATGGGCCAATACGGAAGTTTACTTGAAGCCATTTTTTCATTGACTATCTATATACTTGAGAGGTGGGCGAAGTCAAGCTATGTATACACTAAGTCTTTCACCCCTTCACTCCGAGATACTGATGAGGCGTGCAGAGTCTAGGTTCTTCAAATGCCAAACATGCAAAACACATCATGTACTAATTCGGCTGGATGGATGATATGACCTCCACAGGAAACCATTCATTTCTGCAGCCAGACCATTCAGCAGCAGAGTGAGTTGTTTCGGGGCTGATGGGCAGGTGGGAAGCCATTGGCCCCGTTGATGTTGATTGCGCAGTGTTTGTCCTCTACTCCCTGCTGTGGCCTGCTCCACTAGGTTTGCAGTTGCATCTCCAGACTTCCAGAAGTTGGAAGATTGAATTCAGGCGCCCGGACTGTTCATCGAGGTCTTTTTGTTTCGGCGCAGGAAGAGATCGGTATGGCGCCGGGGATATCACAGTGACAGGATGTAGGTCTTGATACGAATTGTTGGTGTACTGAGTTAGCTGTGGCTTTTTGATGGCTAGTTAACCTTGTGCCCTGGACTGGCTGATGGCTCCCCCCAATTGCAACCCGCCAGACAGACACCTCTGCTGCATCAGCCGCATCAGGGGTACGCACCTTTGGGTCGACGCTCAGCTGGCCATCCAAGCTGGAGGTTGGGGCGGGTTCACGTTTCACAGCTGAGCTGATGTTTGGGGCGAAAACGTCCTCCAACTCCGTTTGATGACAGGTGTTTTCAGGTATGAACATAGAATTGCGATGTTGGTTCACTACCACTTGGATATTTCCAAGATCAATAGGGATGATCTTGCAAACATGCGGAGATTCCAGGGCACTCATTCCAACCTGGACACTGGACAACTTTGCTTTCTCACGTTTCCCAGGCGATGAGCTTTTGGCACCTGTGAAGCTCACGGTGGATGCCGATTTGCCCAAAGTCTTGCGGACCATGTTGGCTGCCTGGCGGTCTGATGTCGAAGTTGTCCATACTTTTGGACAGCCGTAAATCGCCTTCGGGAGCAGTCAATCGCCCCAACCGTTTGGTTTTGGACCGAAAAACTTGGCGCCTCAACTCATCCAGAACCAGTGATCTCCAGTTGTGAGGCAAAGTCGAATAGGTTTGCAAGAAAAAGACCCCAGCCGACCAACCTGTCGACAGAAACACTGGCTTCCCATGGCCGAAGTTCGGACCAGTACTGTTCACCATCTCCACCGCTCTCCAACTGGTACAGTCGCCAAGTTTCTTGGTCAGACTCAGACTGAACATGTTGGGT
Source organism: Durusdinium trenchii (assembly GCA_963970005.1). Taxonomy (NCBI): domain Eukaryota; class Dinophyceae; order Suessiales; family Symbiodiniaceae; genus Durusdinium; species Durusdinium trenchii. The sequence goes on from CAXAMN010027983.1 coordinate 431,422, forward strand.
ACTTTGGGCAGCTGCGAAATGTCTCATACATATACTATTATACCAGGAGTCACACAGGGTTCCCTATTGGAGGATAGGGGTGCCATGGGGTGCCACTCACTGAGATACTAAAAACAACCCCTCTAGTAGACTCCTGGTAACCTATTACAAATTATAATACCCAGACGCTCCGTTCACAGCCCGACTCCCTCAAAACCTAGGGATTGGTTCGATCCGACCCCTCCAGGGTCTATTCGGGTCCGACCCCTCCAGAGGATTCGGGTCCGACCGGGTCGCGTCATAGGTCCCTGCCCTTCCTGCCCGACCTGCAGATCCATCTCCGACTCGACTGAAGAAGATGTCCAAGGTCTCCACACTTCTGCCCCTGGAATAGGCATTGTGCTAGATGCCCTGAATAGGTCATTTGTGAATATTATAAGTGAAGCGATTGGGGCCGTGTATTCCAAGAAGCGTCATGAAACAAGGTGAATGCAATGATCTTGTTGAGCCCAGATTGGACAAAACTACTGGAGGTCGAGGTCTTAGTCATTTGGGGGCCAACTGACCCCGCCATTCAATTTTCCATGATTGTCCAATCTCGAAGTGTTTGGCAAGCCGGAACTTTGTGGCTCATTTGTGATCTCCAATGGCATGCTTGCCTGCATTTTAAAAAGAATCACCACATTACATGGTTGTTCCTTTTAAGCCCAGCCAATTACTGTAACCAATGGTCGCTCTGAAATTAGGTTCCGATGCGGCTGCCCAAGAAGAACGCGGTGGCCAAGGTGTCAGTCAAAGCCTCAATCAGCGTCATCACGGGGAGGGCGGGGAGGTTGGTTCGTCAAGGTGTTGTTAAGGATTTGGAGTCCTGCGCGTATATCCAGATGGGTTAGATCATGTCAGAGCTATACACTCCAAGGATCTCCAGGGTTTCCGGCTTTTGATTCATAGCCATACTCAAAGATGGCGTATACTGATACTACGAACATTCCGTACACACCATCGATCCGGGAGTAAAGCAATACAGATATATAATTATGGGAGATCCTATCCCCAGGGATCCAATTACCTTCTCAGGTACGGTGATTGGAGACACTGTTATGTTTGGAGGGTCCAAGTACCTTCTGAGAAGGTGCTTGGATCCCTACATTAAATTGTTATTGGCGAAACGATGAACATGATTATGTCATGTCAGTGGCCCCTCGTGCCAATCCTGTTGAAGAACTGTGAGGAGTAAAGCACAGATAGCAGGACCAGGATGGACCAGGAGAGCTCTCAACTAGGAACGTTGATTCATGTTTGGCAGCCGGAGTGAGATACGGAACTCCGTTGAAACAGTCGTTTTTCTCTGCCAGCTGGTTTGTTTCAAGGTGCTTTCATGGCGGCAGAACGTCAAACGTGCCGCACGTTTGTTTCCTTTGTCCGACATGATTTTGATGACACCGACACGAGAAGATGTTCTTCCCCACAACAAGCGGTTCAAAAGGAGGAGTGTGACCTTAGGCACCGCGGCAGCAGAGCCGGCACCAAATTCGCAAAGAAGACAGGCATCCTTTTCAGATGAACTGATGTAAAGTGACACAACATGACACAACAAACGAATCCCAAAACCCTTTTTACAACCCTTTTTATTATGGTTTATTTGTGAGGATGTGCCGTGTCATTTTTCCAAAGGTGTTGGAGTGGATTTCGGGACAACCCGGTTATCCTTCTGGAGCTATAGCAAATTGTTGAAATTCCTCTCACCCCTATGGACCCCGTAGCGTGTACTCTCAAGGTAGAGCAAAAGGTACGCTTAACGGCTAGTCAGGGTTAGCTAGGGAAATAGAGCTGATCCTGTAAAATACAGGTTATCAGCCGTAGGCTAGCAAGTTTAGAGCTATGGACCCGATGGATGACGACACCGCACCGAACTCGTACGGAAATGGCTTTGACATTATTCCGAGTGTACCCAATAGTGTGGACGCAGTCCAGCGACACGAAAGGGCTGTCGCACAAGTTGCTGCAATGGATCCAAGGGTAGCCTCGGAGGTATACCAAGAAATGCTAAACAGTGGTGGTAGCGTTACTCTTCAAGAGGCGGCACAAGCTACCCTAGCAGGTATGCCGTCAGCCGCCGTAGCTGGTGCGCCAACAGTAAACAACTTGTTGGCAATGACCAGGTTCAATGTCGTCAACCTCAACACTACGCCAGGTGACGAGGAACTACGACGGGAGTTACAACAACATGAGTTGTTGCTCAACGAGCAAGCTAGGCGAGAAGCTGAGTATGAAGCACTACGGTTCAGACACATCTATGAGAGTGAAGCATCTGAATCGATAGCAGCGACGAAGGCCGCGGCGGAGCAGGCAATGCTGAATTTGCAGCGAAGAGCTCAACTACAAGAACACAACGTGCAACAGTTGGCTCAACATCAAGATAATTTGGCAATCAGAAGACTACAAACCACACTTGAAGAACAACGTGAGCACTTTCAGCAAAGATTAGCTCAGGCCACGTCTGCTAATGAGAGAATTCAGCAGGAAAAGGGTACCTTGGAGGAAGAAACCAACGCTTTTGTCGAGAGAATGCGAACTGAACATCAGCAATACACGCAACAACAAGAAGCAAAGTTGAAGGCAGCAGTGGAGGCAACAGACAAAGCTCGATTCAATTCAGCCGAGGAAGCACGTGTTGCCATAGACCTTGACTTCAAGCGTGAGGAGTTGTCCAGTTCATTGGCAATTGCGCAAGCAAAGATTAAATCATTGCTTGGTGAAATGGAGGCGACTAAGTCGCAACATGCGGTTGACCGCGAAACCCAGGATCAAACGATCAGTGAACTTCGCAAAGACAATGTAGCATTGAAGGGTGAAATGGATGAACTTAGACGTGTTGTTCAGGCCTTGTCGGACAAGGAGGAGGAGCGCAAGGAAGCTGAGCGCAAAGTTCAGGCCGCTAGCCCAGTTAAACCAGGGCCACAGCAACCAGAACAACCTCCACCTCCCGTTCAACCGAATGTTCATCCCGTTGGTCAACCTCGTTCCTTTGAACCTCTTCGTACAGAAGGCACAGTTCCGGCAACCTTAGGAGGTTCGCCCACAGACCCAGCCGGAATTCCTATGAAGACAGCGATGGATGCTTCTGCAACAAATCGCAACACAGGATTTCCTTCAATGTTCTCTGGGACAGGGGCGAAGTCAAATGAACAGGCAACAGCCTCAACTGATGGGCAACAGTTCAAACAACCTGATCCGCGGATGGATTACAAGATGAAGTCGGCACAGTACAACTTCAGCGATGATCCACTGTACAAAAGCTCCTTTAATCAGGATGCAGCACAGAAAAAGGATGATCGCAAGGATGAAGGGCCGGCATCTCAGGTAAGAACTCCACAAGATCAGGATTTAGGGGAAATCATCAGAAGGGCATTGCTAGAAGGGTTTAAGGGCGCTAAAAGCAAAGATTCCGACAAACCCAAGGCAAAAGAGGCCGATAAGATAGATCTCCCTGAATTCCCGAGTCCTGACAGGTACCGCACTTGGAGGGCCGCTGTTCGCGAAGCGATACGGTCCGCGTCCGACGACCCAGATGCTGCGTTTGCATGGGTGCTTGAGGTGTACGCCGTTCGGGAGGACAAAGCAAAGCTTTGTTCCGAACTCGCTGACCCAGGCAAGTTTCGGACCTTAGACACGAAACTCCTTGCTGCTTTGACTAAGGTTGCCAAAGGCGAACTGTCTCAGCAAATCCTTAATTACAAGGAATCTGAGGCACAGCAGGGTAGGATCGTTCGTGGTCGTCAGGTTTTGCTCATGTTTGAAGTCCACTTCAAGACCAGTGAAGAAGCGGGTGCACTGTATGGTACGGAAGACCTCCTGAAGATCTCGCTTGACAGCGATGACTTGAAATCCTTTCTAAGGAAATGGGAGAGCGTGTTGACCGGAATGAGCCATGTCCCGGACCCGGCAACCCTAAAAGACTTGTTCTATAGAGAGGTCAGGAAGTCCCGTAAACTCAGATTTGACCTGGATGTTTATGAACGTGCAGCGGAAGGGAGTAGTGACAGAAGTTATGAATTCCTCATTAACTCTGTTCGACGATATCTTGACCGTGAAAGACTAAGGACCAATCGTGAGAAGATCTCACAATCGCATGCTGCTAAGTACGCGAATCCGGCACCACACGACAAGCGCACGCGAAGCCCAAGTTATGGCAAGAGGAGCACAAAGGGTGACGGGAGCAATCAATGCTTTGAGTTTGCCAAAACTGGCAAGTGCAAGTACGGAAGCAAATGCAAATACTTGCACGACTCTAGTACCCGTCCCCGCTCTCTTAGCCGGGAGTCGTCACGATCGCGAAGCGCAAGTTCGAGTGGTCGATCCTCTTTTAGGTCAAGTCGTTCACGAAGCTTGTCGAGAATGTCCTCCCGCAATAGTTCGAGGAACTCATCCAGAAGCTCAAGTAGGGGCAAGAAATCTGAGAAACCATGCAGGTTCTTTGCTAAGGGCCACTGCAAGAGGGGTGAAAAGTGTCCATTTAAACATGGTGAAACCGCGACACCGGCCCCGCGCAGAAGAAGTCCATCTCCCGCGGCTAAAAGGTCGAAAGACAAGAAGTCCAAGAAGGACAAAAAGGACAAGAAGAGCAAACGGGAAAAGAAAGAGAAAAGCCCAAAGGCCAGTCCATGCATTCAAACAGGTTTCGCAATGTCTTGCTTAGCAGCAACCGCCACTCGGAACCACAAGAGTAAAGACTACTGGGAATTCTCCAAAGATGGCACCGAATTGATAAGGCACCATTTAAAGCCAAGGAACAGGTTGTTTCTCCCAACACGTAAATCCTGTCCAGTGGAGTCATCTAGGTTGGAAAACCGGTTTACCATGGTGGTCAAAGACTCAAAGGGGAAGAGTAGGACTCTGAAGGGTGATTGGAAGAAACACCCAAACGCGAAACAAGGGTTTGACTGGACTGGGGAGTCGATTTTCCGTGTTGTGCAAGACAAGCGAATTCGTTTTGAATTCAAGCCTGAGGTACATACCTTTCCTGTTTGGAAGGAAATGTACCGGCATGTAGTAAATAAGAGCAAACGACGGAACCTGTTCCGGACCACTGAGGAATGTCCAAAGTCCCGCGAGTGTGACATTTTGGCAGCGGAGTCGCTTAGGCAGATGCTCGATTCGATGGATACCGAGGAGCCTGCGTGCGATTTCCTTTGTGAACATTCCCCAGAAGGCCCCGATGATTTGTGCTGCACAAAGTGTAGGACGGTCATCGGTGAACAGGTACCTTCATGTGCTCGCTTAACAGCGATGCCTAGCACAGTTGGGATGGAGAAGTGGCTGGGCGATACCGGGACTGATCAGGACATCGTAGGCAAGGACTCAAAGACAGTCAGCCGAGCCACTAAAATCTTCAAATCCAATGAGCCAATATCCCTCACTACCGCTAATGGACCAATCACAGCTGAAGATGTAGTTGAGGTGATACTCCCGGGGTTATGTGAATCCTTCAATCCCTATATTCTCCAAAGCACCCCCTCTGCACTCTCAATCGGTTTGAGATGCTTAGAACAGGGATATGATTTTGTTTGGGGAAAGGACACTACACCAATTTTCCTCCGACCTGATGGGAAATGCGTGAAATTTAAATTGCAGGGCAGGGTTCCATACATTGATGAGACTTGCACCCCATTCTCAATCCCCGAATCACTCAGGATGAGACTTACTAAGGTGCTCGACTCCATCCACCAGTTCACCATCGACCAGGGCTTTGCTATGGCCAGCCGAGAGTCTGAACCCGAAAACGAACAGGAAAACGAAGACGAGGCTGGCGTAGCTGCCAATGCCGATGAGGAACAAGGGGATGAAGAAGAGAGTGACCCAGAGGTTGAAGTTCCTTTTGACTTCGAAGATGTTCCCGTAGCAGGGGAAAAGACCGAAGAACAACTTCGCAAAGAAGCAAAATCAGGGGCGCATCAGTTCACTCATCGACCAAAGAACCCCTACTGCGATATTTGTAGCGAAGCTAAGATGCTTGCACCCTACGGTAGAAGCGTAGGCGGATCACAACACGTGTTGGCCCGTGGATTTGGTGATCACATTGTTTGTGATCACGTGATTCCCAAGGACGTTGAAGAGGGGATAGAAGGCCAAACCTCGATGTTGGTGATCAAGGATGTGTATACTCAATACCGATGTGTTTATCCTTCAGAGAACAAAACAGCCGATTCCATAGTGAGGGCCTTTAAGCATTTTCTGAAGACTTCAGACATTGTTGGTATAGTGTACACTGACAACGCTCCAGAAATGCTGGATGCCATCGAAGAGCTCGGTTTTAAGCACCAGACTTCTGTCGAATACCAACACTCCACTAAGGCGGTTGTTGAGCGAGAGGTCCGTACCATTTTGGAAGGGGCGCGTTCCAACCTCCTTCAGGCTAACATGCCTTTGTCATTGTGGCCTTATGCCTCCAAACATCATGCGATGGCCATCAACATTGTCAAACAATTGAATGGTAACGACCCACCATGGTCACTCCGCTTTGACAATGGTTTTCTTGGTAGGCAACTTCCCTTTGGATGCCTCCTATTCTTTTGGGAAGGAAAGTACGAGCCAAAACGAGGAAAGTTTGCCCCCAATGCCAAGAGGGGTGTGTTCTTAGGGTACAACATTCAGGCCGGACATGTTTGGAGGGGAGAGTATTTGGTTGCTAATGTTGATAGTCTGGAATTCTTCTTAAAAGAAGGACATCTCAAAACGATTAGAACCAAACGAGTGGCTCTTCCCAATGGAGATTTTATCTTTCCCCTTCACTTCAAGGAAAAGCCTATACTTGACCTCCAAGACCTGGACTATCAGCCTGAGGGAGACGATGAAGATGATGACGATGATGCTCCTCAAGACGGCGATCCTCCAGATCCACGGTCAGGGGCGCCAGAACGTGAAGAAGACGTTCCTGAAGTTGTTGTAGAGGAACCAGCCAGCGTAGAAGCTGAGCCACCAGAAAAGAAAGGGAAAGAAAAGAAAGAAAGGGAACCAACTTTATTTGAACTTTACTACGACCCATCTGTCAACCCTTACATGTTTCCCGATGGAAAACCAGTTCCTAAGGGTTATGTTTATGATGGTGTTCGATTGGTGAAAGAAAGGAAAGGTTCAAAGAGAGTTCCAGGATTCCCAACCGACCTGTGGCAGAACTTGAGCCACAAACAACGAAAGAAAGCATGGGATGACTACCAAAAGGAGCTGGAGGAGAAGAAAAAGAAAGAGGATGTTGATAAAGCTTCCATAGAAGGAAGCCCAAGTGAAACCCCTCCAGCTATGGTAGCCGCCCCCGCAATGCCAGTTGAATACAATGTATATGAACCTCACCGCAGCGATATGCGACAGCTAGTGGAAGATAAGATGAAAGAGCTTACCGATGAAGCCAACGCTAGACTGTTCGCCGCTGTTGTTCAACTTCTTGTCAAACCAAAGTTCCATTCCTGCTTTGCTGTAGTAGCTAAAGTGCTTAACAAGAAAGAAATTGCAGCATCCAAGGACGCCCAGGCATCATTGGATAAGGAGTGGGATAAGCTGCTGAACAAGAAGACTTGGGACCAGGAACGTGTCAAGGAATGTAAACGTGTAGTAGATGAGGCACGTAAGAAAGGCGAGAAGGTTCATATAGGAAGAATCTTTGAGATTTGCACTCTTAAAGGTAGTGAGTTGCCGGTTGGAAACCCTCAAAGAAAATATAAGGGTAGATCTTGCTTTCAAGGGAACAACGTGTTCGATGAGAATTCTGATTATGCCATTTTCTCTGAGATGTCGTCATCCCCAGCTTCAATGGAAGCCGCCAAGATCTTAGACGCGTTCGGATCTCAGCCCGGATATTCTAAGGAACAAGCGGATGCTCGGCAGGCATATACTCAAGCCGCCTTCACCGGCGTGCCGACATGGCTGAGGTTACCTAAGGATCGTTGGCCTAAGGGTTGGAAAGGAAAATATAATGACCCACTTGTACCAATGTTGTTAGCGTTATACGGACACCCAGATAGCGGTGGTATCTGGGAAACGTATTTTGAAAAGCAGATTGGAAAGAAGGGTTGGCAATCCGTCCTGAAAGAGATTTGGCGTTCAGTTTTCTACCATCCTGAATTTGATGCTCTCCTAGTTGTTTACGTAGACGACCTCAAACTTGCTGCACCAACTAAAAAGATGAAGACAGCATGGAAGTCTATATCAAGTATGATTGACATAGATGATCCAGAACCTTTTAATAGGTATTTCGGATGCGAGCATAGAGAAGAGAGAGACGTCAAACTCAACATGAAAGAACACCCGTTCTATGACATATTCAGCACAGATAAATCTGTTGCCGCGCAAACTAGAACTGAAGACTTCTGGTCTTACAATGAGGAACAAAACACATATACAAGACATCACCTGTATCCTAGGAAGAGGCGTTTTGTACCCGTGGACCAAGGTCTCACAGTGCCTTGCCAGCACTTCCTCACACTAAGGACTACCATCAAGGACAATGACGACACTGAGGTGCAAGATGATTGGACCGTTGATGGCGCCTACAACGAGGGGGGCTGGTGGACTGGGAAAACAGTGTTTCAATGCTGCCCTAGCAGGCAAGCCGATATTCAGTACCCAGAAGGGTATGCTATGGCAGGCAAGAAGAAAACAGGCGTAAGAAATAAGACTTCTGCCAAGCAAGCGGCGCGGGCACAGAAGTTCACCAACATGTCCGACTTACCAGTCGCGAAAGGTGCATGCATGCGCAAACATGTTAATTGTGTTTATTATGACATGCGTGACTTCCTATCTTCATGCGTAGATGCATATTGCGACTTGGCTAAGGTGAAACGTAAAGATCTCAGGCAGGCATCAACACCGTTTCATGAGCTTAGAATTGCCAGACCTCGTGAAAACGAGGAACAGCCAGAGGGACGTTTGAAAGGAATTGCCAGTCGGATCCTTATGAAAGTGCTATTCGCTGCGCGAATGGCACGTTATGATTTATTGCGAGCGACTCAGTCATTGGCTTCAAGAGTAACAAAATGGTCACCTGATTGTGATGCTGGACTACATCGATTAATCTCGTATATCAATTCTTCTTTGGACATAACCATGCGTGGGTTCATGGGCGATCGATTTTCTGAATGTCAACTTTGGTTATTTGCTGACGCCGATTTCGCCGGCGAGTTTGACAACAAAAGCACTACCGGTTCGTTTATGGCGCTAGTTGGCCCCAACACCTATTGGCCCATTAATGCCTTTAGTAAGAAACAAACCGCTACTGCTATGTCTAGCACCGAAGCCGAAGTTGTCGCCGCTAACCACGCTGTTCGTGCACAAGGCCTACCTTCGCTATCTCTCTTCAACTATTTGATAGCTATGAGCGACCCTAAGTGTCCGCCTCAGGCCAAAACGCGTCGAGCTGGCGTAGCTGCCAAGCCAAAGGCGCCTACTCTGCACGAGCCCGTGTCGGTCGCGAGAATTGACCATGAATTGGACGAGATTAGATATGGCTTTCTTCACCATGGTCCCGAAAGTGTTGCTAATGTCAACCACCTCCAAATCCGTTTGGGACCCTGTTTCACGGTTCGTTTTATGGAAGACAACCAAGCTACCATTACTCTTCTCTCTAATGGTAGTTCTGTCAACATGCGACATGCGGACCGGACTCAACGTGTTTCATTTAGTTGGTTGAAAGAAACTTTTGATAGTGACCAATTTGACTTAATTAATGTGAATACACTTCATCAAGCTGCTGATGTTCTTACGAAACCCTTTACTTCACCACAAAAATGGGATTCAGCCCTTTATATGCTTAACATGGTGTCTTACACCTACAAGAAACCACCAAGCAAGGGTAACTCCTTAGCCGTGACGCCCTCAAGGGGCGATCCTGTGCAGTATTTCGACATTTCAACCCCTGACAATTCTGATAATGATGAATCAAATCAGGGGGGCAATGCACTGCCCAATCAGCAACCCAAGACACAGAACAGGCTTATGGTTGAATGGTGTTGCTCACCTAACTCCAAACTTGGACAACCAAGAACCGCCGCCAAAGGATGTACCGTCTTTAGGGTTACTGAAAGTGAGGACGCCACGACTAAGAAATGCGTTGAACAAATGACACAAAAGACGCTTCAATTCTGGAAAGAAAATAACAAATGCAACGTTCACGTCCACATTTCACTGCCATGTACCGGAGGATGCCCATGGAATAATGTGAACAAGGACTTGCCAGGAGGAAAGGAGAGGATTCAACAACACCAGAAGAAGTTTGCTTCTCTCCTCCGAAACGTTGACAAGTTTCTTGAAAGTATTAGTGTTGTTCGACCAACTGTTTCATTCGAACTTCCTTCGTTTTGTGAATATTGGAAATGGAAAAGCGTCAAGAACTTCAAACGTAAGTACCACCTCAACGACTACAAACTTCATGGGTGTCAGGTTGGGGTGACGGACGAACATGGGACACCAATTAAAAAGGGTTGGACCATTTCGTCTGATGTCGAGGCGTTTGCTGCTCTTGAACAGCTTAGGTGCCATGGACAGCATGAGCATGCCCAATCTAGAGGTAAAGCACTTAGGGAGGCTGAAGGTTACACGTTTAAGCTGACTGATAAGTTGCACACCATGTTCATGAATCTTAGTCCACGTACTTTTGCAAACTCCTGTACTAAGGACCTCACTGTTCATGCAGCATGCGCCACCACCACCACACACACTTGCACTTGCACACACACTTGCACTTGCACTCACATCATCACCACCAACCAACTCACCCACTCACCTCACACTCCACTAACTAAGGTGCAGCTTAGGTCACTCGATTCTTGCGCGGTCTGTGCCTCGGTCGACAAGCACCCTTTACCGGGTTGCCTCGCCATGGATGAGATCAACGAGGACGACCTGCTGCAGATCGATTGGGACCGGTATAGCAACGAGCCCATCGAGCGATATCTTTCAGTGAACCACTCTCCGGAAACGGAGGAGCGTTGGACGAAATTTATCGCGTATGCCGTGTATCAAGGTATGCTTCTCACTGAGGAGGGCTCGAAGCAGCACCATGATCAACTTGTTGAACTGCTGCGTGCAGTATACCCAGTTATGCTATACGACTGTTGGGTCCGTGATTATATATTCACAGACGCTATGCGGGGACTCACAACATTGCATCCATCAATGTTTGGTCACCTCAACGTGCTTGCGGAAACGCAACGCCGAAAAGCAGTCATTATCGTCACCGACTCCATCTTATGCTTCCTTAATGGGAAGCGCAGTCGAACTGCATATGAACCCACCCAGGAGCTCAACATCGCGTTCGGCGGGGACTGGGACTATGTGGAGGTGAAGATCGTCTGGGGTGCAGATCTCCCTCGCTTGATGAGGGAGTACAACAATGCCGTAGCTCGCGTACATGCGAGGGCCAACCTCAATATGCGCGATCCGGCTCGAGACACCCCACGTATTTTCGGTTTGATTTGTGGAACGGCAACGATCTCGTTGCCCGCAATGGTATTACATCATACGATCATTCATGGCGATTTGAAGCCGCGAATCCCGACCGCCTCGGCACACAGGCACGTATTCTTGGCAACGTTAAACTGTTGGCCGAATGCAAGGAGGCGTCGGACGAACTTTGCTGTATTTGTGGAATTTCATAATATTTATATGAGTTACCAAATTATGTCGACGACTTTTGGAAGGAGATCAACGAAATCATTGACGGCCTCGGAATCCACAGATTCCAGCCAGACAATCTCATCTTCCAATCGGATCGTGTGGACAACTGGCACCTCAGAAAAACCCAGGAGAACATCGACCGTTTCGTTAGCTACGTAACCTCGATTGTCAAGTTGTCCTACCATGCGAACGTCGTCGAAGCTTCCCGAGAGGGAATCGCCGCATTGAATCGGGTGAGAAGATTTCGTCACAACTGGGACACCGATGAGACCGTCAAGGTTCCTGATTCTTGTGTACAACTTCTCAACGAATTTGCTGAGCAGCGAATGAAGCGCTTTCAACACACTGCGGGTCAGAGCAGACAATTTACAGTCGAAGAAGTACAAGCGTTCAGCCCGTTTGAGTCGAATGATATTTCGGTCGAGGAGCTGAAAGCCTCCGTTAAACTGGAAGGCGAAGCTCCGCAAGACGTGTTGCAGTTCATCAACCTTGTCCCCACCGTCGAGCTTCCGGAGGAGCAAACTGCACTCAATCAACCAGCAGATGATCAGACTACAGCCGGCGTAGATGCCGAGCCGAAAGTTGAGATCATCGATGCAGATGTGGAGATGACGGACAGCTATACTGGTGGGACTGATGAGGTGCCCGGGCCAGATACCAATCCAGCAGGCGTGAATGCCTTGCCAACCGCGCCCGAGCCCGATCAACAAATGGCAAAGATTGAAGCCAATGTACTCGAAGTTTTGGCGGATGAGCCGATGACCACTGAGGAAAGCAATCAACCCGTTGCAGGTACATCGTCGTCTTCAGCTTCGAAGCCACCACTGCCACGATTACGAGGCAAAGGACAGGGGCAGGGTACTCCTGCAGCTGCTCCCGTAACGGGGAGCTTCTTGGAGCCTGACGATGACGTCGATCTCAACTTGAAATATTCTGGAAAAGGGAAGGGTGCACTCGTTCGCGAGATCATGGCCCAACCCCGAGTACAAGAATATGAAAGTTGAAATCGAAGAAGTCCTGAACAAGTATCCTTATCCGGATCACCTGTTGAAGGCCATCGGCAACGGCGGAATTCAGCTTCTTGAAGAAGAACTAGGCCGCAACGCCAAACAATATACCTTGCATCATGTCACCGGCCATCGATACTACTACGAGTATGAGGACAGCCATGGCATTCCATGGGAATGGTGTTGCTCTTGGCCGTACCACGTTCGCCGTGGCATTTCAGGTTTTTTGCGAGGACATGTTCGAGACATTGGGATTTATGACCCGGCGTGCTATTTGCCAGTTTACAAATTGTTACAATTGGCTCAAGCGAAATTTCCGGACTACGCTCATTCAATTAATTTATTTGAACTTATTTCCATGGCCATATACGACGAAAAGGACAGAATTGAGTTCCTTTGTGTTTGCGATTCCCGCGTGAATGAGGCCCTTGAACTTTGGGTAGCGCCTGTGAAGGTGAGGTGTGGCCAAGGACATACAGACGACATTCTCGAGACGAGGTCAAATGAAGTTTTGGCGAAGACTATCTACTGCCGTCCTGACCACATGCATCGGTATAACCGTCGCTTCACCGCACACGGCAATAGAGACATTCCACCACGCCTCTATCACCGGACGCATGAAGATGCCGCGCGAGGTATAATTGCGAATGGCCTCCTCCCTGGAGGAGGTACCGGTGGGCCGAAAAGCAAAGGAAATTCGTATTTTTCAATACTACCTCTGGGAGACCAGAAGGCGATGTCGGGCGTGCGCGCGAATCGACCCGTTGAGCTTTGCTTCTCTACAGCCGAAATCATTGATGCAGGCGTTGACCTATTTTTGACAAATTCGAATGCGATGATTACAAGTCATCATGTTCCCAACACGTGCATCCTCTTCGCCACACGTGCCCGCGTAAATGCGGAGCCAGAAGTGTTCTACTCAAGGCCTCAGGCTATTGATCCGGCGAATATGGACGTTGGGGCACCGCAGGATGACGTTACATTGATTCCAGGTGACATTGACGAAGTGAAACAACAACCAGATACAATTGAAGCCACACCTGAAGAGCGAACAGCCGCGAGCAGTGCAGTCAAGAAGGAGTCTATGGAGGCGAACAAAGAGACGGCTGTGCCACAGATCGAGAGTGGATATTTTCTCCACCTTCGAAAATTTAGTTGTGACAAGTGACAAATGCACCACGCTTTCCTTAGCCGGAATGGCGTCTTGTCACAGGTGTGGAGCAGTGTTTCAAGGCAATGTCACAGATGGTCCTGTTTCCAAATTTATGAGGTTGCAGATGAGGCGTGCAAAGGCCGTGCAACAGCAGGGGGGTATTCCGGCGAACATTACCGCCACCAGCATGCTTGGCAGCATTGCCGCGCAGGATATGCAACCCGGTCGTCCTCCCGCACGGGGCAGCCCATCAGTCGATAGCCAGATTATTCTCGCAGCTCGAGGCCGTCTTCGAAGAGCGTTGAAAGAAGGGTATGAGAATGTTTACGACCGATTCAACCGCGACGATGTCTTCGCGACCTCCTTAACCGGAGAGGGTTGCACTGCATTTGATGCGGCGCAGGAAGACTTGTATGCGTCACTGCAACTACCAGCACCCTCACGATCCGCAAAGCAGAGATCAAAAGGGAAATCGGTTGTCAGTGACTTGGATCGTCAAGACAGAGTTGATCTCGCCAAGCTCGCGTACATTCGATGCGGCGTCGACAACTTACATCCAACACAGGTTGAGGGACCTCATAGGTCACCCTCCCAAAACAGCCTGATAGGTCATGTGCCTTTCCATGGTATAAGGCTTCCTTTGGACCTCTAGATGTGTGGACCATCTGGGTAGGAAATACACACATGGTTTGAATGACACGTGCAGGAACTTGCGTGCTTAAGTGCAGATGCAGGGCAATTAAAAAACGATTAGAAGGAACAAAGCGTTTTCTCAGGGCCTCTGTGACCAAACACAGGCACAGCGGTGGGTGCACGATGTTTTGGCGAGTGTGTTTGAGAAAATTGTTTCGAGTCAGATTCATAGTACGCTGGTTGCGTGTGCTTCCCTGTGGAAAGTGCATGGCTCATAGACGGGACTTTGGCGTGCACTATGGTCAGGATTCCTTCAAGCACCACTTGCATGAACCTAGCACATGCATGATCGAAGCAGGCCCACAGACAGACACAACAAACCCAGCGATTGGGCCGGTGAAGTCTTAGCGCATGCATGGCCATGAGCACCACGCTCGCCTAAGGCAGGATCGCCCCGCCAGCTGGTCGATGGGTTGTGGGTCGTGGTTTGATTTGCGCAAGTCTCGATCAAGCCACAAGCCAGCTCGAGCATGTGTACCATAGGCCACACAAACAACTCGAACCTTTTTGTTATATCCCTCAACCTGTGGTCCAGTCCCCGCATGCAGCACATGTTGCAACTTGTTCTATGAAACGTACACAGACGCTTGGCAGCCATGCCTTGCCGTGCGGTGGAGCAACGGGAAGCTCGAAACAAGCTGGCTTCGAAGCTGGTGAGGAAGCTCATTCAGAGGTTGTCTGGGGAGCATCATGAGAAGCGACTCATCAGTACAAACCGGCTTTTTCCTCAAGGGAGTTTCAAAACCAAAGGTCTGAGAGAGATTTTTGGAGGATGGGCCATGAAATACCGTGGAAAAGGTCGCTGCATGACCAAGAAACTATGTAAGTTGGTGTGCAAGCAGGTGCGGCAACACTTTGGCACAGGGGATGTGCCACAAGGGGAGGCGGAGCGACTTCTCCTGCTCATACAGGTGGCTCGGAAAAAGAAACTCAAACGGGTCGCCATGGATTGCGTGGAGACACAGCCCATTGACCTTTCGGAGGCCAGTGCGGGTTGCTTGCGTGTAGTGCACTTTGATTTGGCTTCATTGCAGGCCCCAAGTGCCAGCATGGTCTATGACCCGTGCCTCGGATCAATTGTTCTTTCATCAGCGATCGACCGCAGATGTTCAATCACTGTCGTGCATTCTGGCAGGGTTTTGGATGATGGCATTGTACCTTCATCTCCCAAAAGGGATTCTCGGGCTGCACACAAGGGTGCAGTTTTAAACGTGGTATATCATTGTATTTGCTAGATCAGTGATTTGTAAGAATTGTATAACACAAATCTGTTTCCCCAATGTGAAACTAAGGAACAGGTCTTTGTCGACAGGTCGCGGACACTTATCCTGGGGGAGACTGAGGATTCCGACGACGAGGCTCTTGTTCTTTGTACGCTCTACATTATGCTCTATAGAAACTATATACTGACAGTTTGGGTATTCTTCTTTTCTGGCAGGCCGATCATGATCTCGAAACTGACCCGGTAGCCAAAGAGGCTGAACTGGCCTTACAGGCCTCCGGATCCGCTGACAAATCAATGCGCAGGAACACGCGAACGTTTTGATTCTGATTTGCAGGACCCTGACACCTGGAACTACTACATGGACCTTTATGGCCACTCACCTGCACTGCACTCAATCAACCAGTGAAGATTTTGCCTCGCAGCAAAATTATCACAGGTTGTTCGACCGTGGCTGAACGCTATATAGACCCCATGGGAGCTGCGCGTGCAAATAGCTGTTTTGTGATCTGAGGTGATCAGATTCAATTGTGGTTGGAGACGGCTGAATTGGGATACCCATGTTCTTCTTCAATCAGTGGAGAGCTGGGGCTGTCACAAGGTCCGTTGTATAGCGTTCGACAAGTTTGGGGTTTCGATCTGTGACACGTGAGGCCAATGTCCTGTGGATGATGGGACTACGGCTACAATGAATGCACACGCAGCTCACACAGGCACCCGCTTCCTTCAACGGTAGCACATGACTTCTCACCCATGCAGTCTGGCGCGAGGCCCTATTGAGAAGAATTCGTGCGACGACGACTTGCCAGGCTTCCGTTTTATTCTTGAAAGCAATCCGGTCCTGTGTTGACAAATAAAAGACTTTTTGTTGAGGCAACGAAGCTGCAGAACACTGGCCATCCATGGAAGATATGATTGATTCCATCCCGGTGTTGCCAGAAGGTATTCCACTGAGCCTGGAAATGTCATGCTTTTCAAACGCAATCAACCAACAGAATCGATTGTTCGAGGTGAGCTTGACTATTGGACGGTGTATGAACTTTGGCAAGGCCAGTGTTGTCTTCAACCCTTTTAAGAACTTCTCAACCGGCTCACCTCCAGGAAATGAACAAGAATGGCCATCCATGGAGTATATGGTTGAATCCGTCCCATCGCTGCCGGAATGCCTTTCCCTAAGCCATTCGATCAAGAACATGCAACCTGCCACCATGTGCTTTGCTGAGGGGTGGATTGGGCCACTTTGGACTACTGGGATATGTTTGACATTTGGCAAGCTTCTACAGGGTACCAACTTGATTCTGCAGGCAGGGTTCTTCTAATGAGTTCTTCCAACAAGTCGATAGTAAACATCTGCAGGAAATGATCACGATGATCAAGATTGGTGGCCATCTATGGAGTACATGGTTGAGTCTGTACCATCCCTGCCAAAGAGTCTTCCACTAAGCCATTCTCTCCAAGAAAAACCTGCTTGTATGCGTTGATGAGGTGTGGACTGGGCCGAGTTCGACTATTGGGCTATGTTTGAACTTTGGCAAGCTTCTGAATGTGAAGGATCAGGCCAGGTTTTTCTCAGCAAGACCCAGCTAATGCTCGCATCAGTTCCCATTGTAGGCGAAGACCTCGATCCAAGTTGTCCTGAGAACTTTGAGGCCGAGGTGGGTCAATGCATTGAAACACCTAAAACCCCTTTGGTGTTGGCGTCGCCGTGGAAAGGTGGAAACCATCATGGATCAGGATGAAAAGAAGGCCATTAATCAGAAGTTCTTGAAATTCCCACTACACGCAGAAGTGAGTTTTTCGACCAGGATCCAGCGCTGGACACCAACATGAAGGCTGTGTGTTACATAACATTTACAAGAGGGAAGTGAAGTCATTATTTTTTATTCATGGTCAGCCAGGTGCCTGCTCCAGAACCGGAAAGGGTTGAAGAAAGGACAAATAAGGCTGTTTGCTTTGTTTTTCCATGAGCACTTCCGCACGTCATTGTTAGCCAGGCGAGTGGCCCAGAATCGGAAAAGGCTGAAAAGACCAAGGAAACCAAAGAGGCTTGGTGTTTCTTTCCAATGGCCCATCATTTTTCCCCTTTGCATCCTCAACCGAACCAGTCTCGGATGAGGATGGACTCAAAGGATCATCGACCAATAATTATTAAGTTATTTCACAAAAGCAATGAAGGACACATACGTATGAATGTCACGAAAACCGAAACACAGCGTGAAGAACCGCTCATTTGTTTCAGAATGTGTATGGCAGGCCACATCGCCGACTTATACACCACCGCCCAAGGTGAAGAACATAGACAAGATCGTGACTCCCTTCGCAAAGATTCAGCTAGCTGCGGCAAAAAGGCTCGAGACAGCCACAAAAGGTACTGCCCCGAATGAAGCTTGTATGCAAATGTTTTGTATATATGTGCATGGATTAGACTTCTCCCTGTGAGTGTCCTCTCCTGTATTGTTGACCAAGGACTCCGCGACCCAAAAGAAGAGTCCGAAGAAAGCCGCGAAACAAAAGAAAGCAAAAACACAAGGTACTGCTAAAGGGAAACCACGTGGAGTAACTCCGCACTCTGGTTGCGTTTTTGGTGAGCCCGAACATGCAAGATGACATGTTTGAATTGCGTTCTGTTCTAGATATGTAGTTCAACTATAGCCAAGGTATGGTGAAGCCAAAAAGAAGTTTTCCCAGAAGCCATCAACCCAGTTCTACGGCCACACAGTGTGGCTAATGCGCCGATCTCCAGCCAAGGTTCAAATACAAGGGCAAGGACAACAAGAAGGCTGCCTTAGAGAAGGCGTGGCTGAAATCTGCAGAGCGGAAGGAGATACTGGCTAACATGTCAGAATCCGAAAAGAAAAGGCGACGTTACGCGTAGCCTGTGGTTAACGGCAAAGCTGTTTGGGCTGGACTTATCGATTTTGTTTTCCCTCAACATGGAGTTTAGATGGGCACACCGTCTCTGGACTCATGGAATACAACAAAGGTCAATTGATGTTCAAGATGTGCCTACCTTGGCCCATGTGTGCAGCATGTGTGTGTGATTGCACATGCGTGCTGTTGCTTCCTTTATGCCTACCTTGGCCCACCCGTCGGTGGCATGTGTGTGATTGCACACATGTGCTGGTTCCTTTAATGTGTGCTTTTGAAGAGCTTTAGCACTCAATGCAACCCCATGCAACTCGAAGGAATGCGAGCAAAAAGAAGAACAAACTTCAACATTAAGTGTAACTGCATGCACTTTCAGAAGAATATAGCAAAAGGGCAATGGTCAACTGGCCAGTTGTGTGCGTGTGAGAATACAGTCTAGTATTCAGTGAAAACAGATATGAAAAGCACATGTTTCATCAAGAACAGATTTGTTTTTGTGGCTCAGATTTCAGCAGTGGGGCAAATGCCACCTAAGGAAAAGGCTGCTGCAAAGGTGCCTGCGAACTTTGTTCGCACCCGGACACACTTTGCAGAGCCCGGGTTGACCAGGAAACCCGTTCCTGAGGGGCAAAAACTTTTGCCCACGCCACTCAAACCGGGGGTTGTTGTAAAGGGAAAGGTAACTCCGAAACG
Organism: Durusdinium trenchii; assembly: GCA_963970005.1. Classification (NCBI taxonomy): domain Eukaryota; class Dinophyceae; order Suessiales; family Symbiodiniaceae; genus Durusdinium; species Durusdinium trenchii. Next base: position 450,704 of record CAXAMN010027983.1, read on the forward strand.
TTTACCGAAAGCTCCCCCAAAGCGTGAGGTGACAGCAAAACAGGTTGATTTGGGTATTGTCCGCCCACCGCCCCCCAGGGTTATTCCTTCCAAACCTCGCCCCACTTCTGCAGCTGACAGGCCAATTTGTAGGTCTCGGTCTCCTGCTCGCAGCACTCAGCCTGCGCCCATAGCTGCTCCGCCCGCGACCAGACCAACACAAGAAGGAGCATAGTGCTCTTTGATCATGCGCTTCTCGCGGTTGGTGCCCATTTTAGCTTGCCTATTGAACAGCTACTTGGCATGCTGAAAACAGGGTGTATGTTAGTGTTAGCGTGTATATAAAAGCCTGGAATGTCAACGCCACCTTTGGGCAAGTAAACCATTGTTCATTGGTGAAGTCTTGAGAAACGCAACCAACATCATGACACATGGTGCAGGCTATGGCGAGGTGCCACAAGCTGAAGGCCTTGATGTGATGGAGATGTTTGCTGGATCCCATCGCATATATTCGGCTGGCTTGGACTCGGGTCTGAAGGGGACTGCTTTTGATGCAACTTGTTTGGCAATCAGTATGTTGCCCCAACTCGACTTATTTCGACTTCCATGCCTGTGTTGCAGCATGCTGCAACCCATTGCGCGCAGCCCAGGTGGAGTACAGCGCGAATGAGAACATGATGCTCCCAATTGGCTTCCTTGCAATTCTGCAAGCGTGCAGGCGGCTGAAGCGACATGGTCACGCTTGGTTTGGGGTGCCGTGCTCAACATTCATTTGGATTTCCAGAGGCGGGTCTTCTTTACTTTCATGTCTATTTATTGTTGCCTGCAGTGTAATCCATTGTTTATGGGTCTATTTATCATCCTTTGCCCATGTTCAGGCACCACAGGTCGCTCCCGACTCAACCCCAAGGGGAGATGTGTCTTGGTGGCATCTCATGTGTGTGTATGTGCACACAGCCATTGTCACCTAAAACCCAGAACCCAGGCCGTCTTCCCAAGATCCGCGAAATCAACCGCATGGTGAAGCGGTTGCTGCATATGATTCTTGGCTCAGGGATCGCAATGGTTCTCAAAAATGCTTCTGAAACAAGGTGACCCAATGACTGTGTTTTTGAACCCCACAAAGACTATTTCAGGTCACCTATCTTGCAAGATGATGTTCCAAAAGTGTCTTGCCTTAACACTCCTCAAGACATCATGCATGACACAGCCCAGGTTGGAATATCTTCACCGAAAGGGTGTCTATTGGACAATTGAGCAACCAGCCTCATCCATACTGCCGTACCTCCCTGACCTTGAAGCTACTTGGCCAAAAAAAGGATCAGGGTTTGTCATCCGTTCCGTTCATGTTGGTACCAAGTCTCTGTGCAAGCGGCATGGCGCTCGCTTCATCAGCCTTCCACTTGGCGCTGTTGGACACCAAACAGTGTATCTTGGAAAACTTGTTTTGTAAAGGGGGTAGGCGCATGTGGAAAATGGCTTTGGCGTTCGGTGTTGTGTATGTTCTGCCGACCGCTTCATCTTAGGAAACCAACCCTGTTGATTACTACAGCTCCGTTCTTGCTACCCTTCAGCAAGATTTCCATGACGTGGGAGCGGAGGATGGAACTCAAGAGGCTCCAGAAGTTCAAGGGTGTCAAAATGGTCAAGAAATATCGCGACCGTCAAGGTCAATTGCGGGTGGTTGCTTTGTTGAAAAAGTTGAAACTGGAATCTAAGACTACATGTCATATTATGGATTAAGGAGAAACATTTCGAACCATGATGATGTCGGGTCTATCCATCTATCCTTAGGTTGGAATCCCGCGTGACTTGAAGAGCAGCCAGAAGTATCCCTGGGAGTTCTCTATAAAGGCGATTGGAGTGCACATGAAATTAATTGACTGTGTTTTCCCATCTAGGCAGTTGCCCCTCATGCTGTACTCCATCCACAGGTGACCAATGCGCACAAGACCTTCTTGGATGGGCTGAGCGTGGGTTCTAGCTATATCCAACCGGATAGGGGGCTAGTGCTGGCGGATACAGACGGCTCATCAAGCGAGGATGAGCTTGGTGATCTCATACAGACCATGAACCCCAAGTGAAAAATTGAAGATTTGGTTTTGTCTACACTCCTCATCGCCTTAAACTTCTATATAGGATGTGAGGGTTGGTGGATGTTGGTGGTATCACTGGGCCATGGATCTAGGAGATCTGGGCCGCTGAGCATATATCTATCTGCGTGAACGTCTCAATCTGGTGTGCAACTTGTGAGATGAGACAAAAAGAACATCCGATCGACAGTGACCCTTTGTTTGTTGACCTCCTCCGGACATCAACGATCAAACTTGGGATGCTACCCCATGGCCACAAAAAGAACGACCACTACAAAGGCTTGCATTGGATCACACCTTCCTTTCCCTTCGCCCACACACTGTTCCCTTCTAATCTCAATCTAGTGACGGGCTCGAACTGATCGCCAGGCGATCGCAGCATGGCTTGGAGATCAATGTCCAGGCTAGCCTCAATCGAGTGACACGCGAAGACTGACAACACGCGTGACGACACGCGATGACACGTGAACACTGGTGACACATTCAGACCCTGCTGTTTTGAACACTGCCGTGTCACGCCGTGTCACGCCGTGTCGGGGCCCTCATAGGATACAACAGTTTAATCAACCGTCCGTGTCACGGCGTGTCACGGCGTGTCACGGCGTGTCACGTCTGACACCATGGAACCATATCGATTGTGTCGTTTTTGATGTCCGTCCAGCATTTGTTTGTTGCCATTTTCAACTGTCTAGATCTAGAACCAGGTCTGAGTTTTTGTGTGACCATGGCGAATGAGAAGAAGATCTCATGGCGCCCACCAACCCCGCACGCCGATGGAGTTGATCCCAAGACAGGCTTGATGCCTTGGGTTGAGACAAAGGGTTCAGGGAAAGCTGCAGCTGTCGCAAAAGCGATGGCCATGCGGCTTCAGAAAGGGAAAGGGAAGGGCATGGAAGGTCTTCAAGCGATCAATGATCAGCTGAGGACACAGCCCACGTGGAATTACACTGGCGAGAAGCCAGCTGCTGCCACACCAAAGAAGAAAACAAACAAAAGGAAGGAAGCACCAGATCTAACAGCAGAGGCATATGAAGAGAAGAACCAGAGGAAGGCTCAGCAGGCCAAAGACAGGAATACTCATATGTCAGATGGAACGCACGACGGAGAAGACACACCAGAAGATGCAACAGGTGCTGGGGAAGAACGTACAGCAGAAGATGGAGAAGACACAGCAGAAGCCAAAGAAGAGATGCAGAAGATGGATAAGAAGGATAGGAAAGACAAGAAGAAACATAAGGATGGAGACAACGCCCCAGCAGCCAAGGAAGAGACAGAAGTTCAAGAAGAGACAACAAAGACTAAGAAGCAAAAGAAACAGACGGCAGAGGCAGAAGAGACGACAGAAGAGAGGAAGAAGGACAAGAAAGCCAAGAAGAAGCAGAAGGATGAAGAAGGCACACCAGAAGCAAACGAAGAGACAGAAGTTCCAGAAAAGACAGCAAAGGCTAAGAAGCAAAAGAAAACGACAGAGCCAGAAGAGGCGGTAGAAGAGACGGCAGAAGAGAGGAAGAAGGACAGGAAAGACAAGAAGAAACATAAGGACGAAGAAGGCACACCAGAAGCAAACGAAGAGACAGAAGTTCCAGAACAGACAACAAAGGCTAAGAAGCAAAAGAAAACGGCAGAGGTAGAAGAGATGGAAGAAGAGAGGAAGAAGGACAGGAAAGACAAGAAGAAGCATAAGGATGAAGAAGGCGCACCAGAAGCCAACGAAGAGACAGAAGTTCCAGAAGAGACAACAAAGGCTAAGAAGCACAAGAAAAAGGCAGACACAGAAGAAGGTGAAGGATTCACGGCAGAAGCTGCAGAAGAGACAGACGACAATGATAAGAAAAAGAATAAGAGGCAGAAGACGGCAGAGGGAGGAGATGGAGGTGGAGATGAACAGGAAACACCAACAGCAGTGAGTGGCAAAGAATCAAAACAATTTGCAGCAACTGTGGAAGCATCAAATCTTGTGAGGCTGCGGACAAAGGGGTCTTCTGATTCTTTGGCTGGCAGCTTGCCACCCTCGCAAGTGCCGCTAGCGCCATCCTCCCTAGTCACGCCAGAGCGGAGGACTCCATCGTTTCAGTCACCAGTCCAAGCATCACCAGTTGTTCCCGATGGAAGTTCATCTTCCGCAAGCGCTACGCCCGATTCGTTGCTTGGTTTGTGAACTTCTTATTTTGGCAGAGTCTGAAAACATGGTGGGGTAAATTAGTTATGATCTCAAACCAGGAGTTCAATTGCCGTCCAAGGCTCCGACGATCAATCTCGAATGTCAGCGCCCTTTGGATCAAACATGTCCTATTTTAATTAGAATGATTGAGTGAAAACGCCATCATTTTTTGCGACACTCTTGCCCCACCTTCCCAGGACCCTGGACAGCGCCCAACCCAAGTTGGCTGTCAAGTGACATTGAAGGACTCTTCCGGCCGCAACTTCCAGGCGCCATCCTCACCTTATTTGCGAGTCATGCAAGCTGCTTCGTTTGGACTCAGGTTGGGAACCTCAGTGATGAGGAAAAGGCCAAGGTGAAATCGTTGTCTGTCAAGGACCTACCGATACAAGAACGAAGAAAAGCATATAATGCTATGAACCGAAGGATGAACAATCCAATTGGCTTGAAGGCTGGTGTGGTTGAAAAGTACTTGGCGTGCAAGGGACAGGATGCAAAGCGCTTTCAGCTCCTCAAAGAGTTCATTTGTGACCCTGATTTGAATCTAATCTGCATTTTGGGTATGTCATGGGTCAAAGGCTATGTTCTATACATTGTCACTGCTGTCTTCAATCAAGTTGACTGATCAGGACCGACTTGGAGGTGGAAGGCTACTTTGTTGAGTACGAACCTCAATGCACATTTGCACATTTACACCAGACATCATCCCTTATTCTTGTGTCTGTGCTGAGGGAGGCGGAACGCAAGAATGATGATGTTTTTGAAGACCTTCCCCTCTTTGTGATCGAAGAGCAGTATGGTGGAAGTGAAGCTGGCAGGAGGGAACACCTTTGTTCATGTATTAAGGGCATTGTGTCCAAAAAAACTTAACAATGTCTTCTCACTTCTTTGCCAGGGCCTACGTTGAATCCATCAAAGCCAGCTGTAAACCCAGCTTTCTTCCCACCGCAAACCGTTTTTCCATAAGCCAAGTTGCTGCTCTAGACTGACTCGCTGCAGCTAAGGCCAGGCAGGTACACCGCATCCCCAGGATCCTGGGCAGCATCAACTTCATTGCAAGCTGTGACTTGGTTCTCCCAAGTTTTTATGTTTGAATTGAGCTGAGTTCCCAAACGATGCGCGCTTTCGATCCTACACTGTATGGAAGAAAAAGGTGGACACCAGTTCCTAGCTCAGTTCCTCCAGCGCTAAAAGTATCAAAAGCCAGTGAGTGAGATTGCGTTCATCTCTCGAGGTTCCAGTGTGCAACGATCGGGGACAAAAACCAGCGGACGTGGCCTCGTCACATCCCAGAGCGGCAAAGCAGCTGTGTCCCAGTCCTTGGATAAAGCTTGTGCGAATATGGCTGCATTGGCAGGAGCAGGACTTGGAAATAGATCCCCGTCCGTACCGGAACCTAAGAGGAAACCAGAGAAGCCAAAGAAGGAGAAGACTGTGGAAGAACAGCAGAAGGCGGCGATTCAAAAGACCATCAAAGAGTACCTGGCCTACACTTTTGAATTGGTAGTTATTCTTGAGAGTGCATGCCTTCTTGCATTCTAATTCAATCAACGCCCGATTGTTGGAATTGAAGGTTGCACGCCAAAGCGGGTAAAGCCAGAGAAGTTGCCCTGGAGCTGAATTCTTTGGGAATTCCGCACCAAGAGGCTTGTAAGTAGAATGCCTTCTGCGCCAACAATTACTGACAATTGTTTTGAGGCCATGGCGGAGTGCATGTACCAGTGCAACACCTACTTCAAGAGTCATGCCCAAAAGTGGGGGGCTTGTAACTTGTTTACACATTGGTCAAATGGTGGTCACAGCAATGAATTCCAGGTTGGAGGACTTGGTGTTCGCCAAGAAGTCTGCTGCTGAAGTCAATGAAGTGATTTCCAAAAAGAAATCCAAAGTCGCTGCACTTCCCTCAGTGGTTTTTGTGTCACCGAGCTTCTGAGACTGATCTGGTGATTTCGCAAATTGCAGCCACGATCAGGGATATATTGACGACCTTGACAACGCTATTGGCACAGTCCGCGCTTGGAAGAACCGTCCGGCGCTGAGAGTACCTACACATGGAGATTCTACTTGGACTCGGGTTCAACTGCAATCTGTGTTTTTGAGGCCAAGAGGCCAAGAAGAAGAAGAATGATCCCAAAGCAAAAGCCAAATCAAAGGGAAAGGCAAAAAAGACCAAGAAAGGCAGGTGGTCAGCATTGAACAATTGTTGCATGTAATTTCTATGGGGCTTGATCTCAGCACTATGTACCAACCAGGTGTGCCTGAAGAACCTGAGCCCATCAAAGTTGTGGACGACGATGCACCGGAAACCGAACTCGATGGAGATGAAGGTGCAAATGGGTCCCCTCAAGAAAACATGTTGACTGTTGTTCACTATTTTTGCAGGCGTGATCGACCTGGATGGTGAAGCTTTACACCTTGAGTGGGATGAAGATCTGGGGCAATGGATTGACCCATTGCAAGGGTGCAACAGTGGATAAACAACCACTGTGCTTTTTCTCTAGTGTGACGTTGAGCAGCGAGTGTGCATTACTCACTTGGTAGGCTCGCATGTCAAGTTGGGGTTTCAACATCCCTGTGATAGAGCGCAGGGCCAATACTTTGAGATCAAAGACCGCGAAGAAAATCTTACATTTAGTATTGAAATCTTTGAATCTCGTGGTTGGCGCAACATTTGAGATCATTTTCTGTCAGTTGCGTGAACATGGTCACTTGTGTGAACATGGCCTGCATTTGCCAGGGATTTGGCGGTGGCAGTCCAAAAGGAGGTCATCGACGACATGGTGGACTCCCTGTTGAAAAAGTTTGCCAGTGGAGGGGTGCCACCCTCAATGTTTTTCTGTTTTGCCCACCTGACTTAAGAACCCTCCATCCTTCGCACCAAGGCCCTGCTCAATGACATCCAGGAGACCGTCATGAACCTGGCCAAGTTGAACCATGATCTTGTCCCGCTCCTTGGCTGCTTTAAAAAAAACGTGCAGTGTGAACTTAAACCGACAAGTCTTCACGACTGACTGGCAAGGTCGGAGATTTTGGACTTGGCCCACCGTTTCCAATGCGGCGGTGGATGGGGCTTGGAGCGGGCATTTCAAAAATGGGTCTATAGTCAGCCGTGGCGACGTTTGATGCCACTATCTTACTTTGTGTGCCCGGTCTAAGAAAAACGTTTCATGCAGATACCGGTACTTAAGGTTGTCTTGTTCCCAAAATCGTTTCAGGTTTGATGTACCTGCTCATGCCCGTGTACGATCAAGAGGCTCTCAAGTGAGGACTTTGAAGCAGTGGGTCATGCTTCCACATGATCTCATCAACAGTGTCTACAGTTATGACAAGCCGGAAGTCTTCTATTTCCTTTTTCTCGGGCCACCTTCTGTTTCTTTGATCAATAATTCCAACTTGCAGCGCTGAGTATTCATACGGTTGCTATTTGCCACACTGCCCAGGCTATTGTAAAATATTGGCAAGAGAATCAAGACCTGCGAGCTGCCTTCCCAGAGATTCAGGTGCACCAAAGAAAGTGTGCAGTCCAAGTCATCATAACCCCAAAAACTTGTGGCACACTTGCTTGGGAGGATCCTCACCTACCATGGTGCGTGCCGCTCAGAATCTATGGGGACGGTGCGGACGCCCAACGAAATCAATCTTTTGAATTGTTTTCGATGTTGCCAGTGCTTGGTGGTGGAGTGTCCTCATCAACGCTTGACACACGGTTGCTACTTTCGGTGAGAAACATCACCTACACTGGAAACGAGTGCCGGCAACACATATTGGAAACCATCGCTTGGTCTTTTGAAAGCCTCCGATGCTTGCAAGCAAAAAGCTGACCAAGTAACATGTTGTTTCAGGAAGCGTTAGGCAACCTATTGATTCTTTTCTCAGGACAGGGAACTTTTCCCTACACAGATCCTTGGGGGCGGCCTTTTGACGAGTCCTACTTCCCGGACCGGCTGCGAGTTGCAGGGACCCGAATCGCAGGGCAATTCACCTTTGTACTGGATGGAGTGCAAGGGGATGCAGACTTCATTGCTCATATCTTCAGTTTGAACCGACTCTAGCCTAATGGAAGTGATGTGGATCTGGAGTTCCACTTAAATACCGCTGGGAAGTTTTGGATTGTAAGCTCGAAATCAGGATCCTACCGGCATCGTCATTGCTGCTACCTATGTGATGCCATTGCCTATGTTGGAGGACAAGGTGCCGAACGGGGGGCGTACGATCCAAATTTGTACACTCACTTTGGACGAGGGGCGGCGTATAGACAGGAGCCCCGCTGCTGCAGTAAAGATGTGCATGGCTGCAGCTTCAAAGGAACATGGTTATATATATATACACATATTGTACATGTATATATGTTAGTTTTTTTATGGAGCAAAGGCTGACATCTGTGCAGACCTTCATTGACATCAATGGCGCCACACCTCTGACAACCATTCGAGGGTTCAGCAACTTTCGAGACTCGGCGCATGCCTAGACACTCACACAGCCATGCACCATGTTTGGCTGCTTTGACTGGAGACTTTACCTGGGAACAAGGAATATTCCCCGATCTTCTACATATATTGGACCTCACCATCTTTGTGGATATATATGCTTCTGCATTGATGATTTGGAGTGATTCTAATGCCTCTGCTGGCTTCCACGGTTCTGCCCGAGATGACCGATTGCGGTTGATCTTTGAACAGTATGCAAAGTGGTGCCAAGAAAACCGACACTAGATGAAACTAAAAAGATTCACGGTTGAAATGCGTGAATCAAACTTTTGAATGAATGTCTCCAAACAAGGAATTCCTCATGGATGTCGTGCTCGAGCAATCCTATTTCAGCAGAAAACAATCCAACCGCAGACAAACAAGTACCCAGCCATCGGCCAAAAGAAAATCAATGGGGCGGCCAGCCGCATGATGATTTTCTTTATGGCTTTGATTTCGATGGAAGTCGAAAACCGGAATCCCAACGAGGTGAACAGGTGGGGTATGAATCTGTTGGTTGTTTAGACAGTATTCCCTGGTTTGTTGTATCTTCCCTTGATCTGGTAGGTGGCTCAATGTTGTCTTCAACACCTTCGCCCGGATGATGAAGATAATCAATCAACATGGGTCTGGATTAATGCCTCCGGAAGCCAACCGTTCTTTGGAAGACCTCTACATCCAGTATCGTATTTACTACAACAGACGCTTGGATATATCACAGGTTGAGTTTCCAGGTACACCCAGCATGCACAAAACCCTTTCGACGCCAAAGGACTTGCAAACTGGGCTTTGGAACATCGCCGTTTACTATTCCCTGTACGCCCCAAAATTCACAGCCTCGAACATATGCTGCTTGGCATATGTATATGACCATGTGCGAGCGCACTTGTGGTTTTCAATTACTTTTTTGTTTTGGGACATGAAGAAAACTGCCTAGCTCAGGATCCTTGACTTTGTGCCTTGTCGTGGGAACCCTCGACATTACAGCTGTCTACTGGACGAGGATTTTGTTAGAAGGATTAAGAACATCCTTCTCCGAGTTCACCCCCGAGTTTTCTCGTTGAGAGCTGTAGACCGATATTGTCTCAGCGTTTGCATGCGCTGGTTGCACGGGCTGTAGGCCCGGGTCGTCCGAGCGTGGCGCAAAACAGATCACTGCATATATGGTCGCGAGCAAATATGAAGATGCTCACTGTGAAACGTTGTTTTTTTAATGCCCTTGCAGCAGTTTCCGCGTCCCCATGGCTCAAGAAGACCCATCCATGTCGTCGTGATACCAGACCTGATCAGTCTGGCGTACCTGCAATGTTCCTTCCATTCTGAATGGCAAGAGGCTAAGCCAAGAAAGGCACATTAATCCCAGTGGCCTATAAGGACCCCATGGTCTATAAGGACCTCGGCGGTATAGGCTGTACCATGAGGTCTCTCAACCTCTGTTGGATACCTGTTTCAAGCAAGGCCTTGACGAGAACTTTCTGATCAGCTACCGTCGTGAATTTCTATCTCTTCGACAATTTGCTGCCGTAATTGGCAACAGCCGAGACGAGATCAAAATTCAGGGTTTCATCCCGACCGAGGACGTATATGGCGATATTCATTCAATCCGCATTCCTCGTGGAGACACGATGGGCATTTACAAGATCCTGAGTGAGTTCGCGGAACACAATGAGGACCCCGCCAATGTACAGTATCAGCGCAACGCTACGCAGTCTGCGAATATGCAAGCACGCGACAGAGGGCAATCTATTCAAAATTTAGGCTTTATGAATTTGGAGCAACGCATGGCGACGCCATTGCCAAAGTTTGCCGATTGTGGGCAGGACATGACCTCTTATGAGGTTCATCGACTGGAACAACTTTTATTGGAATTTGGGCAGCGCGAAGCACCTTCTCCACAAGTGCCTGTAACTAGGCCACCATTGACTCGAAAGCGATCACAATCGTACATCGAGGGCGTTGCCGACGGTGACAAGCGACCAAGATTGCAGTGGAGGAAGAAGGAGGAACGCGGCCAGTCCGGCCGCATCGCGTCATGGGTTGACGAGAGAGTTCCCCCACCAGGAGTGCCTCGTCCACCTGCTCCCGTAACTGGGACGCATACATCATCGGTGTACAGGCTACCTCATCCTCATGGTCGAGAAGAAGCTTCACCAAAGGAAGACTTCCCTAAAAGGAATGTCAGTGCGGAGCAGAGCATTGCAGCCAAAGGAAAAGGCCAGGGCAGTTCCCCTATCAAAGGAACGAATGCTCCCCTAAAAGGGACGCCACGCGGTTCAGTCGCCCGTGCAATGCCAAGTCGTGGCAACATTCCAAAAGACCTGTTAGGTCCGCAACCTGTGCCAGTGAAGGCAGCCCCTTCACAGCCACCAGCAAAGCCTTCGCCACCGAAGGTTCCGCCACCCAAGGTGCCTCCTCCGAAGGTTCCACCTCCAGATATTTCGAGCAATGTCAGCGGTATTCCGGCAAATACTCGGCCGCCAGATTTTAATTTGACACCGAAGCCACCGCCACTTGCAGATTTGTATAGCCGATTGCAACCTTCCGTAAAAGGAAAGGGCAAAAGCAAGCAGCAGGTGAGCCAAGGAGGAGGACCTTATGATCCACAGCAATGGAATTTGCAGAATGTGCCACCACCGCCGCTACCTACACGAGCTCCTTCGGCAGCGGCATCATCATCCAATGCTCCCGTAGCTGGGCAGCCAACAGTGTTCGGAACGGATGATCGACCATTGGAACCCTTTGATTTCCCTGGGATACAATGGCAACGCACAGACCCATGGGCTGAAAACTATTGGCCTAATCACATGGAACTCCGTCAGTGGATGCAACAGGGTTGGCACGATGAAACGGAGCGTTTTGGATACAGACATTATTGAAGCAACATTGAACTGCTACCGTAAATGGTATGACAACAGCCTATGAGTGTTGAGATAAAAATCACCTTCTGACGCGCTGTGAGATGATGTTTCACTTCATTGTCTCACTTCTTAATGCATCCCTAATAGGATTGCTGTAGTCGGAGAGTGAACTTTTGATCAATACTCTATCTTAGTCTGGGTCAAGCATGTTTAACCACATGCCGAGTGAGCCGCAAGGTTGTACATTAGGGTAGCCACGTTCTCCATGTATAGTGCATGCACGAGCTTGATGAGGGATTTCTAATATGATTCCTTCGTCGCTAGAATTCGATCCTCCCCGAGATTTTCCCTACGGGTAGCTCCTTGTAAAGGGGGGTGTTGAAATTCCTCTCACCCCTATGGACCCCGTAGCGTGTACTCTCAAGGTAGAGCAAAAGGTACGCTTAACGGCTAGTCAGGGTTAGCTAGGGAAATAGAGCTGATCCTGTAAAATACACAAATGAATGCAAACGATAGTAACGTATCTTCCAATCAAAGTTGCTTGAGCGATTCATCGTGCTCTTGCAACGAAAGAACCGCTTCAGGTGGACGAGGTGAAACTTTGGCTTCGACCCCGATGCCTTCAAGCATTGAAACCTGGCTGGAAAGCATTAGGAAGGCTGAGACAGTATGCTTCTCCCCACCCAAAACTCCACAATAATGTTGGAAAACTCCCAAAAATGAACACACACTTCCCAAAATAGGCGGCACGTTTTGGAAACAAACAGAACTTGTGAATCACCTCGATGTGTTTTCACAAGAACGTGCACGGGTGAGTCATGTCCCATCATATCAGCTCATGTGGCCAAATGGCCAGTATCGCCTGGCATACCGTAGAGGGCTAGACGAATCCGGCGACGAAGACATGGAGACCCTAAATACGTGTTTTTTTGTTGTTGTGAACATCCCTTGACATCACATGAAATACGTTTCTTCCCTGTGGCCGAAGGGGGTGTTTCTTTGAAGAAAGTTGTTTTAGGCAGCCGCTCCAGAGGCCCCTTCTCTTGAGTGAGTAGGACTATTGCGTCTATGACAGGAAGGTTGCACAAGCGCACAACATCGTGTCTCAGTTTTGCTCCAACTCAAGGGCAAAAGGAGCAGAGCTGGAGACATTAAGCAGCTTCATAGGGTTTCCTTACAGAGATTTGGATAAACACCATGTCCAATACATGTTGGAGCTGGGGAAACGCGGTCAGAATTCCAGGTTGACTGATCCATTGGAGTACATGGACAGTCCATCCTGCAGCACTCAAGACACTGGTATGCAATCTACCGGAAGACTCTTAGAAGACATGCCTTTTTGTTGCCAAACATTGCAAAGGAGTATCATTTCCGAATTGTCTTCCCCGACGATGTTGTGTCGCCGGAGGACCAAGATCAGCGACAACATGAACCGCTTTGGCGACTGGAAGAGTTGGAAGAAAGCACCTTGGTTTGTAAGCAAGATCAGCCTCAAAGCTCCCCAATCTATGTTTTTGTGGGACGTGGCTCGAGCGATGGTTTCTATATGCATCTATATACCTTGAGTCTCCAATGACCCTTTTAAATTTGCCTTTCCAAGAAAAAGAGGTTTTTGAAAGAAAGCACTCTTTTTTGCATGTGTCACGAAATGTTCCCTTTTTGTTTGTGCCCTGTCAGATCCTCCTTAGACAGTGTCCTGAGACCTTTTTTCGGCGTCCAAAACGCGTCTTTTTGCGTCCAAAAGGCGTCTTTAAGCGTCCGTGCCGGACGCGTCCGGATGAAGATTCACTCTGCACCTTTTTTTGAGTCCTCATCTCTAAAAACGCGTTTTTCGAGCAAAAACGCAAAACTATTAGACCAAAAACAAAAACGCAGAAAAAAAAGGTCTTTGGAGACTCAAGGTATATATATATATTACATTTTTCTACAATGATTCTAGTACAAACAGGTACAAACTACCAGGTTCACCGACCATATCCGGCCGTTGTACGAAATGCTCTCTGCAAAATGTGTCTGCAAAGTTGCTTGTATGTAAGGAGTTCCATCGGGGAAGATTCTCTCATTGAAAGCTTTGAACAGCACAATTCCGTGGGGAGGACATGTCATGTGCACTTCCCAGTAGAATTGAAGCCTCAAAAGTCAAGAACAGTTGCGGGCAATTCAACTAGCAACTTTTCAGAGCCTGCCACAGTTGAAGAAATCACCATTGTCTATCAATGTTGTTGAACCTTTCAGAACTAATGTCATGTCATCAACTAGCTCTTTTGGATGAGGACCACAGGAATGGAGGTTTGCCTCAGGTGTAAAAGGATGTAAAAGATGTAAAAGGTGTAGATTTGTCAAAGCTGCTCCTTTTCACTCTTCTTTTTTCAGGCTCCGTGTGCTTTTAGCAATGCTTTCAAAGCTGTGTAGAACTCTTTTGGGATCACAGGTGCCACAGACAGTTTGAAAAGAAACTGAACGATGATATCAATCAAAGCTAGGTCAGGCACTCTGTGACCTGTACCCTTCAGACTCACTGGAAATCTGTTGGAAATCGTTTCAGTTCGAATCACGAACGGTCCAGAACTTGTGTTCCAGCATCCATTTGAGAATGGATGTTTCTAACAAAAACCTTTTGCTGATGGCACAGTCGATGACGATATCATTACATCGATGCCTGACAAATGCAGAAAACACCGCCAGTTGCGGCCCGTTGGCCAACTACCACAGATCATCCACGCGATCATCCACGCGCACCAATGCCCTTTGAATCATAGATGCGTGACTCGGGTACATGGGGGTTGTCCTAGGTACAGAATAGACCAACATTTAGAATCATAGTATCCTGATTAGGAGTTTCTGAAGATCCCATTGTAGAATCTTAAGTGAAAAGGCCTGCGCTCAAGTGCCAAGACACAGACATCCAACCACCTCTATATGGGAACCTTACAGTAAGTAGTATCATTCCAGGAGGTAAATCTCAGCAGGAATCGCATAGGCTGTACACCTCTACAGTGGTCGGAACCTGCTCGTGCAGGTCGGTCTGGTCTGACAAAAGTCGAAGAAGTCGCTTGCCCTCAACAGTCTGCCCTACGATCTTTTTTCGGATTTGGCTTCTCCATTTTCTGTCAACTCCTCTCAGACAATACAAATGTTGACAAGTTGTGCCAGAATCCAAAGACGACAAAAGGATGCAAAAGGTTTGCTTATAGTTATAGAGATAGTATTTCTTGCTAGATGATTATCAGTTGGTTATATCATGATAGAATTCATATATGTTTCAATCACTGGACATGCACAAAAGACGTCGGCCGGACGATCTCATGCCGGTTCGACCGGACGACCCGTCCGACCGGACGACCCTGGCGACCCGAGGAGCTGGCCTCACTGGGGCGCATGCCGCTGACGGCGGTGGAGATGCGACGGTATGTGGTCCCTTGGCGACGCGGAGGAGGGAGGAGACAGAGAGAGGGAGGAGGGAGGTGTTCTGGAGACCGCATGTTCTTCTTTTCTGGCTAAGAAAGGTACATTACATGGATATGAGTCATGAGGTTATATAATCTTTAGGTTTGTTCAAATTTTAGTGCATTCAGTGGCTGGTCGTGGAAAGCAGTCAGCAAGACTAACTTGTGTTTTGTTGCATTGACAAAGGAGTCTACTACATATGCGTAAACATGGAGACCCCTAGACTACCCAGCCAGGCTGGTCCCCCATGTCAGAACCACCCCGAGAAGAAAACCCGGTTCGCGTGGGGTCTTCAGGCTTGAAGTCCCTTGAAAGCGTGCGTCCGCGTGCGTCCCAGGATGCTGTGAAGGCCCACAAGAAGGATGTGAAAGAATGGGAGCAGCGTATGACCTCCAAGGCGACGACGTCATGTCGACGTGTCGACAGGCGGTTCGGAGATGTCTCCTTCTCATGGTCCCCATCCCGTGAGTGAGGGGCTTTGGAGCGACTGGAGGTCCAAAAGCGGGGGGACTTTGGGAGTGTTCAGTGAAAATGAAGAGATTTCTCTTAGACATGGATGTCCAACTGCCATGTTTTAGCAAGGTTTTCACTCACCACCATGTAGTTGGCATGCCGGGCGTAGACGGCCAGGTCATTTTGAGCACTCTTTTGCAAATTCTGTGTGGTATTTACAGCACTTTCTATGTGTCCGCAGGGCAACTGGGGAGAGCGTCGAAACATTATTTTCTATGGTATTTCTCATGGTTTCGAACAATTATGTCATAAAATCCATGGTATTTACAGTGCTTGTTTGGTTATCGATGTCACAACATTATCATCGACATCACAACATTGTCGTCGACATCACAACATTGACGTCGACCTCGCAACATTGTCATCGATTATGTAGTCGTGCGATTAAAATGGGGTGGCGGGGTGAGGATAAATCGACATCACAACATTATCATCGACATCACAACATTGTCATCGATTTCACAGCATTGTCATCGACATCTCAACATCGTCATCGACATCACAACATTGTCATCGATGTCGCAACATGGTTATCGACATTAGTGAGCCAAGCAGTGAAGAAAGACATGCAGTGAACCATGCACGTCGAATCCTGGTGTGTTTCAAGTTTGTGATGAGCTCTAGGTCCATGAAATCCTTGGTGTATACGGACAACTTGGCACGGAGTTCAGAAGACCATTGCAGAATAGGTTTTCTTGATTTGTTGTGTTGGCGCAGGTGACCATGAGTAACCAAAATATAATTCAAAATAGTATTTTTGAAATAGACAAGTGCGCAGAAGAATACCTGAACAAGCAAAGAAATGCTAACCCCATGGTAATTTCAATCAAACGACTTCCTTCAACACACAAAAAGTGGTCCCGAACTCACGCGGCCATCTACGCCCGGCGGACAATGGGTCATTGGGTCGTTTACTGTCTGTGTGTTTTCCTCAGTCGACCACACACCGGCGGACCGCATCAGGAGATCGTGAATGCTCGATGCAATGCTGAAGCCTGGCCAGTACCATCCGATCTCAATTTGGAGGTGAGGAATCTGAGGAAACAGGCATAGGATGCAGAAAACAGGCGACTCGCCGATGGAGATTCTTTTGTGGTTCAATCTCTGTTTTTCCGCGGGCCAAGATGAGACATCTTAGGAAGAACATGTCAGCACCTGCAAGCCTCACATGTTGCAAGGAGCGTTCTCCGTCGTCAGGGCGAATGACATTGATACCGCCCTTGTATCCGAGGTCTTTGATATAGAGGCTTTGGAAAACTCGAACAACCCTGGTGCTCCAACTACCTCCTGAGAAGATGGTTGGGGTGGGTTTGGGGGGTCTAACCACCTTCTGAGGATATGGTTGGAGCCCTAGCAAATTATGAGATTATGTTGATGTTTTCAGTACCTTGACGTGCCCCGTCTCAGACCTTCGTCGTCTCGCTGCCGGATCCCGTCGTCCTGGGACTGCGGTCATCCGACCGGGGAAGGATCCTCAGTCGGATCCGACGGGGATCCGCCCCTTCACCAAACTACCAGAGGCTACGGCTCCGGGGCAAACGACACATACGACACGCCCCCTTCATCAGTCGTCCCACCGAGAAGGAACGAGCCCATGGGTCGAGCCATGGGCGAAGGAACGAGCCCATGGGTTGGTCGACTGGTCGATGTCGGCCAGGCTTGGCTGGATCAGCTGGTGGAAGAGCAACGACCCTTGCGGTGTGTCAACGCCGAGGTGGTGACCGACGTGTCGACCAGCTGTTTGCGGTATGGTATGTTTGCCGGTAGTTGACGACCTCTTCTCTTTTTTACATAGAAGATGTGGTGTGGGTGTTGTAATGTTGGTGTCTTTGTGCTGAACTTGGACTGCGAACACTGCTTTGGACCATCCAGAGAATCCAGAGATCAAAGAACACCTCACCCTCGTCGCTCGTCACCAACTTTGCCCCGGGTTGGTGTGCTTTCAGTCGCAGAGGTGAAGTCCTGCATGCAGACTGTTGGCTCGACTGTCCATTGGGTGAAGATGTATACACCTTGGCGAGATGTTCGGAGATGGATAGACCTCGGTCGAGCCATTGGCTTAGCAGTAAATGATTGAGTATCAGGGGCCTTCCTGGTCTCCTGACCTCGGTCCTTCGGTCTGACCTCGGCAGGTGCAGGTGAAGTCCATCAGGATGGAAGTCCTACAGGCGACAGAGACGCCAGGTGCCGGCAAGGGGCAATGGAGGACATCCAGGGGAGGCAGAACACCTTGTTTGACATGTAACAAGCCTTCCTAGTTTTACAAGGTGCAGACTAGGCATACCTTGAAGAGCGGGTAATCAGGTGTTTTTTTGGTACACCAAGTGTCGTGCCTTACCACTTACTGTTCTGTGCTCCAAACCCATCCCAATATGTTCCATGTGTTTCAATGTGCATGTCATCTTCTGTCTACTAGAACTAGTTCTTTTCGAGCACACTCCATTAGAGCTTTGTGCTGAAGCACTGTTGCAAATCAGAGGCAAGGTTTGACACATACAGTGTGGCTCACAGATCTGTATCTACAGGATCTGTATCATACAGCTGGGCTGATGCGGGTCGGCACCCAACAGCTCGTGCGGGGTCGCTGTGATCACGGTCCTATAGGTCGATTGCTTGGTGAACACTTGGAGGCCTATCCGACCAATCCTCCTGGCCTCCCTTGTACCTGGGGCGTTGAATCCCTCCAGGTCGACCCCTCCAGCCGCGTAAGACCACACCCGTCGACCGCTGCACGGACCGGAGGCACTGGGTGCAACTTGCACTTGGAGGATCTGACACTGGGCGCCGTTTGGGGAACCGAGCCGAAGGGAGCGGAACGGCGCCGGGTGACCCCGAACGTGGACGAACGTGGATGGAACGGGACGTATAGGACGTTATTCGGATGTATATGCGACGTGACCGGTGGCACTGTGGCGCCGGAGGTTGTTTAGAATGCGACCACCGCTGCTTAATAGGTGACTTCTTGGCCTCGATTTGATGGATCGGATCATGAGACCAAACCTGGAGCGACTCCCTTCTCCGCCGGCCTCGCTTCGCACCGTCGACGCACGGGCAAGAACACCGTGGAGGGGGCCGGTGGACCCCAAATTGGGTAAGAGATTCCCGTTTGACCGGAGTTGGTTATACCATGTCATACCAAAACACTACTCAAGGAGGTTTTTCTCCAGATAACTGCAAGCTATAAGGGTTCTTACTTCTCAATGGTGTGGCTTTGGATCGGTTTTTTGTTTTGCCGGTGCCGGTGCTGGATGGGCGTTTTGTTTGGGCGTGCTGTTGCAGGTGCTGGTGCTGCTTATGCTGGTGCTGGATCGGCCTTTTGTGGGTGTGCGGGTGCAGGTGCTGGTGCTGGGTGCTAGCGTGCGTGCTTGTGCTGGATTGGCGTTTGCTTGGGGCATGCTACTAGTAGTGCGGGTGCTCGTGCTAGTGCTGGATCGGCGTTTTCTTCGGGCGTGCTGGTGGAGGTGCCGATGTGGGTGCTGGTGCGGGATGGATGGGCACAAAGGGAAATCATGCGTCAAGGCAATACATGCATCAGTGGATATCGTCTCTCTGCCCTGACAGATGTCATGCCTGACATGACATGATGTCATCCCTGGCAAGGTGAACAATGCCCTTGGCACCGCTCATTGACAACGAAAGCGATTAGACCTCGGGATGTTTCCCTCAGGCACTATGAGTTTTTTCCCTATACACTGTACACCCGCCATGTTACTGGCTCAGACGGACGACCGCAAGCTGTAGATACTTTGATAATCTTTGATAACTCACACAAAGATATTACTTGGGTTCTCTTGCTTCCAATCCATGCAACCACGAGCCCTGTATTCGCGCATATTCGCACTCCGAATACACCACGCAAATGGGCGCTGGGCCATCGAATCTTTAAAAAAACCATTTGCCCAGGCAACCTTGGATCCCAGTGAGCAGATCTCAAGGCAGGTCGCTGAGATGAAGCGACCACCGAGCGCGGTGGAGTCTCCGGCGGTGGAGTCTCTGACATAGGTGGATCAATCATGATCAAACATCACCTAAGCATCCTAAGCACTCCATGTATGAATATGTTTGGAATATATGTATATATACACATATATATATACTATATATGTCTACCTTGACCCCCCAAACCACCCCAATGTAAGCAAATATGATCAAATATTAGTATGGCATACATGGAGTGTTTGGGTATTCTCGACTCCTCTACTATAATAGTTGCTTCAGTATCCGTGAATATCAAATTTCACGAGGTTTAGGATTCTTGGGGCCAAGTGCGATTTGCAATAATTTGTAGTTTTGAAGACGCTGGGTGCGGCTCAATTTGTTGTAGCGCCAGCATGTCATTTGGTATATGATTAAACATGATTAAACATGATTTAAAAAATCAGACACGAAAGACTTCGGACCACAAAGTCCCATCAGCTGTGCGGCCCAACTATTCAAACCAATCTGACATAAAGGAAACCCATGGTTGAACGCGGGTGAGCAAGAATCCAGTAGACATAGGAGAAAAAGACACCATGTCAGCAACGTTGGACATAACACAGGCAAAACCAATGGGAACCAAGCTGTGAAGAGAGCTCGGGGCAATAATTGACATCCAACCTTTTCCCGAGAGAATTGACATCCAACCTTGCTTCCAACTGTTTCCAACTCTTTCATTTGGAATTTTGGTGTTTTTTACATGTTTTTGCTACTCGGTGAGATTCTTTATTTTAACAAATGTTTGGAACGTGTCGTTTGGATTGTTCATCATTTTTTGCGAGTGATTCCCACTGGTTCCAGGTGTTCCACACTTTTGCGACTGTGTTCCGACTGCTTCCGACTGTTTCCCGACTGTTTCCCGGCTGTTTCAGTTTGCAGCCTCCTTTGACCGAAACTTTTGCAATCCCCACTGAAAGCCTGATTTTTGGTGTTATTTTCGACTACAGTGTTTCCGCCTATTCATCCAACCTTGTGGTTTGATGCTCTCACTGCTTTTGCCGATTGCCCCGAGCTCTCTTCACAGCTTGGTTCCCATTGGTTTTGCCTGTGTTATGTCCAACGTTGCTGACATGGTGTCTTTTTCTCCTATGTCTACTGGATTCTTGCTCACCCGCGTTCAACCATGGGTTTCCTTTATGTCAGATTGGTTTGAATAGTTGGGCCGCACAGCTGATGGGACTTTGTGGTCCAAAGTCTTTCGTGTCTGATTTTTTAAATCATGTTTAATCATGTTTAATCATATGCTACAACAAATGAGCCTCACCCAGAGGTTTCAAAACTACAAATTATTGCAAATCGCACTTGGCCCAAAAAATCCCAAACCTCGTGAAATGACAATCCGCGACGGACGACTGACGGTGTTCGTACAAAAAACAAAAAATCCGCCCGCATCGTCCGAGTACGACAACGATGGAAAGACAATTTGGGAAGTTGTAAGTTGTAAAACCATTTAAAGCCCAGGGCCTAGACTGCCATTGTAATTTCAGACCAACTTGTCCCAACTTCATTTATTTAGGTAGAAAATCCTGCCCGTTTTCACATAGAACGCCTAAGCTGCAGCCTCGAGGGTCAAAAACACCAAGGCAACATGAGAATCCCATGCATTCTAACGGTTCTAACGTGCAGGAAAAAACGTTTGCCACCTGACCCTGATTCCCGGTCGAAAGTATTTGACTTCATATCACGCACTGCCCCCCCCCGAAAGAAAACATATTTGCTCAGCCAAGCCACTGATTGTAGCGGATTGTAGTGAGGGGGAGAACAGGTCTCAACGCCTAAGTATCGGGCAAGAACGCCCATTTGCCAACGGCTAAACATGACAATTAAAGTGCGGGAAGAACGCCTACGCAAAAAAAAATCAATGTACATGCATGTGTAAATATAGTGAAACAAAACATAGAAACATAAATGGCCTACTAAAATATTAGAACATGCAAGAGTGAAGCATCAAGTAAATTCCTCATAAAACAATGAATTTCATAACTAGTGGATTATGGAAGTTCCTGGAACCAGTCCTGGGTGGATCCTTATTTATATATTTGAACATTGCCCCGGGATACGCCTGCAGAGGACAAGAACCGCCACTGCACGGACAAAGGCGCCTTTAACCATAATGGGCAAGGTATATATTTATTTAATCTTCAGCAGGAGTCAACTTAACCTTTAGTTGGAGAACGCATTGTCGAAATCCAAAGGAGAGTTCTGAACAGGAATCAACCTTGCACGAGAGGAGGCATTGAAAAAGAAGACAGGCAGGTACTTCGGGTCTATGTGCATTTGCATGTTGTATTGTCGAGTCGCCTGCGAACCTTCGAATCGTTCGCAGCACGACAGCTGGCACGAAGTCAGGCGCGGAACGCCGGAACGCGCCGACCGAGCTTTCGAACTCAGGGACCCGACCGATGCCTTCCTTTTGAAAGCTGCAGACGAGGTGGGGCACCGCAGAGTTGGCCGAAGTGATGAAAAAGGATGTGCGGACATGCACTGCGCGCAGCGAGGACGTTGCGAGACGTCCAATGCTTCTTTGGATTCAAGAGTCATAGAGTCATAGACTTAGACAAAGAATGTGGGAAAGTTATGTCGTCAGAACGTTTATTGATGTTTTAATGTTTCAATCTATCACAGTTGTTCTGAACCAGATAGATATGGCCCGGCAAAAACATCCTTTGACACGACTGGCCGGTTGACTGGGTCCCCGCCGGGGGCATTCTTCTGTTTTGGGTAGCAGCAAAGCCGACATAAGCCGACAAACGTCCAGGAACCATTAGCTCTTTAAGGTCATTAGGAGACCGATCGTAGTTTCGTCACGTACGTCGGGGAAATGAGCACATCGCAGGGATCAAGCTATATATGTTTGGAGGTTTGTTTGTTTTTTTTTTCCTAGGACTCATCGTTTGGGTGAAGGGACACCTTGTTTTGAGGGGCTGTGCTGGAACAACAGTGACGCCCCCGAATTCGGGGACCCCCTCAACCCCCCTAGAATAAAACAATTGCAAATTGATCATTTGATGTCCATCCATTCTGGTATTGTTGTACAATATGGACATCAAATGATGGAGGTACAATGATGGAGGTATTTTGTACAATTGGAGGTTTGTGTTTCTTTCTTGTACACTATGTGTTACAGGCTTCCAGTCGTCACCAGCAGTCCACGCCACCGAGAATCCGAAAAAACATAAAACGCCTGTCGCCACCAGGAGTCGCCCACCGTATCGTCGCTCGCAGGGGAAGAGAAAGATGGAGGCCGAGAGGGCGAAGGAAGGTCTAAGTCATGAGTGGACCAAATGAAGGTCTAAGGAAAGTCTAAGTCAGGGCGAAGGAAGGTCTAAGGAACCTCCGAGTTTTGGAGATGGATCATGGAGGTTTGATGTTTGTTGGATCAAATCAGGCACCTGGAAGAATTTCTTCAGGACCCATCCCCTTGATGATTTTAAGGTATGTGACATGTTTGTCATAACTCACAACTAACTTATCTATAGGATGTAGCAACAGTTAGTAACATTAGACGTGGAACACGGATGAGCATGGACCTTTTCAAAATCATGTTCCTTTGCAGTTCAGTGCAAATGTCCATGAGTTAGTGACCAATAGCTTGGCGAACCTGCCGCCCAAAAACACACCCATAAGCATTCTGCGAAACCACACACCAGGCCTAAAACTACTATATCCGAAGCCGAAGCTAGGTTCCTGCAAGAATCCTGCGCCACAACCCTGGGGCATGGTGTATAATATGGATTAAACTGATAACATATATATATATATATATTAGATACATAGATAGATTGATAGATAAGGCGAGTCTATACACATGATAGATATGGCAGTTTTCGTAAATTTGAGGGTTTCAGGTGTTCAATAGAATCAAGTGTGTAAGTGGCCGACACTCAGTAAGAAACCAGGGCAACAGCGACCTGAGTTGTGTCAAGAGCAGAGATGAACAGATTAAGCAAAAAAGGAAGGGACGGAAACGGTCATCTCAACAAGTTTTGCCCATTGAGGGCCTGAGATGAACAATGAACCTTCACCACGACG
Organism: Durusdinium trenchii; assembly: GCA_963970005.1. Taxonomy (NCBI): domain Eukaryota; class Dinophyceae; order Suessiales; family Symbiodiniaceae; genus Durusdinium; species Durusdinium trenchii. The sequence continues at coordinate 474,231 of CAXAMN010027983.1, forward strand.
GTTTTTGCAATGCTTAAGAAAAGCATCGCTGGATGACCGCATGTTTGCAAGCAGAAGACCATTTTGTTTCATAAAGATGGGTTGGGTCTGTCCTATTACCTGTACAGTAACAGTCAGTAAACAACTATCATCATGTTTGAACAAGGCCTTTACTAACCATCATCTTCCACTGTTATAGGTAATAGGATAGATCATGATAGATCCAAAGGATGGGAATCCATTAGTTCGCGTGATGTGAACAACCTGTCGCAGACGACGCGTCTCGACGCTACTTGGAGGGCCCAACTATAGTTTGTCGTTGGCTGATGGCCATAGCGGCCGCCCGCACACGGTTGATTTCGGTGATACTCGGCTTCAGAACAAGTGTCCAAATTGGATCGCTAGCGATCTTCGGCTGTTGTTAATTCCTGAGGTGATGTGCACGATCCCATACGTTTTTGGTCTCGTCGGGTCTATACGTCGAAGGCCGTTCTGCCGTTTTGCTTTCCAGAGGCGAGGCTTCAGCTGGGAACGATGCAAATGGACTGTGAAGCACCTGGAAGTCAGGCCAGCGACGTGAGGCTTCTTTCACAAATACGGCACAGGTCCAAGCAGAGTCAGCTGCAAACCAAGGTCAGGATGTAAGGCAGGTGATCTTAGGGGACTAGGATTTTTTATGATCATAAATACATGATATCACATGCAATCACTATTCATAGTATGGTTTATAGTATAGTATTCTTGATCCATTTGTTAAGTGTTGAAGGCATGTTCTTTCAGATATGACATCAGAAGCATGCCTTACTGACCAAACGGACATAGGTCAATATAGGTTTTCAAACATGATCCAATGATCCATGCTCGGTTCGTCTTCCTGTTTTTAGTGGAGGACGTTCCCTGACTGCAGCTTCATAGATTTCTGTATACATTGGTGACTTCCTAAGAAGCTGTAGGGTTGCATGTTTTCAGGGTTTGTGAATAAGAATTTGCATGCAGGGCGCTGTCGCCCACGGCGGCGTACCGCTTCGCACTTCGTCTTTTCTGCGGTGAATCGGGCAGATGACTCCAGTCAGTGCTCGATGAACACTGACGAGATCTGCACGTATGTCATGCAATATGTCACATGTGCACCAATCCCTTCACTGAATTGTGGGCCACCAATCCCTGGATCCTTTCGCGACATAAATGACTTCGCACTGTCGCACCCCAAAGAATTTGGGAAATCATCTTGCCAAAGCAGAGTGAAGGCATGTTTTCAAGGCCAAACAATGACGGGAATGGGTTTTCTCCGCCACAACAGCCCGTCGTTCGACGCCGGTCGAAGGCGGCCTCAGTGTTGAGACCCTGTCGTGTTGAGACTTGGCTCTGGAAGAACATGACGTAGAAAAAGATGCATGCTCCAGTTTCAATCCGTTTTAAAGTTTCCTCCCAAAATCTACCAACATGCAAAAGTATTGCGCATTGTTGGTTGGAAGGTCTAGTGTACATTAAAAACAATACATATATATATATGTGAATGTTAGCCGGTGCTTTCCTGACTAGTGGAGAATGCTTTGACATTGTTTGATCCTTGGAAAGCACTTGCCGCCTAATCTCCACTGTTTGCGAGGGCAAAGACACCAATGGTGGCTGGTTCTCCTGCTTGGATGACCATGAAGTCGTGGATGAACATGTCTAGTGTGATGCTGGTCCTCGAACCCCTGGGGGGCCCTCACGGACCATGAACATCATCCAGAGATTGAGACTTCTCCACATGACTCAATCATTTTCTTGAATGATCATGGTCCAAGAAGCACCAACCCCTTCACATCGACCACCGTCGAACCGCTACAGCTGGTGACCGGATAAGGAGATGAGCGTCGCCCAGTATGACAACAGCACGGGGGGGAGGGAGATCCGCGTGAGGCTCCTGACCCAGGCGGGACAAAGAAGCTTCAAAGAGGTTTTCGAAAGACATAATATATAGTAATATATATATATACAAATATACAATATACAATTATATATATATATCATAATTTGATGTTTGGCTTCTGGTGTTGTTTTGTATATTGTCTTGTGAAGTGTGTGTGTGTGTGTGTCAACTCTTGTTCCCAAGGATTTTGACCACACTAAGGAATTCAAGTCAGGTTAATTCAATCTATGTTTTTCCATCAACTGTACAGCCTAGCAGCAGGGGAGTGAGTCTCATTCCATCCACTGCCCAACGAAGACGGTGGTTTGAGACTGTGACATTTCCGAGGGACGCCTCAGGAACGTACCTGCGTCAATTTAACTTTCCGGTTGTGATGTTCAAAAGCTGTCACCCCAATTCTCCTCGTAGAGTGCTAATGCGTTTGTTCAACCATTCTTTCGAGCTGACCCTTCACTCTTACAGTTCTGCAAGTCACGCGCTAAGTATTCAGTAACTAGCTTCCGGGATTTCTCCAACTGATAGATCAATGATCTAAGTGTGTGGGGGGGGCGTTGTGTTAACAGTGTAGTGATGCGGGGTTCACAAAGTTTAAGGTGATGATGCAGGTTTTGTGGCAAGCTCTGATTTGCTGAGGTGTAGTGTCGCTACTCCTTACTACAATGTGTGTTTACACAGTCGGGGTTTCTTTGTGCCATGGTAGGGTGTTCTGCGACGATGTGGTGACGCATGGTGATGCTCCTAGTAGCGATGCCCTTTGCTCCTAGTAGCGTCCTTGCGAACATGGGGCAAAGATGTGATGTGGCAGATGAAGTTGTGATTTGCGATCATGCGGGTTGTGTAGTAAATTGGATGTCAAGATGCAGTCAAGAGATGTGCAGTGAAGTCCAACGACGTGATGTGTGTTGTTTTTGGTGGAATGATGTGTGGTGCTTTGTGATATGATGGATTAGCAGCTACATTATGTCCTTTCAGATCCCTTGATTCATTGGTCTCACAATTCTTCTCATAGTCGCCGTTCAAATAGGAGTAGTGACATTTCCTGCTTGTCAGAAGAAACAGAAGATGCGATGGTGACTATTCGTTTCGCTCTTCATATTTCAGCAATCTTCAGCAGTGCCATAGCCTCTGAAAGCAAGCCCGAACTAAAGGATTTGGACTCAAGAAACTGGAATGGCAGGCCCCGGATCGAGCAGGATCCGTGTCGATGACGCAGGTTTGTGTCCAAAACTGGTTTCGGGGCCTCGGTACTGATTGCTTGGAATGGTCACAATACATGGTAACTACACGGATATGATTTGCGGCCAAAAACCTCCGAAAAAAAGTGTAGCAGCATGCATGTGCGTTCTATAGAGATGCATGGACGATCACAGAGCACATTTAGCTATGTAAAAAGAGAAAGAGTTCTCTTCCGGAAGACCTGTTTCAGCCAACTTTCCACCCGTTTCCACCTATTCAGTTTCCACCGACGACCCGGCGGTACCCGCCGTTTCCCACGAGTCGTTGTGGCCCGTTTGCGTGGACCGCCAGGCGGTGGACGAGACGGGTTTGACGGCGACAGTCTCGAGTCGCATGGCCTTGCGCTTGCAGCGTGCCTGGCAAGGACTCAAGGCGACCGGACCAGACGTGGCTTCGGGTTTTTTGAAGAACGTGAGGATCCGCCGGTCGATCGTGTTGTTGTATTATATATTATATATATAGATTGTTGTTATATATGTATATATTGCTTATATGTTGTTTTGCTTTGATGACGTGTTGGTAAGCCACCTCACTGTTAGTTGATGTTTTCATTTCTATTTGGAGTTTTCACCTTGCCCTTGCTTCCATGGTAACATCCCTGAACTCTACTACACTACATTGATGTTTGTATTGAGGTGCTGGGGTGAGAAATGGGATGGGTGGATGTATGTGGGAGTTTTTCTTAAATAGGACCTTTTGCAAAAGAGGAACATGCGGAAAGATACGAAGTTGTGGTGTTTTTATTTTTTTTCGGTCGGTTTTTGGGGTTGATGTGTTGACTGAATGGGTTGCATAGCACCTCCTGAGAAAGAGGAATGCACTGCAAGGTGCACACTGCAGTTTGGTTTCAAGCTCTATGGCACACTGAACACTAGGATTTGGTTATTATCAACCCTAGCCTAGAAAACAATCTTGATCAGGCCCAAGTCCATGATGTTGATCTTCATGTGTTTAATTACGATGTTGCGGCGATGGTCACAAGCGTGGGCTTGCATGTCGATTGGTGTGGCTTGGCTGTTGCATTGTGCACTGTATGCTGGGCCTTTGACTTTCTACACTAAGATTTGATGCAGTGAGTGACAACTTGTAGTGGACCACTCTTCAAATTCCAGGAGCTGAACGCCTTCTAACCTGGAGCAACTGATTGTTTTGTGTGTGAGAACCATTGTTCCATGTGCTTTGTTTCAATTTCCTTTGTCAACCAGTTTCTGGAATTCCAGAAGCTGGACCAACTCCATGGAATTTGCTGGAGTTGTGCAATGAAACTTTTCCGAAGAACATACCGACCGAACGATGGAAACTTGTGTGACCGAACGACAGAAATCTTGTTGACCGAGCGCAAAAACTTGTGTATGGGCACTGGCAGTGCCTGAACGACAGAAATCTTGTTGACCGAGCGCCAAAAACTTGTGCATGGCCACTGGCAGTTCCCGAGCGACAAACCCAGGAGTGACCGAACGACAGATCTCAAGCTGACTGATGCATCAAGTGGGCACCGCCAGTTCCCGAACGACAGATCTCAGAGCTTTCCCTGCCATCTGAGGGAGGTAGCTGTCAACCCCTCAGATGGCATGGGCACCGCCAGTTCCCGAAGGAAGGAACACCAGGAACCATCCTGATCAACATCATCATGTGACAAGATGTTTGTAAACCAAAGAGCTTACCGTGCCATCTGAGGGGGGTAGTTGTCAACCCCTCAGATGGCATGGTCACTTGAAGTGACCGTGCCATCTGAAGGGGGGTAAGCACTTCCTGGCTGACAATGAATTTCACTGTCAGGTACACCAAACCCCCCTCAGGTGGCAGGGTCACTCGAAGTGACCGTGCCATCTGAGGGGTTGACAGCTACCCCCGTCAGATGGCAGGGTACACTAATGCTATCAGTGAACAGTGACGCGATTTTAAAAACCAAATAGTGCACCCTGTGTTAATGCTATCAATGGAAAGATTTTTATTTACCAAATTAGTGCACCCTGTGTTAATGCTATCAATGGAAAGATTTTTATACAGTAAACCAAATAGCTCACCCTGGGATAATGCGTTCGGTGAAAAGATGTATAAAGAAAAAAGCTCACCTTGTGATCAAAGGGTTTTACTATGAACCCCTCAGATGGCAGGGTAGACTATGCTTGCAAGAGAAGATCAACCAAGATCAAGATCATGTCTTTGATGTTCATGTCGCTGACCAAGATGATGAACAATGGTATGACCATGATGGCAGCCTTTGATGTTCAAGGTCTTCAATGAGAAGAGAAGTAAAAAAGGTGCTTGTAGTTTTTCATTCATGATGATGACCCACAAGAAGATCAGCATCATGATCTTGAACCTGATCGATATTCTGTTCTTTGGTGACGTTCATGCTGGTGATCACGTTCACCAAAAACAGCCTGGAACAAGATGTTCAATGTTGAAGCGTAGTAAAAACACGAAGGTCACAATCATGAACTTGGTCCTGATCAAGACTGTTTTCTGATGATGGTCATGTTGGTGTTCAAGGTGATGAAATGCAGTGTAACAGTGTGGAACAAGGCCTTAGTTTCGAAGGATGATGAAAGCATTGTGGTCTTAATGGTGGCCTTGATGATGAACAAGGTTTTGATCTTGAAGACAACACAGGGGTGCTTGTAATGATGTTCATTTATGATGGTTTTTATTTTGATGAAGATCAAGATCATGTCTATGATTATATTCATGACCAAGATGATGAATAATGGTATGACCATGATGCCAGCCTGGATGTTGAACAAGGTCTTCAATGGTGAAGAGAAGTAAAGAAGGTGCTTGTAGTGTTGTTCATTCATCATGATGACCCACTAGAAGATCAACATCATGACCTTAAACCTGATCGATATTCTTTTCTTTGATGACGTTCAGCTGGTGATCACGTTGACGAAAAACAGTCGTGGAACAAGATGTTCAGTGTTGAAGCGTAGTAAAAACATGAAGGTCACAATCATGAACTTGGACCTGATCAAGATTGTTTCTGATGCTGATCATGTTGGTGTTCAAGGTGATGAACAGCAGTGTAACAGTGTGGAACAAGGCTTTGGTTTTGAAGGATGATGAAAGCATTGTGGTCTTAATGGTGAACAAGGTTTTGATCTTGAAGACAATCATAGTGGTGTTTGTTATGATCCCCAGCAGGGTGAAAACTCGAAATACACATGAAAACATCGACTAACAGTGAGGTGGCTTGGTGTATCTTGGTGTGGTCATGTTGCTTCTGTGGCTACTGCAACCCAATTGCGGATACTGGGCAGCGGCAGCAACATGCTAGCACAGCGGCCGTGTTCACTTCGATGTTTTCGATATTAGGTTCCACCCGACTGCGAGAAGCACGACCTATGACCAACAGAGGGTGGTCGCAGATGATAATCTTCCAATCGATCTAGCGTAGACTCGTTGATGAATCACTCCCCCAAAATCCCCATATATAACAAGGTTTTACAATGAAAATAGTTTGGGCTTTATTTATCAACAGTTTCCATTAGATGACCAGCAGAAGGTCGGTAGTTTGGAGCTGTGCGATTTTTTGCAGATGCTGGGAGTCCTTACATCATAGATTCCGGACGGTTCCGTAGCCACAGTAGATATAGGGTAAGTGTTTGGCCGTTGAAATTGAAATCACATGACTCCCCACTCCAACAAACATAGAAGTGGACGACTATTCCCTGATGGTTTCAGGTAACTTATTAAAAGATTGGATCATTCGTTCGACATTGGACCACCCAAAGATTTTTTTTTGACACACGAGGTGTCCGGAAAGATTGGCCCCAAAGGAAAGAGTCTTTACTGCCGCAGACAAAACCCTGTTGCTAGGCTAAGAGGTCTTGGGAGTATCCAGCACATATCAATTTTGGCATGAATGCGACCAGACTTATATAGACCTAATTGTGTGTGTGGTTATTTTGATTCTGAGGTTGCGCAAAAATTTCATTTCAACTGTGCAACCATGTTGCTCTCATTTGTGAGGGACTAATTTAATGGTTGACACGTTCTTTGCATTCACTCAAAAACCAACATGATTAAAACCCCCTGTCAAGTCTACCAGACAACACCTGCCAGTCAAGGCCGCCAGGGAGATTCCGGTCGGAACTTCCGTGGCCAGTGTGAAGAGGCCACATGCAGTGCGACGACCACGACAGACTTTCCATCGATGCGTGTTTTCTGTAGCTCAAAAAGACGGTACGCCAGGAGCATGGGCCCATGGGGTCATCGATTCCCGGGCTGGAGAAGGGGACCTGTAGGGGTTATGGGTATACCTTTGCAAAGTAGACCAAGTTGTTTTGGTCACCAGCATGAAGACGCACCACGAAAGTAGAGAAATTGACCATATTGGAAAAACCTCGCTTCTTGGGGTATCGATGCTACGCAGAAAAACCTTGCAGATCCACTGGAATCCCATGCTCATCAGGTCGACCAGTGGTCCTGGAGTCGTCCAGACAGGCGGAACTCGCCCAAATGATCACATCACTTTGAGGCACCGGAATGTCCAGACCTGGTTCTTCCAAGTGACCGAACCTCATCCCATCTCATCCTCACAAACAGACCTGTCAAAAGGTCACGACTGGGGACTCCACAAAGGTTACTTCGAAGAAGCAGGGATATGCCTAAAGCCTATAAATGTCACAATCGCTTGCCGACCTCTTCGTGAGGGATCTCTGAATTTTCTCGAGCAACATACCCGCAAGGGTTCTTCGTTCCAGCGAGCGTTTTGACACGTCGACACGTCGCGAGGGATTCGAGCTCAAAGAAGGCTCGAACAGCAAACTCGTCCGGTGGCCCAGCAATACCGGACTGTGTTTCTCTCCCAGTGGTTGATGTTGATTTTCCATATAGCTGAATCCCCAAACCTGTTCACGGTTCCTGGGAGCAAATCCTAAGAATAGCAGCTATCGGCTGTGGGCAACAAGCATGAACGGTTCATCTGAGCCGACTGCGTGTGCGTGCGCCTGCGTCATCGTTTCCGGGTGCAACCGGAACCATGCTCGACGTCAGCCTGCAGCGGGTTCTTTTTGGGGATGACGAAGTGAATGTCCACAGCGACAGACACCAGTCGAGCGATTGTGAGGTTCATCCACCAGTTCTTTTCAAGATCTTCGCTAGAGGGTAGCTGTTTTTTTTTTGACACACATGACATTTCTATTTAAATACACTACTAGTACATCATAGCAATGAGGTACTTCTTGCAAGTCCTGAGCCGTGGGTGAAGCAGAAGACACATCCAATGGATTCCAGCATACAGGTGTGTTGTTTCCAACCGCGTCTGAGTGAAGAGATGTTGAGATGGTTGAAAGCAGACCTCTTGCAGGCAATTGCTCCACTTGCTAAGTTGTGTTTTCCCGAATCTAGTCCAAGTCGATTTCATGTTCTCCACACAAGTCTAGTTTGAGACTGACTGCTATGCATTCTTCAAACTAACCCTTTGGCACTATGAAGAGTAGAGTTTGAGAGACACACTATATAAACCACCTAGAACCTATCACCTGTTTGGGAGTACCAGTGTTAAGAGTTCTTCAGCACCGATGTTTTCGGTCTCTCCAGCAGTGGCAGTGACCCGCAAGGCACTTTGACCAGATCCGGATCCTTTTTGATCGTTTGGACGCGGATCACAGCGGTATGTTGGAGAAGAAGGACGATGGAAGTAGCCGTGGATGAACCCCTGGAACCCCCACCCAGAACGACCGGCTGCCCTATTGCAAGGATGCCAGATATGTTCTTATTAGCTGCGAGTACAGCATACAAGTAACTTAATTTGAAGGTTTTTGCTTTGATCAACTACTATGTTGTGAGTTTGTCAAGAAGATGCTGCCCTAGTGTAACATGTAACATTTTACCTTGAGATCTATGTTTTTTGGATGTCGCCCCAAGTCCTTCAAGACTCTCTCTTCATTGAGGCAGCCTTTTTGACCAACCCCTAAGCTATCCGGGGGATCGCGACTCCAGCAGCATTTGCCAATGGCCTAAGCTACTTAATGTTATATATATATATATTATATTAAGATATAGTATAACTCTTAGGTCTGTTCTTTTGGTTAACAATTATCACTAGTTTAGAGAAAGGCCTTTACTAACCATCATCATCCACTGCCACTGGCAATTGGATAGACCCTATATACGTGGCGGATTAAAAAGGAAAAGCTTGAGGCCTTACAGGGAGGGCCATTTTGTAACGAGGCAGTTTTTGGCAAAACCCAGTTTTTGTAGAGAAATCACTTTGCTGTATGGCTGGCTTTATGCACTTGTAAGCATAAGATTGTACAAGCCCACTCTGGTACATGCCATTTTGTAGATGGCAAAGCAGCTTGGGTCAGAGCTTTTTGTAGACTCCAACCCTTGTTTCATCAACAGACTTTGTGCGTCCGCACACAGACATGCCATCAATAGTTTCTTCTTGTTCGGTGTCATTCCGGCTGATCCTAAGGGCCAAAATGTCCAGTATCCCAAATTTGAAGACTTAACCATGTTTAAACTGTTCTACCAGGACCTCCAGTCGGGGTGCCCAATGGAAGCCTATAGGTAGTGTAGGGTAGTCCATTGGAGAAGTCGTTCTATCAGGGGGCAACCTCTACATGTAGCGGTCCTCCAACAGTCGCTCGATCGTCTGTCGCACTGACTGGTGATGTTAAGATCAGATCGTGCGATGAGAAGCACTGACTCTACAGATTCCTTTGGATTCATTCCCTCATTCCCTACGAGTCGCACCAGTAAGAGCAAGGGCTGCCCACAAGCGGTAGCCTCACGGAGGCCGTTGGCGGTGGGACGACCCTCGGTGGTTGCACAAAGGCTTGCGCCGATTTCAACGTTTGCTCCAGGAGCTTCATGAGCTCTTGGAGAGTATCTATGGCAGGCGCCAAACTCAGATGGGTCGCTCCGTTCCGTTTTTGGGGGGCTCCTAGGAACAAGAACGCTACTAGTAGCAAGAAGCTACTAGGTGGAGGCCATCGCTATCAGGTTGCAGGCCATCGCTACGGGGGACCTTACGGAAGATGGAGGTTCCTACAGAAGGGTTCATTTCATGTGATGTCACTCAGGGCCTGATTTCAGGGACTGGATCTTCCAAAGCTCTGAGTTTCGAGCGGTCAAAGCGCGGTCAAAGCGGCCTCCCTCCTCTTCGGGGCCTATGGGAGCGAACCACCAGCGGCAGAACGACTGCACCCAGCACCCAGCACACATGGAGACATCCCCACAGCCGTGGGAGCGAACGACTGAAGGGACCAAAAGTGTTTAACTTAGTACCTGACATACCATTTTGGGTTCGTTTCTCGACAGTTTGTTGGGACAGCAAAACTGGCCATACACAAACACAAGAAAAGGGCATCCTGGCATTCTCGCACCATGAAGCCACGAAAACACATGGCTAAGAGCGTAGAGCTCTTCACTCCTGCTGTTGCCCCTACCTTCCGTCCGTCCGTCCGACCGTCCTTCCCGTCCTTGGTCCACTCCTTAGGGGAATCGAAGTCCGGGACAGTGCCGAGATCGACATCGACATCGGCACGACCACGTGCATACCTCATCCCTTAATTAATATTCTTTTATTTGAATTTCTTGTTAGCTACTTGCTCCATCTTGCTCCTAGTACGGCCAGCAGCCCCGAACGTAGTGATGCCAGGAACCCCTAGTGATGCCCGCGTCGCTCCCCATCCGAGGTTCATGACTCCCAAGGACGGTCCGACGTCGACGAAGCTTTCGACATGCTTTCGGAGAGTCGTTTCGACAGCGGCAGTCCGCGGTGATTTGGTTGGTGGTTTTGTACCCGGGGATTTGATTGGGAGCGAGAAGCACTTTCCCATACGCTGTGTTCAATGGAAATTCTTCTCTCAAACACACACTTTCATTGACCCGACCTTATATTTATTGATAAATCAAATCTCTTGTTGGTGCAAGGCCGCTGGATGCTGTGCTGCACTGATTGCCTAGCACTTCTTTTGAGCTAGCAATGAACCTTTTTACATGCAGACAGGCCGCTCGTGGAACTTCTCCATGTAGACATTGGTGTCGTCCAAGTCTGGGTTTTAGCAGCAACTGGGTTTGTGGAGTGCAAATCATCGCAGTGCATCCCTTGCCCAGGAGATCAAGATCGCCGCAGATCAACTGCTACACATCATTTCGAAGGGTAAGGCAAGTTCCGAACACTTGGTGGAAGCCGAACACTCGGGTTTGGTGGATACCGTAAGGTACACAGCTCTGGCCAGGAAAGCCAAGAGTTCAGTTCGTTTTGCGGAAATTGTGTAGGTGCCGTTCCTCAACCTTGCAAGCTTTAGTCAACTTTATTCAATTCAGAGGCTGCTTTCACTTCAAATTCAGAAGTGTCAAGGACAAAGGGTTCTCAGATGTGTGTGAGTCGATAGTGCCCTGGTGTTCCTACTTTCCTGCTTGGCACCGGCTCCTTTTAGAGTACAACATGGATGTGATTTGGGAGGAATTGCCAATCCTTCAAACTCATTTGAAGGAACTAGGTCTTCCATGGCAAAAAAATGGATTAGTCCGTGATTTGAGCAATGCTGCACATTCATTGGTTCAGTTGATGGCTCCTTCGAATCCTTGGTCTCGGTATAAAGCACTTGTGTTTACGGGCTGCCACTGGTCAGGGGCTTGAGAACTCACTCCCTCCATCTATTCACCTTGCAAGTCGTTGCCATTTTTCCCACAAGTATGGAGAAGCATTCTTGCTAGACAAGATGATGTCCCTTCCATACTCTCAAGAAGGACCACTAAGTTGATGCCATACCATGATGCCGGGATCGCGCCCAGAAAGGCCTTGCGATTCCCGAAACGTGAAAGGCCAATTCCCTCGTGTCACATGGAGTGGAGCCTGTTCTCTATTGGACTGCGAGGTCGGCCTTGCTTACAAGAAACGCCCTCCCCGACGTCCGACGGGGAGCTTCACGCCTGTGTCCGTGCTCACGCGATCACGCCAGGAGCTGGTGAGCTTCGAAGAACTTCAAGAGTTTTTCTCCAGGTGCCACAGCCGAGAGCGTCGCTTTTTTAGAGCGTCTTCGAGACGTGGAACTGCAGTCCGAAAACGAGACGTGGAACTGTTCTTAGCAATTGTTGTTGCCTGGCAAATACACCAACGGTGATGCTGCAGATGTTTTCCAACATGTTCAAGTGCAGGGCCAGCATCCAGCGGTTCATGAAACTATCGAGTTCAGCCGGAGCAGCCAAGGGCAGAAGAGTCAGATGCAAATCTTTACTCTGACACTCACTCAGTTTGAAGATGAATCCGCAGAAAAGAATCTTCAGCAAAGACCGCAAGCTAAATCAGCATCAATCAGCCAAATCCTAACCCACGTGCGCTGCTTTTGGATTGTTTGGATATGTTTGGATGCAACGACATGCCGAGCCCCCCCTTTTTTTCTTGCATTATCCCGCCAGGGACAGAGGCGAACGGGCTCATAAGGTTGGGCCAGGGCCTGGCTTTTGGTCCGATATGCGCGCCAAAAGCGGTTGTTTCGACGAAAGGCAAACTCTTTGAACATCTTGAATCTTCACAAGTGACACTTGAGATAGGTCAATATGAAGGTCCAAACTGAAGATCACAAAACAGGCCTGTATAGTTTCATAGTCAAAACTGTTTCGCTCCGTGTTTCTCATCCGTTTTTCGCTCCGTGTTTCTCGGCCCGGATCGTAAGGTGTCCGGATACGGTATCCGTTGGATTTCTCATCGGCCCGAGCTCGGATCGATGTGATAGCGATATGGCAAGAGAAAGATTGGAGTTATCCTTGGAGTGTCAATATGTTGGCTTCAAGCAGATTTGTTTTGTAAGACAAGCTGCCTCTCTTGTTATGTTGAAGTAATATGCTAGCAGTTTTTGTTGATCATCGCATCACCAGCGTGTCTTATTTTAGGAGAGCTTTGTGATTGACAATGTGTGTTTTCTGATGTGCTGTGTAAATATGTACTGTATTGAATCTGAAGTGAGATTATTTGCGACGAACTCATCAACTTTTATCACCCATCTATATAGGCACTTCAGCAAGTTAGCTCAAACTTTGTTTTGTGACATCAATCATCACAACCGTCGTTTGGGTTCACCGCTATTCACCGCGTTTCCCTCCTCCCGGGTCGTGTTTTCATGCGACCCACACGGTGGGTCACCGCTATTCACCGCGGTCCGCGCCGTCGCAGGGGCAGGTGGTCTTATGCCTGAATGAGCTGACCAAGCCCGTCTCCAAACCGAAAGCCCGGCCTGCCCGGAACCAGTTCACGCGGTGAGCTTCACGAGCGATCATGCGCAGTGCAGCAGATCATCCGGCGGTGATGTGTTGGTCCATTCACATGGAGCGTTCAAGAACCTGTGGTACTATATGTTTCACAGGGTGTTCTTTTGATTGCGAAGAAGTCTTGGCTTGGCAGATTTGCTGCACAGAAGGCATCAGAACCAACAAATGAAGGATTGCAGCAGAAAAAGAAAACGAGACATCAATCGACTCAGGTGAAGGACATTTGGAATGAATTGAAGAAGTCCATTGACGAGAGCAAGTCCTACAACAGGAGAGGGCGAATCATGTGCCCGACAATCACTAGGTTCCTGATTTCTTGTTTGTCCTTTTTTTTTCACCTTTTCTAGCACCACCCACGTTGGTTTAGCCGTGGTTTCTGAAGAAATGGACCTTTGACATCCCGTGACTAAAGGGTCACGAACATCGTGTAGTCAGTGGAGTTCGCTGTAATTACCTCATCCACTTAAGTTGTTCCCTGCACCTTAAGTGTGTTGCGCAGCGCAGTGCACGTCGATGTCTGCACGTGCCAGTAGCACGATTTCTGCAAGCACGTTGCAGCTCTACTGGGTACGGACGCTGGAGAACTACAATGAAGCGAAGAAGTTGTGGAAGGAACTTTGGAAGGACTGGATTGATAGCTGGTATTGGGGAGAAGACCGGGGACATGACTTTGGATTGGGAATGGGGGCAAGAGCTTCAAGGTGCATCTCTTCACCATGGAAACGGCACACCCTACCTTAGAGTCAGATCAGAAGTGAAGCATGTCCTTTGCCTTGAAGATCTGTTGCTTTCCTCCGTTCGACATGTATTGATGCATCCTTCAAGGAGCCTCCGATGCAAAAGGGGTTTGATTTGACCGTGATGGACTGTATACTGCCACATCCGCATACCCTCTTCGCCCACCTGCCGCCTTCCTCGGCCTCTGCACATCGCCGCGGCGCTCCGCTCCGAGCGCCAGGATTGTCTTGGAGTGTCCTTGGAGCCTCGCTTTCAACAATGGGTCTTGCGAGGTGCGAGAATCGACATTTCTATACATTTCTATTATTTTCTATTGTATAGTAACAAGAAGCTACTAGGTGGAGGCCATCGCTACTACTAGTCACGACGGCTCGTGGTGCGAAAATAGACATCGCCGGGACATCTGTGCCGTTATACAAGAAACAGCACATGCGTCGCAGAGAGATCAATGATATTCGATCTTTGCTCAGGAAAGAACTATAAAGACATTGAACTGGTTTCCATGGTGTGCAATGGTCTAGCTCGCTCCTCTCTCTGGAGCTATATAATCTCCCGATCTCGATGCCCCACCCCCCCCGGGCGGAACCGGTTGAACCGCCCGGTTGAAACCACGTGAGATGACACCGCCAGAGGCGAACTTCAGGGGCCCAACTGATCCGCCTTCAGAGACTCAGATGACATGTTTTTACATACACAAAAGATAAAGATGTCAGAACCCCTCTACTGTCATGACATGTTTTTACATACATGTTTATGACGTGCTCTTTACTCAGATGACATGTTTATTTGAGTCTGAAGATAAAGAAATCGGCACCATCGTCATGTTGACTGTTTGTCAGAACCCACGTCCACTGGGGGTTCATTTATTCATCAACTGTCGACATTGGACATTTTTGAGCCCTCCAAAGTGGAACATGGGGCATGACCCTATTGAAAAGCAGGTGCAAACAGGTATAAACAGGTACTTGATGGCACTATCATGGTACTTAGTACTCAATTTTCCCAGGTACGAACAGCGACGATCCGCTGGTCCATCCGCGCTGCGCAGGTGAAACTCCGGCCATCGATATGTGGAGCGATCCAGCCATGTCCACGAGAATGCTCTCGTGGTCGAAGGCTGGAGACTGGTGCTGGTGCTGCATCGCTTGACACGATGATCGCCATGCGGCATGGAACAGCTTTTTGGGGGCTTGACGATGAAGTTGCAAGCATTCTCCATATTCTCCTCTCAGCCGACTTGGAGACCCAAGCTTTCTTCTTCATTGAAGTTGTTGTTTAGCATGTGTATCAGAACCAAAGCTGTTTGTTAAAGTGATACACCCAGGAAGATTAACATGGAACCTGAACATGGACCTTTGGAAGATGATTTTCCTCTCCAACCCAGTGTTTTCAGGTTCACTTTGGATTTTCCAGGGTGTATCAGAGTATCATATCATTTAATATACATGGCTTGATTTTGTAATATGTGTTTCTTTTTGTGTATGGCATTGGCAAAGAAGTTGCCGTTCAACAACGTGTGTGTATGATAGGAAAGGTCAGAATTTTCTCCTGGGTCATTGTATGGAGTCAAGACGCTTCAAGGCATGAAGCACGACGATGACAACACGACCAAGGAAAAGTCAGGATCCAGAATCACCGCTCCGAAGATATACTATGATATAATTAAGCTTCCCAACTTCGAGTGTTTAGTGTTCATGAAGAATGTTTCATGAAGCGTTCAGATTACTGGGGTTCTGTATGTGGCATGGTCCTTCTTAAGTTGCGCCACTTGCCTGGGAGCATACAGATTGTAAGAACCTCCTATTATACCCCAGGAGCCCTTGTGAGCCTTTGTGTTGTTTCTCCAGTTGCTCATATTTGATTTTACAGTGAATGAAAAGACTCATCAAACTTCAATTGTGCAACCGCCTTCATACCTGGGTGGGCAGCTGCCATGCCAACTTTAATGACAACGCACCAGGTCTCCAAGTTGTCCAGGTCTCCAAGTCCAGATTCTGTTCGGCTGTTGCCATTGCTAGTTGCAGGAAGACCCAGAGACCACCGTGCACCTGGACATCGCCATGGATGGCTTGTCGGTGAGGCCAGAGTGACTCACATCGCCCAAAACATCGCCCAGAGAACTCGGCTAGGCCCTGGTGCTGTGCGAGACATCCTGAGACCAAAGAGGTTGGCACTGTTTCTTAAGGCTTAGCCTCAGGAGAACAAGCGACTATAGCAGTGAGTGTTCCTTATGCCAACAAATCTGCACCACGAAGCCCGTCTTGGATGTCACACGAAGAGGGCCCATGAGTACGACATGAAAACCGTTCGCGGCACTTCAAAGGTAGAAGTCAATCAACTTGGAATCTTGGTGCGGGCTATATAGTATATGTTTCCCAAGGATATCTAGGATATATCCTGGTTGGGCCACGGAAATCCAGGGGGGCAAACACTGAATCTACTAGTATGTCCCAAGGTGGACTTTCATCTTGAGAGATCTTTTGCGCTGGCCATACTCCTTATGTCGCCTGGTTTCCACTGCACCGGCCCAGAACCGCCAGGCTGGCGGATACTCAACATGCCAGCTCTGTGCCTCGTGCCAAACTGGACCTCAAGGATGTGTACCTGAAGGTGGGCATCAGGGTGGACGGCGGAATACCAAGCCTGAGCCGGGGTGAGCCGGGAGGAAGAAAGATGAAGAAACACATGCTTTTCGAGCCGAGACTTGTTGTCCTTTTGCAGTTTGGGAGTTTCATCCAGCAGTTTGGCCTCAGATGAGACGTATGGGAGTTTCAGGTGTCGCGTTGCGGAGGGTGCCTGTGAACTCTGAGGGTATTGGAATCCGAATCACATCAATGAACACTCCCTTTTACGTCAGGTGTACGGCGATCAGGAGGCTCCCAGGGTCCAGTCTGTTGGCAGTTGACCCTGAGAGGTGAGACCACTGAGTGATGCGGAGTGATTGGTGTTCGAACGACAGCCTTCCCTACTAGGGCTCCTGGCCCACCTCAGAATGTAGACCCCCCAGACCCACCCCAACCACCGAACCGAAACGGAGGTGGTTGGAGCCCTAGGGATTTATAGAGTTTCAATTTCAATTGCTCGATTTTTGTGGAGAACATATGATATTTGGGATATCTACGGTCCCCTCTGGTAAAGACACATTACAACTGACAGGTATATGGTTCTTGTTGTCACATTCTTCATCCGTGTGTTCGGACAAGAGACACCACGAGACACCTGCAGACGGGGCTCACCCAGCACAAGAGCTGGTGGGAGATTGGCAGAGAATCAACTAATATATATATATATACAATACCATTTGCATGTTTCTTTGTCACCCAATCATGAAGGTCCCAGTTTTTCAGGGTCTTGCAGCAAGACACCCCGACCCCTGCAGCTGCAAGCTCATGTGATCCCTGAAGCTCAGGGCCCTTGATTTCGCTTCAGTGTTCACCGATTTCCACACAGTTCACTGGAGGGGCTACCGTCAGAATTCACCTGACGCCTTGTGCAATCTCCCCAGGGCGGCATTCGTCGCGGGAGCTCGGGCATTGCAGCCTTGGAGTCTGGTTTGAAGGGATCCTTGCAACTGAGCTTCTTGGACTTCCAAATGGTCAACGATTTCGGTCGATGGGCTGGCTCCAAAGAGATTCACATGCACCCGGGAAAACCATTTTTGGGATGTTCTTCCGCTGCCGAGCTAGGTGCTTGTGGGAGAGTGTGAGCAAATGTCAAAACAGCAGACAGGTTCATTGATTCGGGTCCGAAACGGGATTTCTGGTTCAGCTGTGCTTCGGTTCTCGGACCATGCGGAGCATCGAAAGCATCGGGGTTTTGTTCGAAGTGATATGGACCTTAAGTATATTGAATTCATAAATCTTCAAGGAAGCGCATGATCCCCTTTATGTTTGTACCGTTGAACGTTTGAGCTGATCCGCACAGACAGAGCTGTGTTGGACTGCTTGTGCTTTTCTCCAACGTGTAGCGATGATGAGTAAAATGACAGAGAATGCACTTTAGCCATACCTGGAGGACCTGGAGTCTCAAAGTAACTTTTTATTGGGCCGTGTCACATGTCCCATTTTCTCAGCTACTTGAAGTCGGGTCCAGGTATTTCATATTTACATGTCAAAACCAACCACCAGAGAATACTAGACCCCAGCTCGACGAAGTTGATCACATTTCTCATCCGTTCTTTGCACCAAAAAAGACGAAAAGGCGGGGGCGGGAGTGTCAGAACCATTCAGATTCTCATAATCTAGATGACTTCGTTTCGGGATGAATGATCCGGCACCAAGTGTTGGATGTTGGATGACTTCATCCAAGATACTCCATGATACTCCCATGAATTAATCAATAATTCGTTCCAACCACACCACCGCGCGGAGGTGCTGAGTATTGGAATCAAAGCCTCGGCATCACCGAGCCCTTCGTGGAGCCCTGGCGATTGCAACTCTCTGCCTCGCCCCACTTGTGCCTCGCCGGAGAGCCCTGGGCGGTGGCCTAACCGGCCGCGGTCGGGCGGGGCGGGCTTCGAACAGGTGCCGGTTGGTTGGGAGGTTTTGGGTATGAGAAAAGGGTAAAGAGTGAAAAAGGCATCAACAACCGTGGTTGACAGGCGGTGGAAACACGTAAGCAAACGCCTGCCAGATGGTGACAGGCATGTGGAAGTCACAGATCTAGTTGTCATATGGGCGGACATGGACTATGAACATCTATGCCATCCATTTGGGGGGCATCCCTTTTTCCCCCCCTGGCTGCTCCGGAATCGCACCCGAGGCTTTGTCTTCGAGCTGAAGAGCATTTAGTGCCTGGAGCTGCACGACCGGGTGGGGAGGATCCCCGTTTTCGCCGCCAAGCTGTGCTGGGCCCGTCTACGTTTGGGGGAGGTTGATCAAAACCGGTTGGTAGGACTAATAGGACCAGATCTGGTCAGGGGGAAGACGAAACATCACAGCTGGTAGTTCACCCATTTGGTAGTTCACCCATCTTCACTGCCAGGTGATTCGATTTCTTCGATTTGTTAATCGAATTGGGGATGGATGGCGATGGCCCATCCCTCAAAGAGGAGGAATAGGTGAGTCCTGTTGAAACGAGATCACACTTTGCATTCAACTCTTCAATCCAGAAGTTAGTTTGCTGAGTCAGAGCTCGGCCTGTCTAGTCGTGCCATGGTTTCCCAAATGACCAATGCTTGTAGGGATCGTTGTGGATGTACTCTAGATGGTCGATAGGGCTGCCAAAAATGGGTTTTCCTCAACAGTTTTCCAAAATCCTGTGTTGGGTAGGAGAGCTACTAGCTTTGACCTGAGTTCATATGACGGTGGCTTGGGATGTTTTGAACACATGAAACATGTAGGGTTTCCTCATCCTCAAGCCACAGATGACTCCCATCAGTTTATGCAGAAATGTATGTGTTTGTGTGTGTTACTGTAACGGTTTTGGAACAAATCTATAGATGTGAGAGCCAAAGACACAACATGTTTTGTTTGATAAGGGGTTGAAGGTGCTGACTGACAACTTCAAGACATGCCGCTGAAATGGGCGGGAAGGACCTTTGCCAAATTTTCCCCGTAGCGGAAAGACAAGGACGCACCACTTGTTACCTCCCGCCTGCCATAGTCTTAATGTGTTCAGGGAAATTGGTTACATTTGCAATATACACTCTCCGTCTAACGTGACTCTTTCGTCGTTATCCTGCCTGCTTAGCTTGTTCGATGGTCTGTTTGGACCTGTGACCTGTTTTCGTACGTACATCCACGGTCCTGGACATATTAGCATCGGCTTGCCTCCAACGGTATATCCTTGAAAAGCACCGAACTTGAGTTCCAACGACCGGCGGTTCAACACCACCAAACACCAAGCTAGGGCCTTTTTGACCAGAAGGTCCGATGTGTTTCTTCTTATATGATCGACATTTAAGAATCACCCATGATGATATTAATTGTCTTTCGAATATTCTGTTCTTTTTCTCCCAAGCAGCTGAGGTGCTAAACCTGACGCCTCCCTTGATCCAAGCCTTGTCAGTGGCATCGAATTCCCTGGCGGACGCCAAGGCGCGTTACACATGCTCAAACAGGATACACACTATAGCGCTCACGCACGCGTCAGCAGTCCTTCCGGTTTTCAGAACGACATGACCAGCAAAGATCGAATGTTTTGGGGTGAATCCTGTGATATGATGATCTTTCAGCTGTTTCCCCGTCTCCACTACCCCATTATTGAACAGAATTTTGATGGTCAATCTCCCAAGCGGAAGCCACATGTCACTGCCAATTGTCTTCAACATCTAGGATACACTGGACCTGGAATCTGAGTATTCTGAGTCTGAGTATTGTATTGCTGTAGCTTAATCACTCAGAACTCGACCGTTATTGTGTCAATGACTGTCAATGTGTTTCTTTGACATTCTCTCTCTCTCTCTCTCTCGAGCAGCTTTGGATGCCGGACAGTCGCTTGGGCCCTCTCCTTTTTGCCCCAACACGACAGGACTGGAATTGATGCCTACATTGACCCCCCACCCCCCAGACCACCACATTTCTCAGACAATTGGTGTTTGGTGTCGACCCAGACAGCTCTCCGACGGGCTGCCGAGCCCGTCACGGTCGTGACGTGGGCTGCCACCGTCTCATCCCGCTGCCCAGGACGAAGGTGTCGAGTTGCGACACACGGAGACGCCGGTGGCCGTTTGGGTCGGGGTTGCCGAAGCTCCGCAGCGGAGCGAAGGGAATGGGGAATTGGAGGGACGGGGAATAGGGACATCCAATGGTAGGGGTTGAGAATCCCAGTTCATCATCTCTGGATGGAGTGGATCACAGGGTCCAAGTTGATTGTAGGTTTTTTGGACAAGTGACTGTATATCCCAATCCATCCCAGTTGTTCATCCTGTTTGCTTTTGACAGGCAGTCCATTTGGCCTCCGAGGGTTCTACCCAACATTTGGGCAAAGAAAGCTGAGCATTGCTCAGCCGATCATTTTTTGGGGGGGGAGTATCCCAGCTCCGATCCACCTGTCAGCACTTTATATACTTGGAGGAATCTGTCAAGTTCCTGACCCGGCCCTGATTTTTTCTGATGTGGTGAAGATAGAACATCACAAAGAGATACACAGAGCCTGATCATATCAGAAAGTCGTCAGCCAACCTTTGCTTGACAGATGAAGCTGAGGTGCTACTTGTAGTAGCTGTGTTGGGGGACTCCACCAATGCCACAGTGCCACAAGTCCATCTTCGATATTGGTGCCCGTACCTACGCCTTGCAACGGCGTGCCGATCCGCAACCGATCCGCAGGTCTATAACTGCACCTTGTGCGATGTGCGGGTAGCAGTGCGAAACCCTGAGGGGGAGCGAAGCTTGGCGAAAGTGTGAGGACCAGTATAGGGAGGAGACAATAAATCCTTCCCTCAAAGCAGCATGGGCATGGGGTTTTGCCGGTGAGAGGAGCACAACTGTTGTTTTGGTCCCAACACAAAACTACAAACCCAAGATATTCTTCGACTATCTCATATCTCCCCCAAACGGCTAACCCACAAATCCAATGTAATCAAGAACAAAAACTAGTCACTCTTTGCCAAAGCTTTCTCTTTAAACGTGTATATATATATATATACATATATATACATTCTATGCGTCCTCCTGGCCGTATTCAGCGCTCGGTTCAAACGTGTTTGATGGGAAAGGTTTTAGCATGTTTTAGCGTTCAGTCCCAATGGCCGGCCTCACTGGCAAGAGGGCTGCAGGTCGATGGGCAACGACCTAAAGGGTCAGCACAAATCTTTATGTGAGAGAAACTCCTTCATTGAAATCATCCAAAAACCTGCAAAGCGATATAGTGAACCCCCAAAAGCGATGCCTTCAATGCCTTCACAATGCCTTCACAATGTACACTTCAATCATTTGATTCAAATCATTCCGGTACTTCGCTTTGTGTTCGCTTTACATGAAGCGATGCCAAAGCGATACCCCTAAATGATCAAAATGAAAAAACATATGGTCTAGATGAGCGGATCGTATCATTTTCGCAGTGCCTGTGAAGTCTGGCACAGATGAAGAGCTCTAGAAAAAGAACCGCATAGACTAAGGGGGAAGGGAGTGCGGATGTGTCAATGGAAAGTGTTCTCTCTCTCTCTCTCTGTATGTGTGTCTCTTTTTCTTTATTTCTTTCTTATTTTATTTCTCTCCCACTACCCATATCCATGTGCACGTCATTTGGCTATGTTTTCAAGAGAAATCCTCAAGAAATATAACAAAGGCATCCGCACCCTGTAAAGCGATATAGCGAATTCCCAAAAGCCGAACCAACATTATGGAGTATAACAATTTGTATGATAGGTTTTGGCGATCACTCATATACCTATATATATATTGCGCATATAATATAGTACACTATAATATATATAATAAGAATTACATCAAATTTGTACAATACAAATAATACAATATGATATCGTAATACAACTATTATCAATATATATATATACAATAGTTTATAGTTATAGAGTTCCTAGCAATCAGATTGTCCATATACCAGTGCAGTTTAGTGTACAGAGACAGAACCTGTCCATTTAATCGCCCGACCATGGTCCAACCACTCTCGTCCGGTTTCGGGATCCGGCTTCGAGCGGGCACCCGAGGAAGTGCTCCCGTCTCCATCTCCCGTTGGGGCCTCGGATCGGGGAACGGATCGGGCGTCGGACGGGTTCAGAACCCTATAGCTATTATACCGATTTTCTCGCAGAACAAAGTTTATGTGAAATTTTGTTGTTTTTTGTTTGTTGCGTTTTTGTTTTGGCCCTCTTAAGCAATGTTTATTGATGCTATTCTTCGTTTGTTTTCCTTCCATGGCTACTACTACTACGACGACGACGACGATGACGACTACTACTACTAATTACGGATGTGCACCTGCCCTTGAAATTGAATTCTGTCAAGGATGTTTCTCACACGTGGCACGGGCTGTCTTTTGTTGGTGGGGCCTGCGTAGCATGTTGGACAAACTAAACGGTGTGCCTCCCCACGTGCGCACTTCCAAAAGGTGCGTATCTAAACTCACTTGGCTTGTGACACCTGTGCGACTTGAGAACACTTGACTGAGAAACTCTGGCCACGTGAGCGACATAGAACCCGATCCTAAAGTAGAACTCCGCAAAAGCTCCGCTGCAAACCTTCGTTGCAAGCAAGTGTTGGCAGCTAGCGAAACATCCCACTGCAGAATCAATACCTTCTGGACCGGATGTAAACTGCGCCTTGGGATCCTGCATCCCTGTGCGCGAAGAGGTGTTCTGCACACACACACACAATGGGTGTGTGTGAGCGGTGGCGCTGCGCAAAAGAAAAGCAGTGCAGTTTCGCTTCAGAAGAGGACTTGCTAATGGCCTCTGATACTTTGAGCGCGCAGCTCCGGCTTGCCAAGCTCAAGGCTCAAGATGTAGAATTTTTGAATTGTCAGGATCAAAACGCATAAACTGTATGCAAGCTTCTCCTAAACATGCGCGTTGAAATCAGGTAGGGAACGAATCAACCAAGCGACAGCAAGCCTCAGCAAAGCCTCATGAAATGATGATATCAGCTGTTCTTCTACACCCCGCGTGTTGGAGGCCATCGCTCTTAGGTTGGAGGCCGTCGCAAAATTTGTTTAACTCGAGATTGTTCTCAAGTCATTGGGCTCTATGAGAACGTGGCATTTGTTTGTCTCGATGTTAGGTCCTCAGATTGCCAATCCCTTCAATGTTGCATCACCTTTTGGAGGTTGAATCATCGTTAGCGCAGGGTTCGTGTTGAAATTGCAATTGAAGCCCTTCTTATAGTAGCTAAGTTTACACCAGATGAAAAGAATAGTATTTCCCCAAGGAAACTATTTGCCATGCAGCCATCCGCCTATCCCAATAGAATAAGAGAGCGGGCTGGTGATGTTTCAGCCAAAACCACTTGAACAAACAGTGTTTTGCACTTACCTGTGCCTGTGCAAGCCTTGTGTGGTTGGGATGGTTGTGTATTAAGATGTTTGGGTAAGGGAGGAGCTCAGATGGGGCTTCATCCCATCCGCAGCATTCGGCCCATTAACACGCGTGTGCGTGTTTGTGTTTTGAGCATCTCAGGCTGGGCTTACCAAGAGCCAGTGGCTTTAGAGCTCGCCACCAAGAGTGCTCCGTTGAGTGTGGGCACCAGCAGTGGCTGGGTCTTGGAAATGGAGATGGAGGCACCGGAAACGCTTTTCGCGGTGGTGTTTGGGCAGATCATATTGACGCGTCAAGCATAGGACTTTCCATTGGGGGTTGGAACATGTTGAAACCAAAAACCTGACATTGTTTAGGGTTCATCGGTTGGATTGAAGGTGCTTTCAAAAAGACCAGCACATGGTCAACTGTGGCAAGTTGATTTGCTCCCGCGCAAGAACAAGAACAGTGCATTAAAGGGTTTCAAACCACACACCACAACCCGCTTGACCTGCATCAACGCTTTGTCGGGAGTGTCGTGTTGATCAAACCACTGGGTAGTTACAACCACTAAAGTTGACAGAATCAAACTCCTACAGGTCTATGATTTCGTCCACTTTTGATGCGTGCCACAGCAACTCTTGACCATAGACTTGATGTGTTTTGTTTTTATACCTGACAAAGATTTGCCACGCTTCAGTTGGATAAGCCTTTACCAACAAGATTTACATAGTTGGAAATGAAATAGGTCCCGATCTGCCCAATCCACAGATCAAGTCCGTGAATTACTCAACAAATGTGTCTCTTCTTGTTGGTGGATGTGGTGATCATGCAATACGTGCGTGCCTCGGGCCATGTGAAACACATGCAAATACCTGCACCAGCAGAAAGAACCTCACCCAGTTGTTGACGAATTGGATGAACGGAAAACAAAGTTCGACCCACCAGCTCTGTGATCCTCGCTGCACCGCTAGCTTCGTGGCGGCTGGTGGGTTCGCCCGGGAACCTGTTCAACGGTTCGGCCGCTTTCGGGCGGCCGAACCGATGGGATGGGCAGGTGGGGAGCGGAGACTTGCGGAAACGGGTGATGAGTCCAGGTCCATTGGCTTTGACCAGTGTTGGATTTGATGTACAAACAATACAAGTACATCGAATCCAGAGCATCAAATCCAGTGTTTTTGTTGAGTTTTCATGTTCTGGATTTGATGTACACCTTCGCTGCATTCGCATTGGTTGCACTAGTTAATAATGCCCACTCTTCACCCAACATCAGTTTTTCTCATACAACTCTACGGGTTTGCAAGCACAACAAGAAACACTATGCCACCATGCACTCTTCACAGTGAGGAGGACGATGAATGACGCAAGTGATTGATGGATGCCAGATTCTGCATGAAGAACATGCGAGTCATACTGAGTCATACTCCACCAATTGGTGAAGTCCCACTTGTTTTGTTGTTCATTGCATGCTGCGACTTTCAGACTCCTCTTTATGTCTTCGGAAAGGATCCGTGTTTTCCACAGCCATCCGAAGGCGACATGTGCGACCCCCTCCGCGACATGACCCATTGTTTAACGGCTGGTTCAATGAAGTGGCCCCAATTATCTGACATTACACCTATAATTATTGGTACCTCTTTAAAAAAAGGAACCATGCATGTTCTTTTTTACGAGTTTAGAGCATGCATGATTTTGCTGCACGCACTTGGTGCTTTTCACGGATCACAGAAGACCTAAAACAGCGCCCGACCTCTTCGCAACAAGGACAAGAACTTCCCTTCAGCACCACTGGACGCAGGCGCTGGCATTCTTCTGCTGTTTTCCTGGTTTTCCTCATCTTGGCGCTGCATGTTTCTTTACGGATCAGTAGGGGCACGCAGCATAGCCATATCATGGGATCATGTTCACGAGCAGACAGGTCTGTCTCCAGTCTCGGGTCCGCCGTTTGCGGGTCACTGCTGAACGGCCCCCGTCCAAAAGACACCTGTGAACCAAGCCGGACATCGCTCGGGTTGGTTGAGGGGTCGATCCGGAGAAGCGGTGTGGATGGTGTTGAAGGAGGGAGACAGCCTGGCGCGTCGAAGGTGGTATACTTACGGCCGGGGCGCAGGGGGAAGGCCGGGCGCTGCTTTGACAGCGCACGTCGTGATGTCCCGTGATGGCCCGTGGCCCGGCGAACCGGGGTCTTCGGGTTTTTGGGTGTTCCGAAGCGAAGCCAGGGAGGTTTCGCCACGCGGCGTGGAGGTCTCGCGAGGTTCATACACTCCCAGGCATTGCTTCTTTTAGGCCAAGATGAATGAGATGTACGGCCTACGTGACCACGAGTAGTACAACGAGTATTACGTATGTACACTAGTGTACCACCAAAGATGTGGATCGATGTGGAGATCGACGTTCGATGCTACCAAACTTGGGACGATACTGAAAGTCAATGAGTCCATGATTTTCACTTCAAGAATCTTCAAGATACTTCAAGCTGCACTGGACACAGTTTGTTTCTATCTATTTATGGGCCCAATCGGCGAGGTTCCAACGGCGAGGTGAGTACTTGTAGAGCAAGAGAAGAGCCGGGTTTAGACCAGGGTGTTGCTGCCTAACTGATGATACATGTAGCCTTGAAGTCTATTAAGTCTATTGAATGAAGCACCCGCAAGGTATCTGCTTCAAACAGCTGCTTCGGAAGTTTGCCGGAGGATTCTCCGCGTGGAGCGACAGAACTGGTTGTGCGTCACCTTCTCAGTGGACGCCCGACTACTGGCGCCCATTGTCTCCCTGAGCCTTGGTTGGACGGCCATGACGTGGAATGGTCGAGGAAGTGCGGGTGAGGAAGTGCAAGGCGGGTGATGAAGCATGATGAAGCAGCAAATGTATCTCATGATATCTCATTGAATGGATCGTTTTCCTTGGGATTCTAATGGGTGTTAGGCAGTGGGAAAAGGGTTCATCAGGCTCCAAGATGTGTAACTCTCCGTCCATTGATGTGGGATGATTTGCTTGCTCGGCTTTCCAAAGGCCCGATTTGAGTCCATCGAAGAAGCTAACCATGGGAAAGGACCATGGTTTGCATATGTTTGTATGGTAGGTGGTCTCAAAGGAGATCTTACTGTGGGTTGGAAGTTGGATCTATGATGATCTAGATGTAAAGCAATAACGACCAAGAATCACCAGATAGTGACCACACCATCCTGGGTAGAACGACCTTTGTGCAATTTTGTTGTGCGATCCTTTTTCCATATTTTCCTAAACGCCGGCCCCATTGTCTTCACATGTTTCAGTGCAAAGCAGTAGGTGTTGCATGGTCGATGTGTCCTCTTCTCTGAATGGGGAACTCGGACTTATCCATTAATCTAGTTAGACTTATACGATACGATATCTTATACCCAATATTTCTACCCATAGGAGAAGAGGAATGCCTTCACCTTGTGGTGAGTTGGTGCCTTGTTTGGGAGACAATTCCATCGAGGTAAATCATCTTCAATGAAGGCTTCAAGGATGGCAGATTTGCCAATCCGCTTGCGCTACTGAACATCTGACAAAAGGGCAGCCCTGTCCCTTGCAGGTGGCCCCGTTCCCCTCATGCTATGAAGTTACGGTACATAGGCTCGACGGTCCCACTACCGGAAGAAGTCGACTGAAGCCAAGCACAACTTGGGTCCCTAACTTGGCTCATACGGTCCAGCTTCTTGCGCGACATACAAATCGACGAGGAACAACATGGTACTTATGTGGTTTAGCGGAAGGGGTGTAGGCCGCTATAGGAAGCGGTAGCAGGTAGCTAGATGTAGCTAGTAGCTTAAGTAAGTTACTACCTAGAGTGCGTCAGATAGCTCAAACGCTTCTTCGAGGAAGCTTAAGCTCCGCTGAGGGGAGCTTCCTTGAAGAAGTGCTCGCACTTTTCTCTAGGCAAACTTCGGCTCCCGTGTGCCCATGGGCCTTCATGGGCCTGGCCATGAGGGAGGTCGAGCCTGGAAACATCGCACGGCCCAGGAGCGGCATCGGTTTGCTTGAAAACATGACCAGCAGTAACTTGACCGTGTGTAGCTTGGGTTGCAGATGGCGCAGGGATGCGGAGGGTGCTGCAGATGAGATGTCATATGCCATCACCGCAGAGCAAATTTGATGACTATCCCATTCAGCAGTGGTGCATCGACACCTATAATTATATAGTTATTTAGATGCAGTGCTTCATGTACACTGTTTTGATCCTACTCTCAAGTACTACTGGGATGGTTGGGAGAAAAGCATGACTCATCATCCCCATAAGCAGAGCAGGAAGTGTATTCTTCCTTGCGGACGGTTTGATGGATGGTGCATTTTCCTGCCCACCTCAAAATATGGTAATCCATGATTGTCCAAATCATCCAAATGTTGTTGGTTTGGGGATCATTATAGTTACTGCACTGTATGTTACTGTATAATATAACTGCATCCCGCATCCCCGTTATTTTTGTGAAACATGTTTCTGCTCTATTGCAATGTGGGTGAAGGACCTCCAAAAGACCTCTGAGCGTTTAGCGACATTGGTCGTAGGGAGTGAACATTTATGCAGTGGTAGTCCTGGTACTAAGTACATTTACTTTAAGATGCAATGTCCAAGAATACCATGGTGTCAATCCACGGGTTCAACGAAGACGGAAGCCAATAGAAGATGAGACCAATTTTGGATGTTCCTTTTGAAGCTTGTTCAATCGTCAAAGGTGTCTGCTTCGGATATAATTTATCGTTGCAGAGAGTCACAAAGAGTCGCAGCACCAGCGTCAACCATCGATTCCGTTCTAAGAACTGCCCTCAGATCCTCAGGTTTGGGCAAGGACAGCGAGGGCAAGGAGCAAACACTGGAACTCGAACCGTGCCCCAGTGAAGTCTCGTTTTTGAAACTGGTGAATGTTGAATGGCGCTTGTTTTCTTTTGTTCCACCGACCCTAGGTGGAAGCTGCTCCAAAAAGGAGCAGGAGTGATTCCTCATCTCTACCTCGAGGGCTACTTTACGTGCTCTCGGGTGACCCGCTCTCGACCCAGGTACCAACTTTGGAATGCTGGCATCGGTGGTGGCTATGAGGCAAGAGCGACTCTTTCGTCGATCACCTCGAGGGAAGAGCGACTCTTTCGTCGAGGACCTCGGGGCGAACGAGGTCTGAGGTCGGCAACGCATGGCAGGGGCTGCACGGACCGTCCGAAGAGCGCCCGAAGAGAAATCCGTGCATTTTGGCGAGCAATGTCTGCCATGAACATGACCCGATTGGCTGGTCCAGATCACCTGATACTGCTCCAGGAGACTTCTAGCGTTTGCAGCGTTTGCCAGAAAAAGAGCTTATAAGGGACAACAATTATGTCGGGCACGCCAGCCATAGATACAAGGAGCCAAAATAGTTTTATAAAGCAAAAAAAAAGCAAAAGGCAAAGCAAACAAAAAAGCAAAAAAAATGTAGCTGTGCGCGTATTTGTCGTTTTTTTTTCACTTTTTTTGTTCGCTTTATTTTCGCATTTTTTTCGCATTTTTTTTGCTTTTTTTTTTCGTTTTTTTCCTAGGAGGGTACAACAAAAACATATTTGTCGCTTCTTTTTCACTTTTTTTTCGCTTTATGTCTGCATGTTTTTCGCTTTATTTTCGCTTTTATTCGCTTTTTGTTTTGCTTTGTTTTTGCTTTTTGCTTTGTTTTTGCATGTTCATTTGCTTTTATTTTGCTGTTTTTTCACTTTTTTTTCACAAAAAAAACAAACTATTTGATGGTTGGCCATGTATGGCTGCCATCGCCCAACATAAGACAACAACTGCATGGCCTTATAGTTGGTTTATTGATGTTTATTGTGGTGCATTAATAGAGAGGATACCTCCAGGTGAACGTGGTATGTTGGGGTTGTGGTTGTTGTATTTGTTTTTGTTGTGTTGTTGTCGTTGTCCTTGTCATTGTCCTTGTTTTTTTTGATGTTGTCGTTGTTGTCGTCGTTGTCGTTGTCGTTGTCGTTCGTCGTCGTCGTCGTAGTTGTGGCTGCGGCTGTTGTTGTTGTTGCTGTTTTATCTCAAGACTTCTGTATCTCAACCCTCGTCACTTGCAGGTCCGGCTGTTCAGGCTATTGGAGCCCCATGCAATGTCCATCCATGTCCTAACCAAGGCTAAGCAACGCCAATGACCTGGGATGAAAACAGCTGCTTTCTCAAACAGGTCACCCATATTCAATCCTTTACAAGGAGAAGAATTGACAAGAGTCACATGTGTCAGGCACCTTCCTCTTTGAAAAGGTGCTCAGTTCTTGCTTTCCGAAGGTTTCGGTATGTCATGTTTCCCTGTATTCTCCAGGATTGAATTCTCCAGTGCTCTTATTTTCAATGACGGGAAGAGTTCTTGCAACCAGTTAAGTCAATAGTCACTTTTGGAGGTGATACGACCGTCTTTCCTAGGGTGGATGGAGGTGACTCGCGGTTTTCCTGGGAGATGACCGTCTTGTTGAGACTTTTGACGGGAAGAACGCGGCCACAGGTTCAAAGCCCAAAGGCTTGGTAAGACGGTCTTTTGTGACGTGGAAGGTTTGATCTTCTTCAGACATGTTTTTGTTTGTGGTTGATGTTGACTTTTACCAGGTCATGAGCAGGGGCATAATACATCACAAACAAACAAGTGCACATGATTCTGACTACGTGTAGCCACTCTGACTCGACTCGCGATGGTCCGACAGCAGGGTGTGACTGTGTCAGGTCACATTGCCCTTGGACAAGCATGGACACTTCAAGGCGCCGGTGAGAAGCCTGATCCACAGGTGTTGTCTTCAGGAGTGTGCGACTGCTTCATGTGAGCAAGCACCAAAATGTGCAATGACTAATTTACTACAGAGTGGTCGTGATTTTCAGGAATTGTGCATGTGGCTAAAACCTGGAAGCCATAACCTGGCTGAATCATGTCCTCTACCGGACTCGACATTACGTTTTGGTAGATGCTCATGTGAAGAGACATACCCAGAAGTGTTATCAAGTGTAGTGCCTGTGAAGGTTCAGCAGTCGAGTTGTGGCATGTCGTTTTTGGCTGTGTTCTCAAGGCCAGCGTGCACGTCAGCAGGATAGAACCCCTAGCGATCCACGTACCCTCTGAGAAGGTGATTGGAGACACTGTTATGTAGGCAACAGGAGGGTCCAGTCGTACCTTCTGAGAAGGTATGTGGATCCCTGGGGAATGGATGCTGGATGCTCGATATGACATGCTCTCAAGTCCCAGGTCGCAAACGCTCCCAGATCAGCACAGTATGTTTTCCAAGAAAGAATCACCCAGAGAAAGGAAGTATAGAAAACAGGTGAATGTTCAAGTACACCATGAACACTGTACTGTACTGGTACATCATGAATACAGTATGAAAACTGGTGAGCAAGTATAGAATACACCATGAATACTGTACTTTCTCGTGCATGTTCTGTATCGTTTGCTTGGCCCAAAGTACCCACCAACAAAGACAAACCGGTCATGACATACCCAGACACTCCATGCATGGCCTATCTACATATCTTGGGGTGGTTTCAAGGTGAATGTAGGCCTATGTTCCAGTTTCATGGAGTATCATGACACAATTTGATCATATTATTATCATATTTGATGTTCCTGATGGTAGGTTGGAGGCCATTGCTCTTAGCTTGGAGGCCATTGCTTCTAGGTTGGAAGCTATGTGTTCTTGATTGTTCGAGATGCCTAAGGCTTAAGAGACTCGAGACTCGAACCATCGAAGAATCCGTCGAGGCCAAGTTGCCGACAGATTCTGACCCTTTGGACGATAAGGAGAAGCTTTTGGAGCGCTTGGCTGGCTTTCGCTTCGTGCTCCGCAAAAGCCCACTGTGTGGAAAGCTGTGTATGTTTTGTTCTTTTTTTGGATCTATGACATTGGCTCAGATGGCTATAGATGACTGAGCAGGTCAATACTCAGGTCAATTTCTGAGGATGTTTGGTATTCAAGTGAGTGCTCGGTGCGCAAGTGATATTTTTTTCCATTGGCTGCCCCTCCTCAAGCAAAATCGCTGACCATGGAAATTGATGCAACATTTTTCTGAATACAACGCACTTGAAACACATTCACGACTCTTGAGTTTCAATCACCTTGCTGGCCCTTGCTTGCTTTTGCAGGTCGGAGCTCGGATAGACCTCTTGAGTATTCACCGTATGAATTAAATAGGCACATACCAGTGCACA
Source organism: Durusdinium trenchii (assembly GCA_963970005.1). Classification (NCBI taxonomy): domain Eukaryota; class Dinophyceae; order Suessiales; family Symbiodiniaceae; genus Durusdinium; species Durusdinium trenchii. The sequence goes on from CAXAMN010027983.1 coordinate 506,410, forward strand.
TACTTTTTGTCGTAGGATGAGCTATTTTGTTGGCTTGGACTGGAGATCACATGTTTCTTCCCCAGAAGGTCTGTAAAAATCGTCCATCACACTGTAGGGGCCTCAACCCTGCAGATTGGGCCGCAGATGTTCTGCTTGGGATAAAGATGGGCCCAAGATGCATGGGAGTGGACATTGGAAAGCCTGCTTTGCTGTAGAATCTCGGAGACTTGTGGAGTGTGCGTTCCTGTCAAGTCCACTTCCTCAACTAGACGGAGTTTGTGATGATCTTGTCATATTTGGCCGGGGCCTGTCGGCCTCGCACGTCCACTCGGATATATAGATGGATCTTTTTCCTTCAATTTTTCCCAAGGCTCGCAATCCACCTCACCCTGCAGGGGTCCCATGGGCCAATCCAAGTTCCCAAACGCTACCAGCAATGGATCTACGTCTTCAGTTTGTGTCATCTGCGCCCGGAGCCAATCGCTCATGTTTTCAGGTACTGCTGGCGCACGAGGGACGCAAGAAGAACGAACCAAGGGATCGAGTGGTGAGGAAGGGCATGTTTGAGATGTAGAAGCCATGCATTTGGAATCATTTGGAATATGTCATAGAAGATGGTTTACTGTTTGTTTGTGGCCTTTGCAAGTGTTTCCATTTTTATAGCGTTGCAGATCTCCTCTCCAATATACACGATAGATTCACAATGATTCACATATGTCCATGTTGCATCCCAAACCTCCTGAGTTGCCCCTGGTAGCTCTGTCACCAATGGTGTGGTGTGGCCGAGTGCTTCCGCAGTGCATCCGAGACACACCCATGAACAGTCCATGGATTTGTAGTGTTGAGCTTTGACCACCAGAGTTCAAAAGGTTGGATTGTTTGATGATAGGACTTTCAATGAGGTCTCCCTGGAATGCTGGATTGGTAGATGATCATGGATCGCAGGAGTTCACTGGATTTGATTGATGATTCATGTCGGACATTCCGGATCCTTTTTTCAATCTAATATACGCTTGTTTGTTCGTCGCAAATACTACTGTAGCAGGCGTGGTTTCGCTTGGATGTTCTTTCCAGCAGCAGGCTTAGGGGGGTTGAGAACTTTGGGTTTAGGGATCATGTGAGTCAGTGCTCTCGAGTCTTGACCAAGCATGATCATGTTGCCTTCACAAGTAGGTCCATATGTGATTATATATGGCCTCTTAAAAAGGTAGGTCCAGATACCTATACTTTCTCAGTGGTTTCCGTACCTGGGTCGTCACGCCAAACCTCAGGCCTCAGGCCGCGCCGGCCGGTGTTGGCGCCGTTCACCTCGGGGCCAGGTGGTGTGCGTGCCGATGCTGTCGGTCCTGAACGCTCGGAGCCCTGGAAAGCACCACTGTGGCGAACATGAAGCATGCCGCTTTGGGTTCGAAGACGGAAGACTGTGAGCCAGAAACATGTCGGATCTTCTTTTTGGCAGAAACCACGGAGTGATCGATGATGCTTGACGTTTAGATGCACCTGTTTAACCTAAGCAGGAGGTGTGTGTAAGATTTGAAAGTGAAAGGGGAAGTGACATTGAGATGGGCCATACCCAAACCATCCGTGGGACTGCAATAGTTGCATACATTAACATACATTTCCCGTTTACCCCGTTTATGGCTCTAAATTTAACCATTCCAGTCCCATGTATCATGGATGGTTTGGGGACAGGCAATAGAAGGCACAAACAATTTGGCCTTGGTGTTCCCAAGGCCATGCTCAATTGACAGGTTAGTTTTTGTGGATTTTGGAACCACGGATCTTACAGGTGTTCCAAGTTTTTTGATATCTACATATATCTACTATCTACTGTGCTGAAGCCTCTTCTTTGGCAGGACAGATTCCTAAAGAAACATCTACAGGACCATCATGGGACATCCAATGATTCCATCATTTGAGGACATAAAGATACATAAAGATCATTCCACCATTTGAGGGGTGATTCCACCATTTGGGGGTGAAGAAGGGGGGTGGACCATCCAATGATTCCACCAAACGGATCACCCCCCCCTTCTTCAAGGTCTCCAAACGAGATCGCCTGGATCACGAGCCATAGAGATCGCCTCGACCTGTCAGGCCTTGCCTTGTGAGTTCGAGTGCTCCGTGAAGAATGTGAGGACGAGCCACATGCCACATCTTCCCCCAACCAGGGGGCGAATGTTTTTGATTCCCCACATGGACGTGTGGGGTTGGTGTTTTTAGTGCTGTATCCGCTCCTGTGTCTGGTGAAGTTGTTTATATGTTTGAGGTTATCCGGTCCTATATTATCCGTTGCGGCACTTGGTACAGGTTACCGTCATGTTCCATTGGAATTCTGCTGTTCAAAATTCGTGTGGTTTGGAGTTTGGAGGCCCGCCCCTCTGGCCGGGCATTGTTTACGAACTGCCCGAGGTTTTGCCGGTTCAGGGGCTCGAGGTTTGCACCCATGGATTGGTGGCTCGATAGCTGGGAACCCTCCAAGTAAAGGAATCTTACAGTTGTTGATCCGTGTTGGAACTGTAACTACTGAGACTCTGTCAAAGCTCAATTTATATATGGACTAGTTCTTCAGTAAGCAGTAAACAGCATAGCCAATACTTTTTGTTGCCCGTGTTTTCTTTGGGGCATCTCTTTGTGTTTCTCGCTTTCAGGTGATATTCGCCACCTCGCTTTCCACGACACGTTTCGCAGGAATGTGCCACACCAGTTCCTGATGTTGAGTGATGCCAAGCAGGGACCCTCAGACTAAGAACGGATGAGACGGAGAGAGGTGAGAGACGGAGAGTGGTGAGACCTCCCGGGAATCTTCGGCCAAAAGGGCTGGGTGTGAGGTGAGACTCCCTCGATGGGAGGGTGAGAAGGGCATCAGAATTTGACTCATCAGGGCAATACACCTGCATAATGTTATATAAGTGTTGGATTTCACAATGAAGCACCTGAGCTCAGTGGAGAACTGTCCAAGCAATCAAACACTGAGTTGGTGCGATGGAGTCTAAACCTCTTTTGCGCATTGGTGCAGTCGGCTGGAGTTGTTCTTCCTTGTATCATTGGTTCGGCACATTGACAATTTGGAAGACTTGCTTGAGGCTATGTTCCCGCATGTGCAATGCCCCGGCACTCCATGTAAAAAAACATAGTTATATATATACCAGGACCTTCAAGGGGTGGTTAATGCACACCCCTTAACGGCTAAGGGGCTATAAATAGACACCCCTTGGAGGGTCCTGGTATAGCTACATTGACGTCTGACACCGAGGTATTCCAGTTCCATGGAGGTGCTTCGAGTCTGTGATCCCTACGCCCAGTCTAACCGAAAGGTCCGGGTTCCTGGACCTGGACCGGTCCAAAGCTCGAAACCTGCAGAGTGTTGACTCGCCAACGAGTTACATGTCATGAGGTCAGTTCCCTACCAGGAGTTGCATGCCAGGGGGTGGTGTTCGTGGATCCTTTGGCCCCCCCCGCCACCCCGATCCGTCACCGATCCGTGAACGGGAACACGTCGGACCAGGAGCGATGGCGACCGCACGTGGAGCACCGTGGTGCGCTGTTGCGGCCCACGAACGGACCGGCCAAGCGCTGACTTCCCTGAGCCAGAGCCACTCGGAGAAAACGATGTGCGTGGAGCACCGGGCTGCGGCTAGCCATTTGGGTTTGGGGGGGGCTGAAAGTCATAATGGTTAATTTGTATTAGCCAGGTCATCCTTAATGATATAATTGTTGTTTTTGTCCAGAACATCCAGATCAATTTGAGAGTGTCAGACCATGTCAGACCTTTGCAATTGTTGTTGGAAGACGGTCAATCACTACTGTGTACATATGGTGATGTTGTTGATGTTTGGGAGGCATGATGTGTCCAAATCAATGGGTTTAGGGTATGATTTGCAACAAACATCAGGGGTGAATCCGACAACAACCTGGCAGGTCATCCATGATTGATTGGACACACGGCCACTGGCTTCTCTTTTTTTCAGCAGAGGCCGCCACAGTCTGGTCGGCATGAAGCGGTCATTCAGGAGGCGCTCTTGAGCAGTTGGCAGTGTTTGGAGATCCTTTTGGGTCCAAAATCGGATAGCTAGAAGCTACTCGTAACAAGGGCATCACTACTATAGTAACAAGGGCATCGCTACTAGTAACAAGGGCACTACTACTAGCAGCCGATGCCATTCAAACAGTCAGCATCCTGCATCCGTTGAGTCACTGCCTTTCGAAGGTTCAGCCTTTGAGCGTCGCAGATCATTTGAGCGTCGCAGATCACATAGCGATTCATCAGCAGGGATGGGCAGTGAAGCACGATCACTCAGTAGATTACAGGAGTCCCAAGATATCAGGAACTTGGGATTTTTTGGTCATTCGGGTCTCTATTGTAGGTGGGCTTATTGTACATGTACTGTATATACTATCGTTTTATACATATATGCACGCATACATAGAATTGTATAGAATTCAAACATAGAACCTTTCTGCTGGCGAATCCCAGACCCCGCGGTTTCAGAATCTCGCTGCCACTTGCCAGGCCGACACAGCGGAGGCCCACACACAGGCAGATCGGTGGGGATGGTTGACCTCAGAGGGATCGAGGGATGGTTGACATCAGGTGTTTCGCTGTTTGAGGAGGGTTTCACCATGATTTCAGGGAGTTTGGGTGGGGAATCTATGAAGTCGGATGGCATAGGAAGAGTTTACTTACAGTATATATATATATATATCTTACTTTTCCTTACTGTTGGTGAAAGGTGAACGGGAGGTTCGTTGGTGAAAGGTGAGCCATTTCCTGACGTTTGGTGGATTGTGGTCAGCTATGGGACTTCTTAAAACAACCAAACTCCGGTCGGGAACCGAGTGAATGATGGCAACAGTGAAAGATCTGGGAACATTGAGCAGTATTGAGCTGGGAGCCGGGAAGATTTGGGCATGACAAGACACTTGATTGGGCCATGGATGAAGCGACTCTTCAGTGGATGGACCGTCCTACGCGCCTCGTTGACCTGAACGAACTGAATCTTCAATCCCAGTACCGTCCCAGTGGGGTGCAGTCCCAAGACCTATTTTGTTTTTTGGTGTATGGGGACTGGGGGTGTTGGAAGGCTGCGGATGTGGCTTGCTGACCTGCCAGCATGCTTAGGGTGCAAGAAGAGGGACCCCGATCTAATCCCCACTATTACATCATGACACAAATCAATGCTAAATTAGACAGGTTTGGCTCAAGATTGAGAGCACCCCGATGTTTCGGACCAAACACCAAGACAGATTCATTCAGCTTTCACAAAAAGTGATCTCCCTGTCTCCTTCTTTAAGTGTTACCTGCGCAAAAAAATGGAGCACCACTTCCCCCCAACGAACACGCAACATGCCTGGCCTACGCCTACACCTACGCTACTTTGCCTTGATCCGCCAGTCTTTGACTCCGGGTCAACGCTTGGGCTTCAAAGACGTCGGGTCACCCGGGAAGGTCGGCACTCTGTGAGATGTGGAGAAATGGCGTTCATTTTGGAGAAAGTCACGCACAACGACAAGCCAAGCAGAGAGATGTCATTTAGTTCATGATGTGTTCTGTCTTTTTCGTTTTGGAGAACATGAACAGCCAACAACAAGGGTTTTTCCTCGTGTGTTGTTCGTTGTGTTCTCGGGAAAGCTGGAAGCTACAGACAGACAGTATGCTCAGATCTTTAGGATCTTTCAACAGTTTATATACCCAACAAGAAAGGTTCTTTTCTTAAGATGAAGGGTACCTCTCCAAGCCCTCATGGAAAGGAAATGGTGCGAACTCCTGGCGTAGGTCTACGTGCGAACTCCTACACGAACCTGGTTCGGAATCTTCTTGAGATTCCAGGGTTCTATGAATTTCCTTCTTTCTAGTTTGATGACATGGGATATTTCATGCGATTTCAATATATTCTTTATATACATGTTACTGTATTAGCATGTATTATCATATAATATGTTCAACTAGCCCTGCTGACACAGGAACTATAGTCCTATAATAATGATATAGTCCTCTTTTGGATCGGACATGTGCTACTTCATGATTCAAAAACACAATGTTAGCTTGGTCAAATTGTGGGAAGCACACACTGTGATTTTGTAATGGATTGTGCAACACCCAAGTGCCCGGTTCGTTGGTTAATCAATCAATTTGCATTCACCCTATACCAGCAGAAAAGACCATTTCACTCACATCATCAGTGGATCGTGGATCCCTATGGTATCGGGCAAGCATGCCATCTAACTTCTTTGAATGAAACAACAAGAAGCTACTAGGAACAAAGGGAATCGCTACTACGAGCAAGGACGCTACTACTAGCTCCTGGCATTACTACTAGTAACAAGAAGCTACGAACGGAACAAAGGGGATCGCTACTACTAGTCGCCTCCCCACCGATCGAACGACCGGACCCGAACGGTGACGGATGATGTCCGAGCGTCTGAGACATTTGAGACACCCAGCTGATGAGGTGGATCCCGATTTGCAAGTGGAAGTGGTGGTGCGGATGGCGGGCTTCACCTATCGAGCCTTTGTCGTCCTCCCCAGTGGGGATGGGACCGATCCGTGATCCGGGGGACCCCAAAAGTGGAGCTCTTCCCCAAGTCACTTGGAAGAGTCACTTGGAAGTGGATGCTACTCCACTCTACAGCCAAATTCTTTCGACTTTTAGCTGATCTTCACAAAACAAGATGGAAAACGGTCAGCTGAGTTGATCGTAGGATCAGAGTAAACAGCAAACTAACAAACGCGTTCCCACGATAGTTTGGTTTTGCAACATCTAATATATTTGTTTGCACAACTCTTGGTGCACAAATTAGCCCTACAATATCCAATGACAACACATACAGTATAAACTGAGCCAATTGAACCCTTGGTGCATTGCCACCCTCACATCTGTAGTCCAGGAGGAGTTCACACCCCTTGTGAGAAGCAAGTCGGGGGCATTAAAATCCATGCGATTGAGTCTGGTTTCGGGTCTACGCTCCTGGCATTGCTCGAAAGTCAAAAGAACCTGCGGCTCCGCAGGTCCAATCGATTAACATCAACCATAACCATATTAAATACCACCTCTAAATTTGGATCGGAACCTCTTCAGGCCTGGAGTCTTTTAATCCAGATTCTAACCATTTGGGTTTGGTGTATGAATTTGGCTGGACTCCCTGGTCCGAGGCTTGGGCCTCAAAAAGCTCTTGGCGCGGCGCTCCATGCTCCATCCAACCAACCTAGTAGTGACGGCGTCCAACCTAGAAGCAATGGCGTCCAACCTAAAAGCGATGGCCTCCAACCTACTAGCGATGGCCTCCAACCTACTAGCGATGGGCTCCTAACTAGAATGCTCCATGCTTCCTCGTTGAGTGGAATCTTTCTCCGATGTTCTCCTCTCAGGTCCCTGCCAAGTGCTTGAAATCCAAGAATGCGGTCATGCGGGCGTGCTCAGACAACGCGCCGTGCCCTTAACCCGAAAAGGTGGGTGGAAGGAGGATGGACCGACATGAAGCCAGACTGGCCAGTTCATGTTGTGAAACAAAGGGTTTACCATGCAGGAAGAACTGAGATTGTCCTCACGTGTTTGCAAATGACCACCACAATAACAGTTGTTTTTCCACCTGGATTTGCTTCAGATCGGGCTGGGCACTGATTTGGAGACTTTTGGAGTCTATACGGTATAGAATTGGGCAACAGCTCCTGCTTTGGATGAGCTTCGACAGGGACTTCTGTATGTCAGCGGGCTTGTCAGTTCGGCCGGGTTGCACGAACCATGCATTGGCATGCATTGAATAAACATGTGTCAACGTGGCACGAACATCGATACCCAGTTGAACATGGAAACAGGTCTGTTGGGCTGCAAAAAAGACCTCGCCAGTGGCCGGCGATTCATGGCCTCGAGAGGAACCACAGTAAAACTCCAAAGTATTATTAAACCATGCTTCCAATGGGTGTCCATCCTAATGGAGACTTAAAAGTAGCGTAGGGTTGTTGATTGGTGACCGCTTGAAAGCTGGTACAACTGAACATCCGGAAAGACCTCAACACAAAAACAGGGCCTGCACGCCTCACACCTCCTCGCTTGAACACCTCACACCTACGCAGCACCGTGCGACGGCGGCAGGCACCTGCACTTCGACCTCTCAGCTCGTAGTCTTTGCCTCATCGCCGCATGGGGTCCCAGGGAGCTAAACCTTTCGCGCGGGACCCCCGCGGTCCGCGGCGTGCCCGCGGAGTGTGGCGGCAAATGGAGTGCCAAAACGAAAAGCAAGTGGCATTGTTTGGGGTGTGTGTGAAAAGCCCTGAATCGGCCATACGGATCACAAGGAGGGAACAGTCGGCCGACGGGAACCAGAAAAAGAACGATGAAGTCTCTTCACCGAGTGATCGATGAAGATCAAACAGCTTGGCTTTTCTTTGGTAGCGATTGGTTGGGATCATTTGGTTGCGATCTCAAGAGCATCGTTTTGAAAGGAAGTATGTGTTTTGTGGGAGGACCGGATCTGCTAAACAGATGAATTTATTCCTCCCCACTCCCATAAGCAAGGTATCAAGATATGTATCAAGAATCATTTCCGCTGTTGATGCTTGAGGGGGGATGAACATGGATGTTCTTGCACATTTGCTTTCGGGGTTCACGGAATTTGGACTGTACCTTGCATGCATGAAGGGAGGCACTGAGTCTTCAATAGTAGCGTATATTGTATGTATCGTTATAAGTTATATATAACTTTATATCCACTGCAGTAGATCTAAAACAACACATCTGAGATGAGAGTTATCACGGACAAAGGCTTTAGAGTTTAAAGACCAAAACTGGCTCCCGAAAACACCCTTTAGAGTTTAAGGCTATTCTGATCGACTGACTTGTTTTACACCCATGAGAAGATATGTGACAACATGGGGCTGCTTGACCAGCCACTTCTACTTCTAAGTATGTGTTACTTTGATGTGCCAGTGTACCCTCATCCCCTCAAACAAGTGAGGCTGTCTAAAGTCAAAGCTCCGCAACGCAATTCCAGGGAGCAACCAGTGGTTTAGTGGTTGCATTACAATGCCAAAACATCCTTGTAACATGATTCAGACCACCAAATGATTCGTTTAAGGGTTACCAATGCCAGGATTCCCGCGGGCTAACCCCTAGATTGCTTAGGCAATATTCTGCAGTACATTCAATAAGTAGTTTGATAATATATCAACCAAAAGTCTCTGAATATTCCAAAAACAACAACTAAGATCAATTAAGATGTTTGACTTTGTTTCACCCAATGTGTGGCGGGTGTTACTTAAAACATCTTAAAACCAAGACCTGTGAGAAACAAACAATACCCAAACAAGCGAGACCAAGTGAGTCATACACATGTTCTATCTACACCAGTTTTTCTGCGTATACAGCATGCATATACCGAAAAACAACACAACGGAACAATCACATTAAAAAGAACACGTGTGTGTAGTTTTTTGTGGTCTTTTGCTTTCCCACACGCAAAAGAGAACACATGCTCCGTCCTTTTCCTCGCCTCGTGGAGCGAAAAAGGAGGACTCCGCGGCTCCACCGTTGGCCATGGATTTGGAGCGACGTGGCGGGCTGGGCCGTTAGCGAAGGAAAAGAATGCTGAAACGGCTGAACACTGGAAGTGTTCAACAGGAACTGATACAAAAGACCTTGTTTTTCTTTTCGTGGAGTTTTTTCATGTCTTCGCAGATGGTTTGGATCGGCTGGGAACGATAGGAATGTGAACAGTCGTTTCGATCGTGTGGACCATCACCTTACTGGAAGCCGTCGGGGGAAACACAAAGTTTCTGAACCTTCACAGACAAAGTTTTGGTTGTTGTCAATTTAGTTTGTTTTGGTTTGATTTGGTTTGTTTGTTTGTTTGTCACATTCTATGGTTTTGATATTGTGAGATTGCTTTAAGTTGTGAATTGCTTTCGAGTGACATCATGTTTGCTTTCCCGGCCTGTTTCAGGTAGCGGTTATTTGTCGAAACATGCCTGATGGTTGGGTTTTAAGAAAAGACAAGTCGGATCCAAACCTGAAGTTCCAAAGTGAAAATGGTAAAGTATCCATTCGATGCAAATAATATGAACCATGAGAAGTACGTTTTTTGGTACAGTGATTAGATTACTGAAACTTTCAGATGTTCGGTTCGGAATTGGGTGATGTTGGTGGTCCTGGAGCCATTTGTAATTTATTGCACGTTCTTCCGCATCCAAGGACCCTCCGAACTGCATCCCAAAGATCGGGAGTTGGCACGAATCCATGCATGTTTGCCCTTTCGGCATCAGCTTAGGTTGAACTTAGCTTCAAGTCATGGGCTCCACCCATGCAGCACCCACACGCAAGATGGCAAGACCTGCTAAGACCATCTAAGACTCAAGACTCATAGAACCTCATAGAGGGCCTGTAGACAACCTTGGTTGGTTGATTAATAGATGGGAATAGGCATAGGCATGATTAAGTATATACATATGGTACCAATTTGTATAATTATAGCGATGGCCTCCAACCTACTAGCAATGGCCTCCAACCTAATAGCGATGGTCCCCAGCCTACTAGCGATGGTACTAGCGATGGCCTCCAACCTAATATTGATGATCACATTCACCCCGCACATAATATATAATTCCCCAAAGGGTATCATTCTAAGACCCGTCTTTGGGCGCAGTGCCAAAGAAGTGCGGAAGTGGGTGACTTTCCACACATCGCAGGAGTGGGAGATGCACGGCGCAGTATTTTTGGTCTACAGCCGTCCCCTGGTGCAAGCTGGTGCGAAAGATTCAGCCTGGGAGGGACGGATTTCCAAACGACTACCGCACGTCATACGATGCCATGTGTCTGATGTGAACAGTGTGAAGGACAGCTCTTCTGGTGAGCATAGTGCAAGCAAAGTTTGGGTCCGACAAGACCATCCATTCTGAACCACAATCCTGCTTGGGGCTCTCCTGCCGTGGGTTTCTACGGGAGTTGCAGCTTTGAAGAGATCTTAACAACCTTATGTGTAAGCAATATGGTATGCAATATGGTGTAAGCAATATGGGTGCATTATTTACAGCCTTCGGCATGCCGCCGGCCATCAGCTCGAGCCCGCACGGCTGGTCGCCATGGCCCGGGCGTGTGTAGCTGTGTGTAGCTATTGTGTTTTTTTGTGTGCAGGTTATGCAAAGGTTAGCTAACAGAGTGTACGATATCAAAGTGCGTGAAAACAAGGGGTTTGTGCGCGACATGACTTGGAACATGCACGCTGGCTGGAGATGTTTGTGTCAATGAGGTGCGGCGTCAAAACGAAGTAGTGTAAGAGCCATGTAAGTGGAGAGCAACTGGCCAAAAACAAAAGCTGCGCTGGTGTAAAAGCGAGTGGGCAGCGAACAGTACTTGCAGAGAGCGCGTGTGTAACACAGAGCTTCTGCAAAAGTGACATGTAAGCGAAAAAAAGTAGCGAGGAAATGGTTGCAAGGGGCTTGTGCGCGACATGACTTGGAAGGTGCACAGGTTGCGGTGTCAGAACGAAGTCGTGTAAGAGCCATTGCCTAGAATAACGCCGTGACAGTGTAAGCGATATAGGACCCAATTGGCAGCGAGTTCCCGCAAAACGCGTGGAAAAACCAAGGTTTTTATACGTTTTTCTACACGCGCGACTGTGCGCCAATGCATGGCCTGCTTGAAAAAGACGAAGAGGGGGAAGAGAAGCGAAGGAGAACGAGAACGAAAAGAGAAGAGAAGTGAAGACAAGAGACGAGACAAGGCGACAAGACAAGACAAGGCGAGAGGGGGGTAGGAGCGCCTCAACATTAAAAGACGAAAAATGAGTTGGGAAGATGATTTTCATTACTAAAAGTACGAGCACCTCAACATTAAAAGAAGAAAATGAATTGGGAAGATGATTTTATTTACTAAAAGTACGAGCACCTCAACATGAAAAGACGAAAAATAAGTTAGGAAGATGATTTTATTTACTAAAAGTACGAGCACCTCAACATTAAAAGAAGAAAAATGAGTTGGGAAGATGATTTTCATTACTAAAAGTAGGAGCGCCTCAACATTAAAAGACGAGAAATGAGTTGGGAAGATGATTTTCATTACTAAAAGTACGAGCACCTCAACATTAAAAGAAGAAAAATGAGTTGGGGAGATGATTTTCTTTATTAAAAGTACGAGCACCTCAGCATTAAAAGAAGAAAAATGAGTTGGGAAGATGATTTTCTTTACTAAAGGGGGGGGAGGGGCTGAAAGAGTGACTAGGGCGTACACGGTAGAGGTGCAGACCGCTAGTGTCTTTTATGCGCAGAGTCTTATCCTCTTGCTCTTTGAGCCTTGAAGCAGTCAAGCATGGACACACTATATCAGCTGTTGGAGTGGAACCCTGTACAGGTAGGCTCTACTTTTCAGCAGGCACAAGATTCATGTCCACTTCTAGCTGATTGCGTATGTCGCATACTCTTTTTCTACTGCAAGGCTAAAACAGTCCAGCTAGCTCTGACAACTTAAAGAAAACTACGGTGCCATGTACTTACCTAATCCAGTGTGTTTCACACTTCAGAGAAGGTAATCTCATAGCTACTAAATACAGTGAGGGAGCAATAGCTGACTCACCTCAAGTACAAAATCAAAACGATAATGTACCTCGGCTGGAGACTGTACTTTTCGCAGGCGAAGATACCATGTACCGGCGCTCACTAGCTCTTTAGGGCCTGAGCTAAATCAAACTAAAAAGGGAAAGCGGCTTTTTCTCTACAGAGACCTATAAAAGAATCAAACGACACTCGCGTAACAAAGAACTAAAAATTCAAGACCGCACAAATTGCAATGAATTAAGATGCCTTGCAAAATGCAAGGAGCGTACGGTCCGAGGAATAATCTTCTCGTGACGTGGTCTCGACCGCTTTCATTCACAGACAAAATAAACTGCATCAAAAGGACTCTCTTTCACATTCACATCAAAACACAAGAAGGAGATACCGGCAAATGTATGTACAAAAATCTTGCACTACAATTGCAAATCATGAAATGACTTAATCATCAACCATGACTGGTTGTCCATTAGAGGTCACTTCATAAGAGCGGTGGTGATAGATATCATCAGTTCTGTAAAACTGTCCATACCTATCTACATGCTAAAGCATATAAACCTGGAATGCAGGAGTATCTTCTTTGATAAAAAGTTTCTCC
>CAXAMN010027983.1:554530-586649 GCA_963970005.1 Durusdinium trenchii
GTTGTCATTGCTATTGCTGCTGGTTCTCTTCTCACATGCCTATTCACATAGGCTGCTGGCTCATAAGCCACATCCGCATCAGGCTCTTCCCAGTCGTCTATCCAATCCATGGCTGTTTGCCCACTAGCAAGTCTATGCCTAGGAAAGGAGCTCACCTGGGTCTTCCAGGATCACTGCTCCGCTACCACTGAAAGAGTGACTAGGGCGTACACGGTAGAGGTGCAGACCGCTAGTGTCTTTTATGCGCAGAGTCTTATCCTCTTGCTCTTTGAGCCTTGAAGCAGTCAAGTATGGACACACTATATCGGCTGTTGGAGTGGAACCCTGTACAGGTAGGCTCTACTTTTCAGGGGAGGGGGGCGTCAGGCTGTCGAAAAATCCGCGCGGAGAGACAAACCTTAAGCTGAAACCAAGACAAGCTATACTAACCAAGACAATCCACAAAACACCGGCAGGCCGGCGGATTTTTGGTGCGGGCAATGCCTGCAGATTCCAGATCGATGTTAAAGAGGCGATGGCTCTACGTGTTTTGGAAGCAACACCAATGAATCAACGGATCCAAAAGTTACAGGTTTATTCGCAATGCACGGTATGGCATGAGAAGGTGTTCACCCGCCCAAAGCCAGTTTGTATGGTCATTCTTGTTCACATCACTGGGTGGTAGAAGTGCTCTCAAAGGGAGAGTCTGATCCTTTTCCATCTATCCATAGACAGATGAGATGAATTCTGTCTATGACGTTCTCGAACTGAAGTATTGACATGAATGTGCCCATTATAACATGAGCTGATGACTCTTCAGCATGCTGAAGCAACTCTCACGTTAGGTGCAGCGACGGCATGCCGTTTTGACCGTCCCGCTATTTGATGCCGATGTTTGAGATGCTTTCGAAGGTTCAGTACATGTTCTCCATCGCATTCATTCTGAGCTTCGGTGTGCCAGCCGTAGACATTACGGAGCGGTTAGATAAAACCGGCCCAGGCTACTGGATCGCAGATAAGACGGGTTGGAGTTGGGGGATCTCAGATGAGCTCTTTCAGGCCAGGTTGTGTGGTGGCCAGCGGCTTTTGGTAAAGCTTCAGCAAGAGCTTTCTCAAGATTGTTGTTTATTTTTGTTTTTGTGGGAAAGTGCTCACAAACTTGTCACGAAAGGTAGCTTGAGCTACCTGAGTTCTCCTTGCTTTAGCAAAAATGTATTACAATCTGGATTGGGATTGTGCATTGAATTTGGTCCTGTAAGTAATGATTCTGTTCGACGGGGTGGGGGCACGCCGTCATGGACTTCTACCAGGGTTACTTGTGATTGCCTGCTACCTTTCGTTCACCCCCTCCTCTCTCAAGTTTGTCGGAAGAACCTGGACCAGGTTCGGAGATATATCGGAGATATATCGGATCCTGTTTTGACTGAAGGAAGTTGTTCCTTGGAAATTACTGGAGGTCGATGAGTGTTTCTTCAAGAACGAGATGGGTTACTTGGGTCAGAGAACGATAGTGTTTCTGGTGCTGTTTCAGGAATTGGTTGAGCTCAGCTCCAAAGAATCGACACGTCACGTGCGCGGATTCATTTTGTGAAGCCACGTGTACGGATTGGGATCTTGTGTTTTTCACGCATATATTCAGACCCAGTGTGGAGCTACTCCTCGTGGAGTTCTTGCGGCAAGTTGTGCACAGGACAGGGCACTTGATCAGTGGCATATGGAGTGAAAGGATCCCCCGGAACAGATGGAGTATGGATCAACATTATCGCATATTAGAGATAATTCCCTAAGCATCCAAGTACCTTCTCAGAAGGTTATTGGAGACACTATGAGACACTGCTATGTAGGTTTGGAGGGTCCAAGTACCTTCTGAGAAGGTACTTGGATCCCTAGGGATTGACATGCTGCGGAAATGAAGTGGTCCATAGGTCCACGACTGCTGGATCCTCACTTGTGATGGTTCATCCACCTCAGTGCACCGCAGTGTGGTTGTTCAAGTTGCCGCGACCATACCCCCGTCTCGTTGTGATCATCCCAAACGACTTGCAACGGATTGGACCAAATCTATGGTTTGGGTCGGCAACCCCCGGTCGGTTCTGAATGGAAAGAGCTTCCAAAAGGTCCCTGGGTCGCCAGAGATTTTGTCCATCACTCACTCACACGTTCTCATGTTTCTTCTGAATTATTGTCTCCTTCTGAGGTTTGGACATTTGCTCCGCCAACACCGAGGGCAAGAATCTCGAGTTCACTGAGCAGGTCCAACAGATCGCTATCATCATTACCACTCAGGTGGACGTTATCACAGGTACTCTCCCTGCCAATCTAGGGTTTTGCCGAATCATTTGCATGCTGGTCAAAGCTTAAAGACTCTAGAGAACCATGCTCCGTCAACATCTCGACCTGAACTTCCGAAAGGGGCCCACTGGTTGAGACTCTAGCCCGTGAAAACCGTGCCGGGTGCCGGTGGAATCACCGGACACCAGACTTCGACTTCGTCGGCATCCCTTTTGACTGAGAACAGAACCGAGGATCTTCTTAGAAGATCCTTTTTAGATCCCGGAGGGAATCAACGCTACAGAATCAGGTTGATTCTCACTACAGAATCAGGGTCTATGACCCTCTCTGGAATTGTTTACAATAAAATCTTTTTAGACATCACCAGACATATATAACTAGAAACCATGTGTGATCCCGAGGGCTCCAACCAAATCCTCAGGTTCGGTGGTTAGACCCCCCTGGCACCCACCCCAGTCCCATCTTCTCAGGAGGTATGTGGATCCATAGGGTGTGATAGCCCTGAATTGTTTTTCCACAACTGCAAACGGACCTTTGGACCTTGGACATCGGAAATCGTGAAATCGCCCCTCTCATGGTGGTACGGTTTGGTCGACGTCGTCCGTCTGTCTCGATCTCACCCAAAACGGACATGGGACATGTGTCTCAGAAAAGGGGTGGTTGTAAAAGGGGTGTCCTTTGCATGTAATGTTTAAAACAAATGTAAAACGAGAGATTCATCTTCGTCCAAATCATCATCAACAAAACGGGGCACAAACAAGGCATCACGAGCCATCACGGAGCTGTTGCTGATGATGTCCTATCCGAGGTCCTTACCGGGAGACAAAGACATACAACCTACCCAGGAAGTACGTGGATAACCTGCCTAACCCTTTTTGGGGATTGGGGGACATCCCACCAAAATCGAAGTGCTGGGACAGTTCGCTTCGATTTGTCCCACCGAAACTGATAGAGTCAGACTCTCTTGGACCAAAAAAAACAACACATTCACATCTTTCCGCGTCCCCACGTCCTTCAGGCACGCGCCTGCGAAGTGCCCTCCACTGGCGTCGCTCGGTGACGCACGGCCGTGGCTTTGCAACAATGACTGTCTTGAGGCTCCCCCCTCCCTCATAGGAGTGAACGTCTTATATACTTTGGGCTGATTAGTCACCTAGTCGGACGTCGTGCAACTTCTGAGGTTGAAGCTGAGTGTTGCAGTGATGTCTCGCGATTCTGTGGGTTTGGCCTTTTTGAGATGAGTTTGAGACGTGTCTACGAATTCAGAAGATGGTGGTCTCCATGTGTAGGTCCACCATCTCAGCTAATAGGACTTCAGGGATGGATGAAGGTCCATTCTTCACACCGTCTTCATCCATCTCGGATGCTTCAGATCCTTGGGCGTTTGCCATTGAAATCGGTTCTTCACTACCCAGGCCTGGAAGGCCTTGGGACTAGAGGAGCTGGACGAGGCCGGGGTTCTGTTCTCCGACTCGGAAGAGCCGTTCTTTTTTCGCGTGAAAAGCCACATCGGTGAGTTTGGACTGAAGAACTACCAACATTTGCTTCTTCTTGAGGTGATTGTTGTGTTTCTTTTGAGTTGGCGGGATTGTAATTAGATGTATAATTAGTAAGTCAGTATGTTCTCAGGGAACCTTTAGGGAAATAGATGTTTTTGGCGTCCAGGCTCTTTGAGCCAAGCACAGGATGCAAATCTGTGACTCATTCCAATTGTTCCATGCCAATGCGATGGATCCAGTGATGGATCAAAAACCAGGGTATGGCGTGATCATCACTGCTTGCTTGGAATATTGACCGGGCCTACCAGAGATCAACGGCTCGCCTGCACCGTTGTGATTCCGAAGTTCCGAAGGATCCACCAAGTTGGTGCACGGTGAATTGAAGCTTAATGAAAAAAGGAAGCTACTACTGGTAGTATAGCATCTATCTAGTAGCTAGAAGCTTCCTTGGGAATCGTTTCTGGGAATCGGTTCACCTGTTTCCCACAAGGACGGAGGTGTTTGATCCGACGCGTGGCAAAGCCCCGCTTCAAAACAGATGTGGGACACCCAGACGCTCCTCTTCGCTTGATGTTCGAGGTGGTCTTTCGGTGTTCGGAATCAACCCAGGGCTTTTGAGGTAATATCCCATAATATCCCTGGTTGACACCCAAGTACTTTTCCCAACCATTGGATTTGTATAATAAGACATTGTGATAAAGTGCACACAAACGAGTGACCCTGTCAGAGGAATGATTCCAACCTTCCAAAGGTGATTCCATCCTCCCACATTGTTTCCTTTTATGCCTGATGTTGAAGTTTGGCAGAGAATGTCCAATGTCAATATGTGCGTAAGAAGTTGGTAAGTCAAAACGGAGGTCAAGATCAAAACATCTCAAAAGACATTGGCTGAGCCATTTCAGCCGGCGGGCCCCTTGAACACCACCTTTTCAGCTCCTGAACGTCACACCTGTCGGGTGACCTCTCATAACCTCTGGTGGCGGGTCACCAACCGGTGGACCGCGGTCGTGGACCGCGGTCGGGGCGCAGGACTCGAAGGGGCAAAAGCCACATCTCGCTGGGACTCAGAAGGTCGTTTTCATGCTGGAAGATGGTCGTCTTGGCTTGGGGATCCATGGAACTGGGGAAGTCGTTTCAGACCTGTGGATGTGAAAGACCGGCGACTGCACAGAGCAAGGCAAAAACGACTGCACAGAGCAAGGCTTTCACGGAATTTCGAACGTTTGAGACATTTCTTTTTTTCCTTGCCAGGTTGTTGTGTAGATGTCGTCCACATCGCCACGGGATCCTATGGGCATTCAAGTGTGTAAAGCAACAATGCCTTTCTCACCAAACATGCTTCCACACTACACCTCTTTTTTTGTAAGTAGCACAAGTAACACTTTTTTCCTCCTAGGTCCTAGTGCTGGTCATTTTGTGGCTGGATGGTCTTTCTGAAACATTGTGAAACTCACCAGGGCTTAGTGGAACTACTGCGAGAGACAGAGCAGGGGCACGAGAGGCAGAGCCGAGGCAGAGCGTGAAATGCAAAGGAATGGACACAACAACATGCAACAGCTATATAGCAAATGAAGCGTTAGCAATACTTCAACCCTCAAAAAGATGTTGCTCAGTTTGCTGTTCTAGAACATGATTTGCCTGAGACTCCTAACAAATACATCGACGCGAGCGGCGAGCGGAGGCGTTTCTCCAAAACGTTGCTAAGGCACTCATGAACCTGCAGTGGGAACAGATTCAGCTACGCTTGTGATGGGCCTCAGGTCGTTGCTAAGGCCCGTAGACGACTCGGTCCTTCAGGATGTAGACGACTGGGTAGACTGTTAATAGTTGGTCCATGGGTCCGATGCGAATTTTCGCAGGAGTTTTTTCTGAGTTGACTAGTGAATTGACACATACATGGCCATATGGCTTGTTGTTTAGACCCACATCCTCATCCCATGTCGAGAAGCTAGGTCAAACTGTCCGGCTTCGTGGGCCGACCTCGGCCGACCTCGATGGCGCGGTGGTTCGGTCGGCGATGGGGGTTGAGATGGCACATGCGGGGTGGAGGCTTGCGACGAAGAAAAGGGGTTGGCCTCATGAGTCCTTTAAAACTGAAGGGTGTTGGTATTTGCGTTGGTATCCACGGTGTCATGAGACTTGTTTGTTTCGGGTGGTGATCGGATTTGTGAAGCATGCTTGGTAACGACCACTCACGCACATTGTGCAACTCAAGAATATTCAACATGATAGTTGCAGGGGTTGGTCGTTTTCATGTGCAGGCGCCTTCAGTTTTACATGGTTTTGCAGGTCAAGTGGCTAGAAGATGCCAGAATTTGCACAAGAAGCTGTGATGCATTCCTAAACATGGGGTTCAGTTTCCTTGCTCCACCAGTGTACAACACCTCAGAGGCCTTCTTTTGCAATGTTTGGTCATTAGCACCAGCAAAAATATTATTTGGACATATTTGGACTTGCTTTGGTGTCACCATGGCGCCAAGGTTAGAAGGCGGCAGCAAGAGCCTCTCAGGCTTTTTGCTGCAGAAGAGCGTGATTGGCCAAACAACCATGAGATACCACGAGAATCCTCGGTTATTTTGGGGTCATGACACCGGATCAGGTACTCTCAGGTACTCCTGATACCACAGTCTCATACCGTTCCACCGGAGAGAAGAGACTCGTTCTTGTCGTGCTATGCTCGATGGGTTTAATGACGCCAAGGGCAACCGGTTTGCCTTCGGTCGAGCAAATGGTCTGGTCCAACTAGGTACCACATAGAACCACATAGAATCCATCTAAAATACCACTGAATTATATAGAAACATGGTCGAAACCACAGGATTCTCCATGGTCCGGACCGTTGGCCGGGTGGGTAAATGGAATGGTCAACCACTGACTCACCAAAGATATCATGTGCGCTTGTAGAACATACCTGGTCCTCATCATTTGGCCAGGCCATGTGTCCGACCAGGGGCTTCGTTGAACCCCATTATAGACCCTGCCCCTACTTGTTTTGTTGCAACATGTTGCAACTCTTGATGTTTGATGCTGAGCTGGGAGTCCGTATCTCACCCATTCTGATCCCCTGAAGAGGAGCTAGTGTCCATTGACCAGGCTGGTTTTGGTCTCCAGAGCAGCCGGGGGCCTCCTTGAAAGCATGGTTTGGGTGCCTGGCCAGCGAGGTCCGCTGCACTTCTGCTGTGATTGGTTGTTGTTCAGTGCCAGTTGCAGAGCAAACGCCTCAAGCCTATTTTACAATATTTATTCATTTGAGTTATGTATTTGCTGTAATTGAATACTGCACGGAGGACTATTTTAGTCTCCATCAACAGTGGTCACTGCAGCAAAAGTGTTGTATGTCACAAGTACTGTACAATACTGTACCCCTGCCAAACAACAATTTGGTATGTTTCGACAAAAGTATAGACCAGCCGCACTGGGGTTACAGACCACAAAACAACTCTCATGTTTAAAGGGATGCCAATAGAATCTAAGTTGCTCGTTCGTTCGTTGTTCTCCATGTTAAGGGTGAGTACACCGGATGCACATAGGGTTCCCCTGACTACCCCAAGCCTTCGGGTCTTTGCTCGGCCGTGAACATCCTCCTGTTTAACTACATCGAACCTTAAAATCCACCAACACCGCCGGTGGGCCTTCGGACAACTCGTCATCCAGTGGTCCATGATCCATTTCTATGTTTGACTTACATTGGTTTCAGAGGTTCGATGGCACCCGGGCACCCCAAGTTTGGTGGAAAAGTACATGGACCTCCATTTGTCTCAGACATCTGGGCGTGCCATGGAATCTCTGAAAACCACTTGGGGGGGGGGGACACCAGGCTGTGCCTTGATCTTTTACAGTCGCCCTCGCCCGCCGAAACGGCCGGATCCCGGTCCGCTCAAACTCGCCCCGGAAGGGGAAGGGTGACTCCACCGGTCTGTGGAAAAGGGAACGCCACTAGTAGTAAGTGCCACGCTACTAGTAACAAGTGCCACGCTAGTAGTAACACTTGAAGGTTCCCGTGTAAAGTGCACCTCATATGTATAGGCACAGTTCATGAACATTGTACTTTTGGCTCAAGTGATCAAAAGGCCGCAGCCGCTGCCACTTCGCGGACACGGCGGTCTTTACTGTGAGTTGGTTTCTTGGTGTTGTTTGTGTTGGTGTTCCGTTTTCCAACGGTTCAAGTGGTTATCGGCCGTATCGGCCTTTGAGTGTTTTTCGGTTTCTGTTACAACACAACAGCATCATTCATTAGTGTGGTTGCGGGGTCCACAGAAAACCCGCGCATGTCAAGTCGACGTCCTCGAGAGCCCTCCCGTTCGCCTCTCCGTCGTCCGGAGCGGCCTCCTGAACCCCCGGGCCACCGCCAAGAAGGCCACTGCCACCGACGCCTCCTGATCCTCCGAGGCGCGGTATTCGGGCAGGTGCTGCCGCACGGCGACGCAGGGAAGCGTATATTGTCAATTCGGGAGGCGATCGAGCGACGGTTCCGATTGTTCACGCTGGCGGTCAGAGAAGGCCACTTGGAACTTCTAGGTTTTGGGAGCCGAGTGCAAGCGAGGATTCGGGTGAGGAGACTGACGAAGTTGAGATTGTTGCATTTACAGCTGCAGTTGATTTGACTTCGTTGCAGGCTGTGCCGCGTTCAAGGCTCTACAATCCGTACGTCTTCGATCATTCGCCCGGCTCGTCAAGTTTGGCTGCGGCCCCAAGGCCTGCTCCGAGTCGAGCGGATTCGAGTGTTGTTGACACGCCTGCCGGAAATCGGCCTTACGACATCCTCAAGTACTACCACCCGGCGCCTGGAGTCGTTCTTCACCCGTGGTCGCGAGTTGACATTGTTTACAGAGAGGCCTTGACTTTTCCGTCTTCAGCCAAGTTTTACGTGTGGGCGAACGGTGATACGTTGAGGCTGGCTGCAGAAAGGCCGAATCACTGGGGGTCTGATCCGGTGATTGCGTTGGACTACCATCAGGTCCTTGACGTTGACCGGAGTGCCAATCCTCCGGATCGTGTGGATCATATTGGTAATCTGCCTGCGGGCCACGTTGCAGCAGTTCGTCGCTTGCGAAGGGAGATTGAAGAGGTGGGCTTGCGTTGTCGAGTGAAGATCATTGTTTTGTCGCACATTCACGACAGTGTGGTGAACGAGAGGAACTTGATCACTGCAGTACAACAGAGTTCATTGTCGGTTGATTGTGTGATCATCACTCGTGAGAGGACGGGCCCAGGTGGAAAGTTTGAGGTGCTGAGATCGTTGACTCGTGGTCAGGCTGTGATTTTGGACGACAACGTTGAGGTACTGCGTGAGTTCAGTGCAGCGAGCCTCATTGCTATTCAGATTCGCAAGCCTCGGGTCGGAGCGATTTTTGGCGAAGAGCGAAGGTCTTGGAGCTTTTAAGGTCTTGGAGCTTTTCAGCACCTTGGTTGGTGGATCGTTTGGTGACTTTCGTGCATCACCATTCGAATCCAGTTGACGAGGAAGAGTGAAGTTGCATCGAAGCTGCTCCGGTCCGGCTGCTTTGAGCGCCGCGGAGCCTCGTTCGTTAGGCCAGTTCCCGAAAAGAGCCTGTGCCAATTGTGCATTCGTTCCCGCCAAAAAGAAAGAAGGGATTGGGAGAGTTTGAATAGTTGGCCAGTGAACCATGTCAGAAGAGCAATCTTCATCGTTGAATGTCAGTTCAGATTTACTACTGTTGGTGGTTTGGCAGTTGCAGTTCGGAGCAGGTCCCAATCCTCCCATGGTTCCGGAACACCCCAAGAGGGAAGGAGATCAAAACCTCCAAAGAGATCTTTGAGCAGAGTCATCAAAAACATGCCCAAAGGTACTCAGTCCCAGGTTCAAGCAGAGGGGTCATCAGTGGTTGAACCATCCATTCCTGCGCTCACTGACCTTCGGTCTTTGCCTTCGTCCAGTGGGTTGCTTCAGCGGTCGGTTGGTCCATCCGAGTTCCAGGGTACCGGAGAGGAAGATGAAGTCATGCCTAATCAAACTAGCTTGACACAAGAATTGCACCTTCATGACGCCCGGTCTTTTAACACGGTCCAGGTGGCATATGTTGGTATCGATCATGCAGAGTTCGGTCGTGTTGTAGCTGAGTCTCAACGACTGATCGGGGAAGCGGACTCTAGGGCTTCGCACTTCGAAGGTGTCGCTCAACAAGTCTTCCAGGAAGCCACAGCTCACATCGGTTACCTGACATCCCTGGTCGAAGAATTCCGTAGTCAGAATGAAATGCTCCAAACAGGTCACACCGAGAAAGATGTCATGATCACCAGCTTGCATGAAGCGGTCCAAGAGGTAAAGCAAACCCTTGAGAACCAGATCAAATTCAACCAGTCCATGTTTGAGGGTCAACTTCGCAAAGCGAAGGACGAGATCGACCGTTTGTCCGACCTCAACCAAAAGTCCCTCAACCTTTTAGGCCATAAAGATTCAGAAATCCAGCGTCTTTGCCAAGAGTCTTCGTCTCGACAAGATCGCATCTCGTCGCTGGAGGCTCGACTGGCTGCTTCAAGCGCCGCGGTCATCCAGTCGCTTGCGCCTGCTTTCGTTCCGAAGCCTGTGCCTGATGCATCTTCGCCCAAGGACACCGAAGCAGGCAACAGAATGTTGGAGTCGATTATGGAAGCTGTTCAGTCACTCAGTTCCAGAATGTTGACACCAAATCGTGAGCCTCGACCTTTGTTCGATCGTTCGCGTGATGCAGTTGTCCATTCATCCTCATCTCCTGCAGGACCTTCTCGCGGACTTCGTGTTGGCAAAGGCTTTCCGGGAGGTCCGCCCGATCCGATCGATCAGGGGGGTGAAGGGTCGGACGACGATGAAGAGGAGTTGATTTCAGAATCGCCCTCACATGCCTCAGAAAGGGAGATTGTTGATTCTAGAGCTTTGTTGCACACCAAACTGGAAGTGGTCTCTCAGAGTGCTGCAGACTTTAGAGCTTGGAAGACAAACTTCTTTCTGATGCTTGGCCGCTTGGACATCTCGTCGAATGAATACCTTTCCAAGTGGGCTGCAACGGCTTTCGAGGTAGGTCAGGAGAAAGAATGCCAGAGTTCATCAGGCCTGATCCCAAGGTTTGATAGGTGGCTTGCATCTGAGCTTCTCAAGAATGTGCGGTCAAGCCCTGAGTTGTTGTTCAAAGTTCAGGGGTATGTTGAGCGTTGCACTCGTCAGTCCACAGTCCCTCGGGGTAGGATGATCTTGTACATGGTTGCTCGACATTTCGATCTCGATCGTACTCGTGGTTCATTGCTCACATCGCAAGGCATCTTTCAGGTGGAACTCAATGGTTTTTCGTTGAAAGATCTCCAGGAGTTTCGCGGTACAGTCATGAAGACCTTGAACTCCATTGACCCTGCCGACTGGCCGAATCAGAGAATGTTAGGTGAATGGTTGTTCCATCGGTTGAGAAATGTTCGGGCTTGCAAGGACCATCGACGAGATCAAACGCTCCGCATATAGCTCGGAACTTCGCGATTTCGACTTCCTTTGGGGAAGATTGCAGGAGCACCTCGTTGAGGAAAGGGAAGACACCAATGCTAGGTCCATAGAGCTTTCGTTGAAGCCAAAGTCGTGGAGGAAAGATCCAAAGGAGAAGTCGAATCCTCTTGCAAACCCTGCCAAGGCTGCCACGGTTCCGCCACCACCTCCTAAGGAGACACCGGCGGCTCCAGCTGATCCTTCGTCGCCCAAGAGTGACCCTAAGGGTAAAGGTGGCAAAGGTGGTAAAGGCAAGGGTGGGAAGGGAAATGGTAAAGGCAAGGGTTTGAGCAAGGAAGACAAGGCGAAAACGCCTTGCGTGTTCTTCCAAATGCCTTCCGGTTGTGTGCACGGCAGTTCATGCGCGTACTTGCATGAGAAGGTCAAGCCTGATGCCAAAGCCGAAGCAACGGGTAAGCCAAAGGCCCAGCCAAAGCCGAAAGCCAAGGCAATGGCTGCTGTTGCCATTGTTGCTGCCCTCTCATCAATGGCCATGCCAGTTGAAGGCCGTCTAGAGTTTGCTGCAGCTTCCCTCACATGAGAGCCTGAGGTTTTCGACAGGTGGAGGAAAGAGAGATTCGAGCGATGCAATCGGTCTCAGGGATCGTGAAGGCATCTTTCAAGAGGCAAATCACTTCGTGCTTGACTCATGCCCGTTTGTCCGGTCTGTTGGTCTTGATGTCAGCAATGGTATGGGGTTTTTGTGGTTGCCCAATCAACTCCCATGCTATATCAAAGACTGCAACCAATTCCAGTTCCAAACGGATGAAAGCAATTTGATTCGAGCATCGAGGGTTGATCAGTATGTACCACATTTCTCCAGATCATTTGATTTCATTCCAGGCGTACCAGGTGAGGTGGAACCTGTTGAAGCAGAACCCGAGGTCCGGTCTCCTGAAGGTGCGATTCCGCATTCAGTTGCAGACGACATTCGTGGCGTTGCTCCAGGTGAGGCTTTGCCAAAGGTTCCTGAGTCTGAGAAGTTCGTGCGTGAACGGGAACTTGCACTGTCCACCAAGCATTGCATGACACATTTCCCTAAGTCCGCACTTTGTGATGTTTGCAATCGTGCTAGGTTGTACTCAAAACGCATCAAACCCCATCGTAGAGCAGATGAAGAAAGTGATCTTCCTGTTCCTGAAGCGTTCGGCCAGCAAGTTGCATGTGATCACATGATCGTGTCAAAGTCTTCGTCGGGCAAGGAATTTGTTGTTCTTGTGGTGATGGACTTGTTCAGCAAAGTTTTCCAAGCATACCCCCTGGCAACAAAAGATACTGATTCGGTCAAGGAAGCCCTGAACCATTTTGTGGGTTTAAAGGCCAAGAACCCTCAAACCATTTGTAAGTCAGACTGTGCCAAGGAGCTTCTGAAGGCCATTCGTTCACTCGGTTGGTTGTCAGACGCATCATTGCCTAGGAGATGGCCTCACAACAGTGTACTTGAAAGACAAATCGGGTCCTTTGAAGAGTCTTGCAGAAGCATGCACTTGCAAGCAGGATTCGCTGTGTTCCCAAAGCTTTGGACCCTGACATGCCAGTACACAGCTGTTTCCATGAGCATCGAGCATTGGTCAAAGGCTTTTGGTTCTGAGTTCAAAGGTGCAGACTACATTTTGGGTCAGTTGGTTTTCTATAGAACAAAGTTTCAAGAGAAGTCAAAACTCGCCCCCAATTCTTCACCAGCCCTAATGGGAGGTTGGAAGCTTGAGTTTGGGTGTCGGTACAAGGGTGTTTTGAGACTTGTGGATTACAACTCCTTGAAGCAAGGTCATGTTTCCATTGTGGTCGCCCCGGATCAAGAGGTTTATGTTCGTGATGAGCGTGTGTTTCCGTTGAGAGATCTTGCAGAGAAGGCATTGAATGACTTCTCGGATCCTGATGTTCGTCAACTCGCTGACGTGGATCCTCTGCCAGTTCCTTTCATCGAAGATACCCCAGAGACTAAGTCTAAAGCACGCAGGGTTTACATCACGTACAGTAGGATGCTGAAGATCGGTCCAACTAAGGGTTGCAAAGGTTGTGATGCTGATTCATCTGCACACAATGCCGAATGCATTGCCCGGTATGAGGAAGCATTCGGTGCTGCTCCGTCGACCCCAGCACCTGAGCCTCCGACCTTCGAAATGCCGGAGATCCTAGGAGACTAGGAGACTTGATTGGTGAGGAGTACACCCCAACTGTCCTGTCAGAGGCCGAAGAGGATGAAGAGGAGATTGTCCCAGAATGTCCTCCGCCCTCTGATGAGGAAGATGAACCTGAGGGTGATGAAGCTCGTGTCCATGCAGGCATTAATGCCGTCCTTGCCATGTCTCATGATGCCATTTCCAAGAAAGCTCCAGAAACGATTGTGCAAGAAACGTATGCATCAGCAGTCGCTGCAAGCAATGAGAGCTGTCTAGGAGCAGCTGCAAAGCCTGAGCGTCTACACAGCCAGATCCACAATTCCCCAGGTGGCAAGATTTCGTTTGAATTTGCCTGTGCTTCAGACTCAGCGCTCGGTAGGATTGGTGAGGAGCTTGGAGTTCAAGTTGTAAGACTTTGTAAGGAACACATAGATCTTGCAAGTAAAGCAAACATCGACCAACTTGTTGAGCAAGTGAAAGCCATCCCTGGTTGTTCAATTCATGGTTCCATTGAATGTGGTCCTTGGAGTGCTTGGCAAAGGTTGAATGAAGCAAAGAACCCCAGATTGACCAACATCCTCGTAGGGAAAGTGTTTCAATGATATATTCGTTCATCAGGGTTGCAAACCATGTTCTTGATAATGGTGGTTTTGTGTCTTTTGAGTGGCCAAGGTATTGTTCAGGGTGGATGTGTGAGCCCCTAGCTTCCTGGATCACAGAAAGGCAACTGCTGTCTGCCACTTTCGATGGCTGCACCGTAGGAATCACTGCCAAGGACAACAAACCCGCTCGAAAGCCGTGGAGGTTTGTCACGAATAATAAGAGGTTAGCTGATTCTTTGGGAATGTTGAAGTGCACGCATGACAAGCATGCACCCCTTGAAGGGAAGTACACTCGAAACTCAGCTTTCTACCCAGAGCCTCTTTGTCAGATCATGTTGCATGCTTTGTTTCCACACGTCGTCAATGCTCATGTGTTTTGCATGCCGTGCACACCTCGCGTGAATCATTCACATCGGCAGCATGTTGTCAAAGGGATGCCATGTGTTCCCATTGATGTCCTCATGCGTGAGAGTGGATGTAAGGAGTTTGTAACACCAGCATTCGTTCATCGTCTGTTGGAGCGTGCTGAATGGAAGGGTCGCCCAGAAGTTTACCTTGCCATTAAAAGCGAGAAAGATGGTTTGGTTTTGGAAGGGACTTGGATTGAAGATGAGATTAGGTCAAAGGCAGACGTGATCAGGGAATTTCCCAATGAAACACTGCACTTCGGAGCCCTAATGTTGACCTTTGATTTATAAACGACCCTAGAATAATGTCACTTTTTTTCCTGCACAGATTTATAAAGGCCCCCAGAATAATGTCTTTTTTTTTGGGGAAGGGTAGTTGTAGTGGGGTATTTTTTATTGTTATAGTTTTCTTTTTCCCTTTTGAGTTTGCTGGGATTTGCTTATCTTACAGGCTTTTGGATTGAGATTTCTATCAAACATTTGGAGATTTCCATTGAGATTTGATGCTTTTGGAGGCTTTTGGATGGAGATTTCTATTGAAAATTTGGGGATTTCCATTGAGATTTGATGCGCACTTTCTTTATAAAATCCCTTATTCAAAAGTATTGAAAAACCAAAAAATCATTCAAGCAAAGGGGGTAGTCCAGCAAGCAGCTTTCTGACATTATTTAGGGGGGGCCCCTAGAATAATGTCTAGAGATTTGAGGCTTTAAATCTTTATTCCTTTTCTTTGCCTTTTGATTTGCTTTGCTCACCCTCTATTCCTTATTAACTTTTCCTAAGCTCTTTAGTTTTGAAGCTTTCCAAAAGTTTCCAACAGTCAGTGCGGACTTTCTTTATAAAATCCCTTATTCACAAGTATTGAAAGACAAAAAAATCATTCAAGCAAAGGGGGTAGTCCAGCAAGCAGCTTTCTGACATTATTTAGGGGGGGCCCTAGAATAATGTCTAGAGATTTGAGGCTTTAAATCTTTATTCCTTTTCTTTGCCTTTTGATTTGCTTTACTCACCATTGAAATTGCAGGTCTTTGGATTGAGATTTCCATTGAAATTTAAACAGTTAGTTCTATTTCCATTGATTCGTTCCCTTTTTTGTAATTAATATTCCAGATGTCTTCAAAGTTAGGAATTCTTATTTCCCTTTAATTTAATATTGCCAGAGGTCTTCAAAGTTAGGAATTCTTATGTCCTTTTATTTTAATATTGCCAGAGGTCTTCAAAGTTAGGAATTCTTATTTCCTTTTAATTTAATATTGCCAGAGTAGCTCCAGAGGTAGCTAGCTAAGGATTCCTTATTTAATTATCAACTGATTGATTTTCTTATACATTATTTTGGAGGCCTTGGTTGTTGAGGGAGGGAGGGGGGAGTTTATAAATCAAGAGTCAACATTAATGGTGATCGTCAGCATAAAGGGGTATGAAAAGAACCCAGCTGAATGGAAGATCAAGGCTCGGATTGTTTTCCGAGGTGACGCAGTCAAGGATCAGGGGGGCTTGAGCGCCATCTTCCAAGATCTTGCTGCTTCCGCTCCGAGTTCAATTGCAGCATTGAACACAGTGATAGCCTTTTCAATGATCGAGGGAAACTCTTGTTCAACATCTGATTGCGTCCGGGCCTATTTTCAGTCCGCACTCGGCACGAAGCATCGAACATTTGTGATGCTACCGCCTGAGCTCGTGCCGGAATCCAAGAAGCATATCCACATGCCTTGCGCGCAGCTGTACAAGAGCCTTTATGGCCATCCAGAGTCGTCGGCGCACTGGCAGGCCCACCTTTCCAAAATCTTGCAGGAAAAACTCAACGGTGTCGAGTTCAGTGAGATGCCCTCGGTTTTTCGTTTCGGTCGTTCTCTAGTGATGAGCGTCTATGTATAGACGACCTCACACTCTCAGGAGTAGCCTCCGAACACGAAGGATTCTGGAAAACCCTCAAGCAGTATATAAATTTAGATCCACCGTCAGAATATGGTAGAGTCTTAGGACGAAAACATAGGCTTGTGTGGTTTCAAGGGAGCAAAGCAGTGGCCTTAGAATCATCTGACTTCGCAAAACAGTGCGTTGAACTGTATGAAGAGCTAGCGAAAACGCCGGTGATGATCATGGGACGATGGAGCCCTGATCCCTGCTGATGACGAGATCAAGGGGCAGCTCTCGCCACATTCGGCCAAATTAATTATGAAGTTGATGTGGCTCTGTCGCATTAGCAGACCAGATGTCACATTTGCTGTCACTCTGTTGGCGAAACACATTACGGTGTGGTCGGCCAACGACGACAAAAGAGTCGCAAGACTCATTGGGTACTTGCAAAAGACCCATGAATACTCCCCGATAATGCGCATTCGTGATCCGCCAGAGCAGTTAAACTTGTCTCTATATTGCGATGCCGATTTCGGTGGTGACATCAAATCCATGCGATCAACCTCTGGATTCATCCTTGCGGTTGCGGGTCCCTCCAGCTTTGCACCAGTGAGTTGGAGCAAGAGGCAGAGCGTGGTTGCAAGATCGACCACGGAGAGCGAGTTCGTCTCACTTTCCAGTGCCTTATTCTCCGAGGCGATCCCTACCTTGGAGGTATGGCAAGCGTTGATCCCCGGAATGACCCTGAAGGTTTTCGATTATCCAGAAAGGCTACTCCAATAAATTAAGGCACTTGAGTAAAACCCACCGCATAAATGTGGCCTCAACTGCCGAAACAGTCAACAATGCTGATGACATCACAGTCCAGCATATCGAAACGACTCAGCAGAAGGGCGATGTGTTTACTAAAGGATTACCGTTGTCCAAATGGGGAAATGCCTTGGAGTTGTTGCAGTTCTCCCTGAGTCCGCTCCCGTCTTATGATGCAGGCAGGAGCTCGCATGACTAGAGCTAAGCAATAGTCAGCCGCAGTTCAAAGCTAAGCTAGATCTACAATGAATGAAATGGTTAAAGCTAAGCGATAACCAGCAGCAGCTCGAAACTAAGTTAGATCTGCCTCGAATGAAAGTCTAGACAATGCATGCCGCACAGTGCTACTGCCGAGCGTGGCGCCAAGCTTGCATGAAGGGTGACTGGCTGCTTGAAGCGCCGCTCCCAAGCTGCCGTTCGTAAGCCTGTAAAGTTAGCTTGCAGTCTTTCGATAGGAATTGTCAGGTCACAGACGGTTCAATCAATGAAGCGACTGTCTCAGACCTGGAATACTAGCTGTACATATGTTCATCTCACTATGAGGGGGGACTTGAAGGTTCCCGTGTAAAGTGCACCTCATATGTATAGGCACAGTTCATGAACATTGTACTTTTGGCTCAAGTGATCAAAAGGCCGCAGCCGCTGCCACTTCGCGGACACGGCGGTCTTTACTGTGAGTTGGTTTCTTGGTGTTGTTTGTGTTGGTGTTCCGTTTTCCAACGGTTCAAGTGTAACAGGTGCCTTGCTAGTAGTAACAAGTGCCACGCTACTAGGAACAAGTGCTATATCATGGTCTCTCAAGAATTCAGTGTCACATCTTGCAATAATTCAGTGTTTCTGTCGCACCATGTGACGCAATGTGCTTCTTTTTGTTGAAACATGTTTCAACCAATGGGCGATCACATGTCGGCCAGCTGTTGACAGTATCCAGATCATTGGGATTGAACAGAAGCGACATCGTTGGTTTCATAAGGCTCGTGAACAAGGCCCCGCAACCGAGAACAGCCGTGTGATCTTGCGCACGAGAACAGCCGTCCTTTTTGACCAAGCTTTACGCTACCTTCTCACCTTCTCCCCAAGCGGACGTACAGCCGCCCTTGCCCGTTTTCACCCCTTGATCCCGCTTTGCCTGGATGGGGTGTCCCGCTGGAACATCTCAAGGTGGGGCACTGGCGCGGCCAGCACAAAGGCAGGGCTGTTTCTGCATGAAAACCACCCTGGTCGTGAAAGCAAGCTCGTGGGGAGTTGAAGATCCAGGTGAAGTGGAGTTCTTTTGGAATAGAATGAAATGAACGAGGATTACAGGATTGGTTTTCAGTGCCAATCAACCTCATGGTCATGACATTCTGTGCAAAGGCCTTTTTGTACTGCCAATGAGGTGGCAGCTGGTATGTCATTGGTTTCTGCTTTAGAGTGCGGGCGACAGGCGTGTGTTTGGTTTTGTTCACTTTACACAGGCTGGGGCGATCTGTCGACTCCGCTGGGCTGTGTTCCACGAGTCCACGATCTTCTGCTGATTCGAGTGGCAGTGTTCGGTCATGTTATGTCATGTTCCACGCATAAAAACCGGGGTCAGGCGGGTCAGGCCACATCTTCTCCGCTGAAAAATACTTTATTTGAGGCTCTTTGTATCTCCTTGACGACCGGTGATCACCCCCCCAAATGGAATGGTTTAGTGGTGATCTACGGCTACGGCTACGGCACGACCAGCCAGCATCAATCATTTTCTACCGAGGTTTGGCCGTAGCCGTAGCACAAACATATCAAAAACATACTAAATATATAGCCGCTTCGCAAGGCCATCCAAGGCCCTTTTTGTGATGCACCAAAGATGCAGCTTTCTTGTTCAGTTTGCACGACTGCCTCGTTTGGAAGCTAAATGAATCGTTTGATCTTTGGGTTGCCAAGGATTTGCAGCGACAAGCAGCTAGCAGCTAGTTGTTGGTAGGATCTGGTAGGGGATTTAAGAAAGCCCAAAGCAACTGTTGGATGAATGAACCCTTTATTTAGGCCTCATCATTCACCATGGCGTACCAATCACCGCGGCGCTGTTCTCTTCTGGGGGGCGTTTATTCGGTGAATTTGAGTGACCATGTGGCTGTGAGTCATGGCACCTCTCTCACCAAACCATGGCAGATTGACACGTATTGTACATTCATGTAGACATTGCTGTACGTTGAAATAAGAATAGCACACATAACAAATCAACTAGGTCTAATTACAATGGTCTAAAGGATTCTAAAGGTATTTGTTTAGAACAAAATAAGAAATACCTGGGGCCTCGGATGGTGGTTCAACTGCTTCGTTCCAGCCTGGATGCCTGATGCCTGATCGTCAGGCAGCTCAGCTCATGGAAGTGGTGGAGGAGGGCCATGAAGAGACTGGTCAAGATCCGGCAGATTCACAGGCTTTTCCTGCTGTGTCATGTGGATCTTGTGGTCGAGAAGTGTGATTATTTTTAGACGTCACTCGCCTTAGCTTTCTCATGAGCGATCGATCGGAGTCGATTTCGATCGACTGGGGTCTGTCTGGGACCTACGGTTTGGAGCCCTCGATTTAACAGGGTCGCAGGCCCCACCACGTCAAGGTCCACCATGCCAGGCCGGGTGGTTCTTACCGCGATGGACGCCCTTCGGGACTTCTTCTCCTGAGGAGGCGCCGGTGCCGAGTTCGGAACACCCACGGCCGTGGAACGGGGTTCTTTCACCGAGGAACGACTGTTTTCTCAGCCACCGAACGTATGGGCCATATGAATGGCTATGGCCGAGCAGATGAATGCGGACTGGTCAGTATACTGTATGTTCGGACTTACTTGACTCTGTAACTACCGGTGTCAAGTACAGTAACTGTTATTGAATCATGTGCCGTTTCAACACTGTCCGTGTCCTGTTTGTGTCTTGGGACTTGTTGCATCCCGTAGGTGTTGGGCATACGGGTGTGCGCAATAATTCCCAAAGTATATAATACTGCATACGTTGCTTGGTTTTAATATGTTCAATTTTCAATTGGGCCCGTTCGACATCCTTAATGCAACTTAAGTGTAGGAAAGCGGAGAATCAATCATATTTTAAACGATCAAGTTTTGGAAAGGCAATGGGATGATAATGCAAGATGCAAGATAGATTTGCTTGCCAACTTTTGAATATTTGATGCGAGTTGAATGATTTGAACGGAAACTTCTATAATAAAGGAGACTTGTCGAGACTTGTAAGACCTGACAATTCTAGGAAACCATACCCTTTAAGAATAGATGTACCCCTATGAAGCCCTATTGATGAAAGAGAGCCGACTAATATGGGGTTTGATAGTATGTTTTTTGTTTTAACAATTTAGTGTCATGGAGTCATGGGTTTCATTGCACGATTGGAGGTCAGCACCAGTTCTTATTTGGTAGTTCCTGCAGTCTCTTCTTAGTCTTTTTTGGTCAATTAGCCTTTGTACATCTTGCCTAGTTTTTTTCATCCCTAGTTATTGCCATTCTTAAGAGTTCTGAGACACAATCAAGCAAAGGCATCACTACTAGACCAGATGCAAGAATTTGTGTTTATCGTGGCAATACTGTCTACACATTTGTTTCAGAGCCAGAGCTGTTTAATTACTCACTTACCTAGCAGAAAGCAGTGGCTCTTTCCTTCTTGGCTCGTTTGTCATTTTGATAGCTCCCTCGTGTTATTAATGTTTTTGCTGATACAACTCATTTATTTACAATATTGTGGTTTCTTCTCCTCTCTCTCTCTCTCCCCTCAATAACGATAGACAAATCCTCATTTTGTAGGCTTTTATGTTGCTCCAAGAGGTTCAATGTTGGTGAAACCCAAAAGGTTGGCCTTCATCCTGGCCTTCATAATCATATGAATATGTGGATTTGGACAGAACATGGCATCCTTAGCACCTTTCTAGCAGGAACCCTTCACACATCAGCAGTTTATTTGTTTGAGGCTGAGGTTCCCAACGGTTCTTGAGAAATCAGTCTTCAGAAAACTGCCCTTTGGACACAGATTCAGATGAAGAACCAAGCTCTGATCAATTGGTTTATCTACAGAAGAGGCTTGTACGATAGAGGCGGTTTCTGGAAAAGATTGGACGATTGTATCAGTTCAATTTCACTGTGGATAACAGGTTGCAAGCTGGCAATGTTGCAGACAGTTGAAAACAGATTCCAAATGCAAAGGCCAAACCAAAGTTAAAACAATGTCATGAACAAACAGTGTTCAGTAAGTCTTTGGTGGGGGGGAGTACCTGAACTGGAAGAGCTGCTGCACATTGTTTATTGCTTTTGTACTGAGGACTGAGGTCTTTAAAGATTTTGGTTTGGGCCTCTCTTATGTGTTTTTCTTCGTTTGCCCCATTGCAGCCCCATTATTATTGGGGATCGGCTTCCAATTCTGTTGAATGCAGATGAGAAGAGATTAATCTGAAACGCTGCAATTAGACCCATCAAGTGAATGAATAGTGGAAACCACCATCAACCCTTCAATACTTACCCACTCAGTCAGTGGATAACCTTCAAAACCTTTTCGGGGAATTGGCTTCTCCGCTAAATATGAACAGTTGTGAAAAAGGTCTGTATAAACCTGTGTTTTCCCGACTGAAGAGGTCGGAATAGCCATTTGGGTGGATGTGGACTCCGATGTTTTTCACATGCAGCCCCACCAGTCACTAAGCCGCTTAGCCCAAGAAGTCAGCTCATCCAGGAGTCTTTGGAGAGCTTGGAAGAGACCGGTTGGTCTGGATTGCTGCGTTCTCAGAGGGGGCGAGGCATTTGAAACCCTGTGCCGGCGGAGGGTGGGGGGATTTGATTCAGCCCACTCACTCGGGTGCTTTGTGATGCTCAGTGGCTGAATATAGGGAGGCTGGTGAACCAATTTCTCTTGAGGCTGTTTGCATGTTAAAAACTAGCCTCTTGAAGAAGCCGCCTCAACATCACATGATTCCGAGGTTCAATTCTTTACACAGCCTTTTTGGCTAAAAAGCTGCAGCTTATCCGACTCTGAAAGCAGAGGATCGGTGTTTCTTTTTTTGCCTTAATTTCATCCCATGGAATCAGTTCAGGATCCTCAGGACCCATTTGCAGTGCTGTCAGAGGAGGACAAAAGTTTCCTTGTTTGTGTAGTTGCTTTGGTCCTTCTGGCTCTTGGGATAACCCTTCGAGCTACTAGACATCATTGGTCGCACCCATCACTGACATTTTGCAAATGCTATGAGAGGCTGAGGCATTTGCGAAACAAAGAAGGAGAGGATTTGAGATGGAACACATATTTGCTCCAAGAGGTTTGTGAGCAAAAGGTCGTTTTAGCACGGATCTATGGGCGCTATGCAGCTTGCGTCTTGATCTTCTCATCACTCATCCGTGTCCAAAGGATGTTGTCGAGAGACCCTCCGTGGTTGAGCTCAGAGGGAGCTTGGTTTGGGCTGGTTGTGGCATTCTTAGCCACTTTGATGTCCCAAGTTCCACAAGCCACACAAAGGTACTCCTTGGATGTGATTTGTTTCCTGTGGTATTTGGTGGCAGCATTTCATTTGTCCTCGTGGGTCGTCGCAGTGGAACAGCTCTTGCTGATGGAGCTCTTAATGTTTATGATTGTGCACATTCCTGTTTGCACCTTCGCGAAGCATTACAGTGTGATCCTTTTGTGTCAGGGAGGAATCATGGCATTTGTAGTAGCCCGCGCTATGATGGAGGACCTCCAAAGAATTCAGAGCCTTGGGCAGAAGAGGGCATTTCCCTAACACTTGCTTGGAGGGAGTCTATATGGAAATCTAGATTCTGTGTCGTTTGTTGTTTGTTTCTCGCAGATCAAGACAAGTCAAGGATAACAAACAAAAGTTCAATGGTGGTCTTCAACATCTTGTTGCTGGGCTATGCGTTGCTGGTTCATTCCCTCTCGAACTCCTTCCTGCAGCAGACTGTGGAACTCCGTGTCCGCGGGGCAGACAGCAAAATCCAAGGGAATGCTACCTCCTCTCTGTTAGAGCTCACCTGCGATGCTAGGAGGATCTATAGAGGATTTTGTGTTGTTTTTTTGTTGGACATCGGACATGTCCCTATTTGTGTGTGGTTTAGGGCCTTACGGCCTCTACATGCGACAGACAAGGAACAAAAGAGACCAATCGCCCTTCTTTTGAGACAAACACAAAGCTCATGAAAGTTGTTTGTGGTTGTTTATAGAGACAAGCTCACGAATACTCATGCTCATCAGGATCGGATTGTTTTTCTGCTATTTCCGCCCCGGTTTCTCTCAGTGCAAGGATGCTGTGGTGCATCTGGATTCCGAGCTTCGAATCACTTCCGACGCCCGCGATGCGTTGGCTGCGATGCTCTTTCGCAATCCGGAGGCACTCAGAGGCAGGATAAATGGTCTTTGGTCGCCAAAAAAGCTGCGTATATCAATCCTTAATCTGGTTAGTGGTGTCCATTTGTTTTTGTCAATCTTTGACTATCAAAATGACCATGAGCATTCAGCTGGGTTGAAGGTTCCAGCCAGTTAAGGACAGCCCTTCCGCCCACCTGATCACCTCGATTGAGACAGTGAGACAGCACTTGGGCACACGAACGCTGGTTTTAGCCATTCGATATCATTTGATCTATCCAATCTGGACTTCGGACCTGCTTATAGCGGTTTAGGAGTTTGAGAGATTGCTATAGATACGGTTATTCCTTCCTTCTACGGAAATCCGGGTCCGACTCTAGAACTATTTTTGTTTGGGATTTTGGGAGCACAAGAATTATAGACCCCTTGCCTTTTTCATCCACTGAACCCATCTCCAGCCGCCAGTGTAGCCCTGAGAGGCACCAAATTCACCGAGTTGATTGCCACTGCTGAAGCTCGCTCTCGGGCGGCAGAGATTTTGAATGAAGAAGCTGAGGCTCGAGCACACGCCTTCCATACGCAGCTGGTGGATGGCTGTTTCACTCGGTTCAGGACAGAGGCACGGAAGCAAGGTAGTTTAAGGCTTAAGGTAGGGCCAATCTGCACGAACCCATAGACATCTCATAAACCTTTAGGACTTTTGAAGATTCACAGACCTACCTATAGTTTCACAGTGTTCCACACAGCTTTTTTGGGTTATATAAATGTCAGAGTCATTCAGAGGTTGGACATGAAAGAAAGCATGGGTCTGAGATTTGCGTCCGCTTCCCAGCTTCGCACTTGGCATGCTCTCTGGAGGTGTTTCAAGTGAAGTACTCCAAGATGAACGGAGAGAAATGTCACCTCTTGGGACTGCGTGACTTCACCGATGTGAAACCCTTGTCTCAGCATGCCACCGATGCGGCTTCGCCCGTGGAACGAGAAGTCGTAGACGGAAGTTCACAAGCTCTCAGTAGCTCGGTTTTGTGTTTAGACACTTGGCGTGATCTCTCCTTGATCATGTTGCATGTTGTCAGTTCCAAGCATGTTCATCAAGAAACCAACAAATGCATGGATCCAGTTGCCCACCAAGAAAGTGAAGGGACCAGGATGTGTGTGTGTGTGTTTTTCTTTTCTCAGGTTGTGAGATGTCTATATGGTACTGAGTGGCCTTGGGTCATCTTGGGTCCATTGGTTTCTTTTGGTACTTAGTTCAATGTTGTAGTTGTAGTTCAAATAGACCGCCCAGAGACGTCCTTAGTTCAAGTAGTCATATGCTATGGATTGCTATGGTCGATTCTCTTCGGTCTTAGCGTGGCAACCTATTCATTCGGAATACCTCTATCACACCCAAGGTGGAACACTTGTCCTTTGCAAACAGGCTATTTGTCACGTCATGTCACGTCCTACGTTTCTTTCATAGTTTCTTGAAACCTATCGTCACGGTGTCACAACGGTGTCATGGCTACCAATGACATCCATCATCACGGGCGTGTTTGAAAATGGTCTCTAGCACCGGTCTTGCTGGTCCTTGTTCTACCAGGAATCAAGCTGGATGATTGCCACCTAGCTGCCATCCTGCCAACCTTGAGACTGCAACGCATTCAGAGCACCCGCAGGAACGCCCAAAAACCATTGTGTTTTTTCTTCCTGGTTTTGGCAAAATCCAAGTAAGGTTATGAAATGGGCAGCTTGGACCTTGAATCTCGAAGTGATTCTTCGATGCCACAACTTCTTCTTGACCCCCGACTACCGGCAAGCAGCCCAAGCAGCCCGCTGGGCAGCCCGCTGGACACGGGATTGGTGCACAGTCGAGTACTTCCCAATGGGATCATCGAACACTGTGTGCAGATTCACGACAAGTTGACCTTTTTGGATATCAACGTGGATCAGAAGGTGATCAGTGCAGCCTCTGCTCCATGTGTTGACTTGGTGGGCAAGAAGCTGGAGGATGTTTTCCCAAATGATTTCACATTACAGATTGTTCGCAACATGTGCGATGAAGCCAAAGGCTTCATGGACACCTCGCTTGTTCCCAGGGCGTTGCCTGATAAAGTGGCGGCATTCAACGAGATGCCCATGTTCTTAGGCACACGTGTAGTCGGGGTGTCTGGAATTATGCGAGTGTTGCTCACCGAAGCCGGACACTTCCGAGTGGTACTCAGCTTTCCGTGGCCCAAGGCGGCAAATTCAGTGTCACTCTAAGGCAAAACCGGTGGCAGGAAGGGAAAAAGCGACCCCTGCACAATTGAATCATCGTAGTCACAGAAACTGTACTAGCGGGAGTCAAATACATTTGACAATAGAAGTTGAGCACGAATGTTTCAGACAAGGAATCATTGAATCAAGTAACCAAGTATATAATATATAATATATAATATATATTACAATCAAGGTGATTGCGCAGATTGGCAACTCCAACCACACCAGGACCACCCTTGGAAGAAACAGCTTGTGTGTGTGCGTGCACGTGTGGATGTTCTTTACCTACTGCGACTCTATGACATTGTTTGCTTGGAGGATTGCAATTCGAGACAGGACCGAGCCATCTTATTTTATGACCCATATCAACCAGAGGTATCCTCAGCGCTGTGACAAGTATCCTCAGTCTCTTCTTCCCTTGGCCGGCCGCAACGGCTCAGGCTGTCCGTGGGCATCCTGGGGAGCACTGGGGTTGCACAACTGCCTCCTGGAGGTCGCGGAGGGTCAGGTGTCCTCAGGTGGTCAGGTCACGTCGTATCACCGCACCGCCGTCTAGACACCAGAAAAGAGATGCTCTCCCTGTATCATGATTGCACTAGATCACTAGATCAAGCAAGTGCGTGAATCTCTCCTTTTTTTTGCTTCATGTATACTTGCAAGTTCATGATTCAGCTTCGTGGATCTTGCACTAAATACCACTAATCCGACTAGTCCACTAGAATCAATTGTATAAAGGATTGGTGAAGGCATCCATGGGTGATCAATCAGGCACCTCATGAATGAAACGCCCTTCCTAACACCTCTGAGCGCACAGGAAGGTCAAAGTTGTGATATGCATAATATCTTAACTCAGTGAACCGTCCACATCAGCTCATCTTGAGTGGAGATTCCTTGGGAGAGTCCTGGAATCTCACTCTCATTGAACCGTCTCAGAGATGTGAAATCAATGGTTGGTGCCTCTATTGGACCCTATTGGATGGCTTGTAAGATGTTCACCCTGTAGAAATGTATGACTACCAGACAGATGTGTATGATCCATGTAAAGCTCACGAAGAAGTCAAAGACAGCCCAGACATGCCCAGACTCTACTCTACCAGATGTAAAGAGCAGTCGTGATTTTGGGAATTAATGTTAGATCAGTATTTGTGGGGTGGTATATAAAATATAGTATCTAAATGTTTCAGAAAATCCAGATCAAATTTGATTTAGTATTCGACCAAAAAAGGGCCCGTAATTAACCCAGGTCCACTAGAAATCCCACAGATTCTTGCACAGACAACCTGACTGCAGAGAGGGGATCCACAATTATAGCACCTCTCTCTAATGTGGCTCCTGCCTTGCTTGAGAATGCTTTCCTATACATGTCACTTTGAACAAAAGAAGGCACAATAACTGAAAAATCTAACATCTTCCAATGTCCAAAACGGTCGATTTCTAATTGAAACCCTTAGCGTTCAACGTCCCCTTCGTTGATCGTTCGGATCGGCTCGTCCCCCGGAATGAACGAGCGTTGGTCCTTCGAATCAGCGGATCAATCTGTGGGTGGGACCTGTGTGAGTGTGATTCGCTACTAGGGTGGAGGCCATTACTACTGGTAGCTAAGAAGCCTGGGACAGCTGCCTGCAGGTTTGCTTTAAGTCCTATGGGCGACGTGGCGATGCACATGTCCGAAGTAGGCACCCAAGGAAGCTTCTAGTTACTAGAAAGTTTTATTACTAAGAAGATAAAAGCTTATTGTTACTAGTAGTAATGGCTTCCACCCCAATAGCGATGGACTCCAACCTAGTAGCTTCTTGTTACTAAGAAGCTTCAAAGACATACTAGAAAGCTATTAGTTAAGACAGGTGAAACGATTCCCAGTGAAACGATTCCCAAGGAAGCTTCTGGTTGCAATTCGATTGAAGGTTTGTTCTCCAGCAACGCCACTGCAGCAGAAGTCGGTGTGGGAGCCCTGCGGGCACAGGTGGTGCTTCTTGGCGTGGCGGATATAACTACATGCAGTTACGGATCCACTCAACATGAATAGACGTCATTGGTTCATGGAGTTTTGGGTCTTTTGGGACGTTGGGAACTTGACTTGATGGAACTTGATCTTTTTGGAGTACACGCTGCGTTAATCTTGGTCATTTGAAGCCCGCCTTGAGAAAAGAACAACTCCACCAGAAATGCGATTTGCGCTTCGGAACATCAATCCCGAAAGTGTTGTTTCCTATTTGTCCACTGCATTCGCGTGTCATTCGTGCAGAGCGCGAACGCGAATCCGAATGCGGCGCGTGTCGGCAGGTGTCTCAGTGGCCGGGCTTCCGGCGCCCTTTGAACGAACCAAACTGGTCACAGTAGCCCCTTGGTTTCAATCTGAGCGGCTGCGAATACAAGTGAGAACAGCCGACCTGAAAGAGGCTGCCTGGGTGGTGCAGCAGCGTTGCTGTTGGGTTTCAATCAATATAGCAAAGGGGCGATGATATGAGCAACGGAGGGATAACACGAATGCAGAACTTGTTCAAGGGCGGCAGACAAGGGGTCAAATCACCGCTGCAGGTAATTATGTTTGTTAGTGTCATTCTGACAGATGGTGCCGACCAGGCTTGGTCCTCAGTTGTTCCAAGATTTGAGTTCGTATTTGAATATGGCAGCGGCACCGACATTTTTTTCTGTGATGATGTACACGCTGTACACGTATTATGACCCTTGGCAAAAAAAGAACAACGTATAACAGCATCGACC
The DNA here is from genome assembly GCA_963970005.1 of Durusdinium trenchii. Taxonomy (NCBI): domain Eukaryota; class Dinophyceae; order Suessiales; family Symbiodiniaceae; genus Durusdinium; species Durusdinium trenchii. The sequence continues at coordinate 582,844 of CAXAMN010027983.1, forward strand.
CTGAAAATGCCTGGAATGACTTTCATTGTCCACGCTAGACTGGGAGGCTACAAATTTTACTGAAGGTTCTGAACATTGGACGGGGTTTTGAGTGAACGACATTGATGATCATGTTGCAGGTGCCAAAAGTTCAAGATATGCCCATGTGTTTGACCAAGGCATGGTAATGTGAGTTTACGATCTATTGCGAATCAATGTGAATGGTGTCCTACTCCGCGGTGACGCAATTAGAGGATATGCCTGCTTAGTACCATTTCTACCGAGCCAGAGGTTTGTCAAACTCCTCCTTGCTGGTTTTGTTGTTGTTCTTCTTCTTTCTGACCACCAATCAATGCATCCAAGTATAGATAAATTTTGATAAACTATGATATCTGATATCTTACAAATATACCTGGACTATTTAATGGGTGTCCAATGGAGATCCCTAAGTTGTGTAGAGTAGTCCTGGTATATATATGTATATGTATCATAGATTCGCTAGATTACCCTAGGCTTCCAACCACCATGAATCTACAGTATGTGCCTTTACCAAACAACCAATTGTTTACTTATTATGTTTAGATTATTTTACTGTACACTACAACACCAGGTCAACGAATTGTTCAATGGTCTTCGAAGCCTAGGGTGTGTGTATATATATATACATACCGTATATGTTGGGTTGAACTAGCGTGTTAAGGGCTACCACGAACAGCGGGGGAACAGAGCGGTCTACATAGATCAACTGATCGGTCCCAGCCCTGCGCTACTGAGGTGCCAAGATACCTAGTCCCGCTCCCAGCGATGTGATTGAGCTGAGGTGAACTGTGAGTGAGTTTCGTACAGACTCCGCTGAGGACATGTGATATGTATATTCGGCATCCGCAATGGAATTGGAACGTGGATGCTGGGTGAAGACTTTGCCCCCAAATCTGTGGTTTGCTGGCCGGATCCCCGATTTTAGAGGGCATAGAACAGTAAGAACACATGGCTGTTGAAATCAAAACCTTTGCGTAGCAGGAGAAATGGTACTAGAGAAATGGCAGCTGCGGGTCATGCCATACATGAACATGCCCACTCCGGTGGCAGGAATCTCCAGTGTAGATCCACACTGGACTGCTTTCTGTTGGTGATCCTCTTCATTGCCTTGTTTCTTGCATCCAGCGAAGCGCTTCGCTTGGCCGCCCCCTTCAGCCATCCTCCAACAACACACAAAATAGAAACACCAACTGGAAGTGGGTGATAAATATGTTTGGAGATGTTTGGAGATATTTGGATTCTGCAGCAGATATTTGGAGATGATTTCACAATGGTGAGATTTTGTTTCGAATCGCTTGATGATATTCAGTCATGTCCTCCGAACATTTGCCCCAGCAATTTGGGCTACCGGTTAGGGGTCTTTGTTCCATCAATTGGTAGCATGATGTAGCATGTTGAGATGGATTTGTGAGAGTTTGTGAGGCATTCCAAGGTGATGTTTACCGCCATAGTTTGATGTGTTTGCTTTGGCCGATCTCGAATAAGGTTGATAGTCACACCGGTTTTCGCAGTACTCTTACTAGATTTGCTCTTGTGCCATCATTTTTCAATATGTTTGTCCCTGCTCTGGAGGGTCGGGGCTGAAAGGACACCAAGAAAGGCTTCATCTTCATCTTCTTCGGGTCCCTGTGGGACCTCCAAGCCACTTCGCGCACAAGGTCCGCAATGAGCTCCCCTTCGCCCTGGAGCTTTGGCCGAGTCAGATGGCCCGGAGATGCCCTGAGTACAGAAGCCCTTTCGATTCCTGAGACGAAGAGACCGAAACCGGTCCCTTCCGGGAACCGGTCCGGAACCGGTCGAACAACTCTTCCACCGGTCGAAGGTGTCATGTTCGCTTCCCTTGTTCCCCATGAATTGCTTACACACCCGCTCCTCGTTTTGAGTGTTTCTTCCCAGAATGGCCCAGACACCTTACAGAGCGGAGCTATTGGCTTTGTTGCCGCAGAAGATGGACTTCGCCGGCGTCATATCGACGTCGCCACGGATCGTCACTATCAATCACTCCCTAGGGATCCAGTCGTACCGAACCCTCAGGTTCGGTACGACTGGACCCGACAAGGGCACCTACATAGCAGTGTCGAACACATCACCGTACCTGAGAAGGTACTTGCATCCTTAGGGACTCATGTTTGGCTTTCACATGCTTTCACTATTTACAAACTGGGACCTTCCGGCATACCGACCACATCGGCCATTGCTCGTGCTGCTTTTGCAAAATTGAGGGCCGAATCCAAGGTTAAGGGGCATGCGAACGGAGTGTGCATCACCAGGCTCACACCTTGTGGCATTTTGAAGAGAAGTGAATATGAACAAAGGGAAGTGCGAACGGACTTGATGGGACTTGACCAAGAAGAGTCTTGAAAGATGTTGTTAGAAAAGGAGCTATATTCTTAGACTGACACATTGGTCCCTGACCGCGTGCTGCTAAGGCCGAGGAACTGGCAAGAAAGCTCCAAACATGGTGCGCAAATCCAGTTTGCTTGGTGGAGCTTTGTGTTCTTTGTCAAACACAGTGGTTGCGTTTCTACATATATATATACAGTATATATAATATCACTGGTCTGCTTTTAAAGAAGTTGATAAGTTGATTTCGAAAAAAATATTGCATAGGTGCAGACTAGGTGCTGACAAACATGCAAACCCTCGGTACTCCACTCCACCACTAATAAGGTTGAAGTTGAAAGTTTTAAGTTGTTATTCAGAAGCCTCGATCCTAATAGCAATGGCCTCATTTGCAAAGAGTCAGATTTAATAGCTGGAACCCTGAGGTGAACACCATCTTGGATGGTCTGTGGCTGTTGGAAACAGATAAATATCAAGTAGTCACGACGTACAGCATCACTTGGTGGGCCCGGCAATCAGAAAAAATATTTCATGTTTTTAAGGAAAACTGTGATCTACCAAGTGGCGAGCGTCGCAAGCCCTTACAACCATCACTACCGCTAGCGATTGCTCTAGTGGGATTTTGATTTCGCTGGAGCACCCTCAAAGTAGCGACGGTCGCAGTCACTTGTTGCGAAGGACAGTCTTTTGAACCAGGTCCAGTGAAATCACGACCCCGCTGTGCGTCTCACTACCGCTAGCGATGGTTCTACCAGACTGCGACCGTCGCAACCTGGTAGATCACAGCTTTCCTTAAAAAGCACCAATTATTTTTTTCCGGATCAGTGGCTCTGTGGGTACCTCCAGAGGTTGTCACCTGCGGTTGAAGTGGATGGAGTGGAATGGAGTGGGGTGGAGTCCAAGCTCCAAAGTGATTGTTATTATTATAAGGTCCTGACTGGTGGGGTCTTTGAAAAGATATTTGAGAGATGTGACCCAATTGAATTGGGAATGGTGGAGTGTGGTGGAGTGGAGTGGACTGGACTGGATTGGAGTAACGAGGGTTTGCCTGTCTGTCAGCACCTATGCAATATTTTTTCGAAATCAACTTATCAACTTCTTTAAAAGCAGACCAGATCATATTATGTGTAAATATAATTTGCCACGTATGTTTCTTCCATGGTGCGTTCCTTCTAGTTTCAAGTATAACGTGTAAATGTGGTAAGCCTGTGTTGACCACACATTTGCGTGATCTTTTTGACCCTATCCCATCACCTTCATGTAGGGAAAGGGCGCAACGATGTTATTTTGGACGATAGCTCTGGCGCTTTGTCCAACTGCTTAGCGAACTGTACCGGTTTTTGTGTCGCTAATGGCTGAAGAAACAGTCTGCTGAGAATCAAGCAGCAAGCAGAAAAGGATCCAAGCTGACATCCACTTCAGAAGGCATTATTATACTATAGCTG
>CAXAMN010027994.1:0-53108 GCA_963970005.1 Durusdinium trenchii
CACCATAATGGTCCTGAATCCCTTCATCTTCACATGCTCCCTTCAACCCCGAAACCTGCCCTCCGACCCAGCTGCATCGCCACCCACCCGAGTCGACGAACTGCGTGGCTCCAGAGTCGAGGACCCGGGCCCCGTGACGCTGATGGCACAAATGATCTCGGGCAAGCGCCTTGGGCGCCTGGTCTCCTGGGGCGCTGGCACCAACAAGTAAGGATCGTCGGGAATCACCGGGCACTGCTTTGGCACAATGCTTCTGCAGGGGTGAGGTTCAACATGTTGCTACATATTATCCCACACACTAATACTATGATATACTAAGTATATCAAAGTTTGATACTTGTTGGAGTTCCTTTTGGATTTCAGGTGCTATTCAAATCAATCTGTCCGCGTTAGCTTGAGGAGGGGAGGATCACTCAGGCTCGCCGCATTGTCCTTGACCCAGGTTCAAGAACGTCAACTAACAACCCGGAGGTCTAAATGGTGCGAATCAGAGCCAACAAGGAGAACTAAGACTTGCAGGCAACAATCGAATATACGTACTTTCCTTTTGGAAAGCTGGTAGCTCAGCTGACGATGAATGATTGCGTGTATTCTGGCAGGCTATCTGGTCATGGCAGTCGCAAAAGATTTGGGCGCTGCAGCCACATTTAATGTCAGATTCGCTCTACACACCAGTTTGGCATGCTCATCCTAGTTCTGATGTCATAGGGTGGGTCCAACAACATGGTGACATTGTTTTCCCAGCTCAGCATTCAGCCACTGCTTCTGAAGGCATGATGCTCTGAATGGTTTTTGGGGAAGTCGAAACCAAGACGGACTCATGTTGCATGACAACTGAGAGCCGCTTGGCCGCACTTGGATTGCTTTGCCCATTTTGGCAAGCTCCTGCTCTGCCCGCAAAGAATCTGTTGCCCTCGTCATCGATGGCGGCCGCATCCCTGAAGTGGGGCCCCCAGTCTGACCAGTCATGGTCTGCTTTGGCAAAGCTACCTTGCCAAATGCCAAAAGGGCCAAGGCTGCGTGAAGGGCTGTGTGCTCCAGATGTTTGAGATATGTTCTTTGAAGTACATTGTTTTGGAGCACTCCACCCTCCCAAATCCAAGAACTGAGATCAAGCGGGCTGTTGGGCCCTCCACGACTCCACGACTGCTCCTCAATTAGACCAAGACGGATGGTCAAGTTCTCCTAATCCAGCTGGATGGGCAAACAGCTGGCGAAGGCAGCAACTCCTGCTCCATCTGTCTGACACCGCTGCCTTCGCCAGCTGCCCATGACGACAACGAGCTGTTTCGGCTCGGCTTTCAGTGTTTCTGTTCGCCTTGAGGGATCGTGAATCGCTCGGTAGTTTTGCTCGTACACACCTCTCCCGGAGAGCATCACAAGCTTAGAGAAAACACTTGGGCGGGAAAGGACACCAAGCAGCATCAATCAGCCACTCCAACTGTTTTGTTCTTGCTGGCCCTTGTCAGGTGGCAAAAAAAGCAGGGCTAATTGGGCTGGTGCTTTCCACGTGTTTGTGTGTGTGTGTGGCCTACACAAAGCTTCCTTACCTGTCCTAGACACAACCAATGGGACTGCCATATTTGCCGATCGCTTAGGCTTAGGGTGGTTGAAAAGTGGTCAATAAGGAGGCATATGATTCCAGCCCCATGCTGGACAAATCTGGACAACGTACATACGTAGTACTGAAGTTGCCCAAGAAGCAAACGGTCATCTGAGTCGACCATGTGATCCAATGCGTTGGATCACATACCCACCTCCTGATCCATACATATCCATATCCATACCCTGATCCATTTGTCCAAGCGTTTTGTTTCCAGCCGTAGTAATATAACAAGGAAAAGGACAACTTCAATTTCTTGCAGCTTGCTTCTTCAGGCATCCTGGCCGACCAACACCCACACACACACACAACTTGCAAGCTTTGGCGTGGTCGCTTCAGGAAGATTGTGTCTGTGTTCACCTCGTGATGCGCTAGCCTTTCAACGAGAAATCCGTGTTCCCAACTTTCCATTTGGGTGCATCTTGCTTCCATCCCAAAAAGGTTGCAGCCACCGAGACTGGCATTAAACCTCCCTCATGTTCTTCCAATGTCACCAAGTTTCACCAGCAAGTCACAGAAACACACCACGGAACCCAGCCAGTCATGATGGATTTGGGCGCCCCTCATCCGCCTCTCCTGGATCTTACTCAAGGTCCGCGTGACCTGACACTGCGGTGCCGGTGCGCCGAGCTGCAGAATCTGCAGCAGTTTTCGGTCTGAAGATACAGGGACCGCAGCGGTGGTTCTTCTCACAGACCTGCTGGTCAGACAGAGACCATGAAGTTTGAGGACCCAAGACAGGATGTGAAGAGGAGGAACCAATGACCAGCAGTTTCCGGGTGAACCAGCTGTTAGAGTGAGTACAAGTGAATACCGCTGGGACAGACTTGGATAACTACTTCCATGATAATGACCAGATCTCCATATTAGGGCGCCCAAGTGACATCCAGAGTACCAAAAGATGACCCCCACTAGCTTCATGACACAGCCTGATAGTTACTGGTAGTTGGTACACAAATGAGTTGTGTTGGCTTCCGCTGGCTTGTGGCAAAGGATTGAGTTGATGCCACTCTCCAGCCCTCCGGCTCAACCGGCCTCGAACCAGCAAAGGTTTCAACTCCCAACTCGAAGCTCAGAACATTAGACTTAGACCCAAAATAGAGGTAAATACATTATGTTAAAACACGCATACTACTATAATCAAACAATAACAATAGACTGAACTGAACACAATCTTGAAAAAAAACGAACACACACACGCACACAAGTCGACCTTTGCCCATCCCCCGAAACAAAATATGAAACTCCACAAACGCATATGCTTTGTCGGCGGGAGTTTGTTTGGTCTGAGCGGCTCCATCTTGATGCTCCTCCTCATACTGGATCAACTCCACGTAGTCAGCACCTCACACGGTCTACGAAAAACGGGGAAAAGCAGTGCCCGTCTGCAGATGGGGAAAAGCAGTCCCCTTCAAAAAAGCAAAGAACAACACCAACCAATGGACTAGTGACCTCAGTATAGTTCAGCAACACACATGCATGTGTTACATCTTCCCAACCGCCCGGCCATGCAACAACAAACATCCATGTGTGGTTCGCAGCATCCAAGGCAAGTACAAAAGCTGCGACTGAGAGTTCTGCTGACTGAGACAGATCGAGATCCAAAAGCTGCGCTTTAAGAGGATTTCATTGCGAGTTCTTCTCCTCATCACATATGTATATAGCCATAGCAGCATACACTCTACTAACCTGTCTCTTGGTTCAGTTTCTTTCAATATATTGGGCTCCGCAAAAACCTTGTTCGTCGGCCATGTGCCCCATCAGTGAAGCTCAAAATATCATGCATGCCCCAAATTCCCCAAATGCACGCAATACCCAGTTGCAAAAAGGAATTGTTACTGTGGCTCTCAGCCTTCTGGCTAAATAAGAACGGCCGAAGGCAAACGTGACAAACGTGCAGGTCGTGGGGTTGTTCCTGGTCACACAGGACCCTCACAGACAGGTGGTTCGTCTCCTGAGCGCCCCGGCTTTCAAAGCAGCACTGCAAAAGGGCCATGGGACAACGCCGGACGGACCTGAAAACGAGGGGAGCTTCACGGTTAGAAGCTGTTTATTCATGAGGAAGTGAAGACCATGCGAGGTGCCACCAGGTCAATAAGTCTTGTACAGTACTTGGTCTCCTTTGGGTGGCCCTTGCTAGTTCGTATGGAAAACTGTGTAAATTAAACATGGGAAAGTCATGCAGGAACCTTGCCTTCATCTTGAAATGATTGGGAAAAGTTCCTTGATGGTCCTTACTTCCAGGACTTTCAGACACACAAGAAAGAAACATCTTCAAATCTTGGCAGGGGTTGGTGAATTATCCACAAATCTGTTCAAAAATGACAGCCCTAAGGCCCAATGAGCCCTAGGTCAAACAGTTCAAGCTCGGACGGCGAGCTTGTCCCATTTCTGCTACGAACACCGGTAGCAGAAAGACCAGGTACCCCGGTGCAGGTGAAAATCAACAAGTTGTTACAAAAGGAGACCCTGGTTGGTGCTTTACTTCCCCACTGAAGATCGATGCACTCTCATTGGGATTGATCTTCCCAGGTAACCTCTTAGATCCTTAGATGCAGTATTCAAAACCACCAACCATCATAGGGAAAACAGTTACCTGACAGCACTTGGTTCAGCAGCAGTGCTGGAAACACTCTGGGACAGTCGATGATGGAAACAGTTCCACGTGAGCACACAGATACAAAGGACTTCAAACCTCCAGAACACTCAAGAAAGATCAAATGTTTAAAGAAATGTTCATCTCTCGCTGGATGATGCCGGATGGTCCACCTATAAACCAAGAAACCTTGGGCCCTCCACAGCAGGGGTCGAAGCCTCCCCGCAGCAGGAATCCGCGGACCCTCAAAACTTCAAACCGTGATTGAGGGATTGGATTCTTAAGGCGCTTCAAGTTCCTTCTCGCGTTGCCAGCGCTCGGACACGTATGAGTGGACCTCCCAACCGGGTCTAGGTGTGGGAGGACCGCCCCGAAGGCTTCGGCCCCAACGGACCCGGTTGGGCTTCGGGCTCGGCACCGAGAGAACGCCGGCCGAGCTGAGAAAGCGGGGGACACCGGCCGAGCCGGTTGGTGGAGAAAGGTCACGTTTTTTGGATTCATGAAGCTCACCACCTGAGAGATGAAGTTCACCAGAGAAACTTCCATGCGATTCGTGAGATGTTAGCAGTTTGATGGGTTTGATGGCAAGGGGAAAGACGTGACGAGACCTTGTGCACTAAGATGTTGGAAGATATGGACGGCCCCCAAAGAAGTTGAGTTGATTCGACTTCACAATCTCTGCCATGATCTACAGCTTGGCCCATCTTGGCAGCCTTCGACTTCATCCTCCTGGCCCATGACTTGGGGTCGCCCACATCACGCTTATGCTTGAGCATGAGAGGCCAGTGAGTTTAATGCGGCCAACCACCACAAGTTCGGACATGGTCCCATAGCTTGGGCATGCCCGGGCTCCAAAGATGGGGAGAAACAATAAGAGAGTCAACCTGCAGGGTTCCACATTGGTCAGCGCAGTTGGTCGACCCATGGCTTCACATGGTGTTTTTTGCATCAAGCATGTCAGTGTACGAAAGGAACAGATCTAATTGAGTCTCCAAACAAACATAGGTTCACAAAATTTTAGTAAAAGGATTCAAAAGTCATTTTGGAGGAACCCCTTTGACAATGTGCCTCTACCGTCTCCACCTTTTCTCCCTAGTACTCCCGGGATCTTCCATTTCGTGGGTGGGAGCAGCTTCCAGAAACAATGTTATTGGACGGGAATCACGAACTCAAGGGCCCCAGAAATGAGGAAATCACAGGAAAGCAATCAAATTCCTGAACAGTAACACTTCTTTTAAATAGATCGACTGCTCTCGTCCAGACAATGGAAACTCGGAATAACCACGAGAATTCTCTGTTTGGAAGAGTGAAATAAAATCAACACCGCGGCCCATGGAAATCACAGAACAGAAAGCATGTGCCCGCTGGAATCATCATTTCATTGAACTTGAATACTCTATATAGATCCAAGTAGCATACATCCTCAAAAGGTATTTGAGACGACTCCTCCCAATCGCCAATGACCTGGGAGATGATCGACGATTTGCCCATCACGTATAACATCTGGTCCCACAGCGTCCCACACCCTTCCGTTGCTTCCAAACGTCCGTCGGACATGATCTGCATCTTCCGTGGTATCAAACAAGGCTTCTTGGCATGGATTCCAGTCGGACTGGGCACCCACCGAACGTGGCCCACTGAGGGTGGCAGTACCTCAATACTATCAATGTCACCGCTGGCGTAGTAGAAGTCCACCTGCAAAGAGGTGGACCGCAGCAGTTCCGCGAACGTGGCTGATCAGGTCTGATCCATCCAACTGCGTTGTTGTCTGTTCCATGGAAGAAAAGGAGCAACCAAAAGAATCAACGCATTTATGTTTTGGGATGTTTTTTTGTTCCATGGATGGAAGAAAAACCTCATCAAATCCCAACCGCATCTTCGAAGGGATGCAGCGTTTCAGCGCGACCGTGTTCTCCAAGTGCCGATGATTTCAGCAGCTACCCTTCTGTTCGACTTGCTGCTCGGCTGGAAAGTGTTTTGTTCTTGGAAACTGTCAAGAGCAATTGGGTGCAATCCAAAGACTGGCAGTGCGCATAGAATGTCCTCCTTAATAGTCATTGATAATCCAAAACCACCTGGAGGATGATTGACTGTCCAACCAAACAGCTGGTTTGAAGGCACGATCTTCAAACACCTATGATTTGAGCCCTACTGGAAGCCTCCTAGTCATTCAGAGGACCACTTGGGAATGAAGCCAGGAGTCTCGTGGTGGGTAATGTTTTATCTTCCAGGAAGATCAGGAACACACATATATATATATATATTATGCATCACATATACATCTATATATATATATACAGTAGCTCGGTTGGAGGAAATCCGGCCTCACCTTGGAGGTTGAAAGAAAAAACTTGATGTGAAAATATTCCGTCAACAGTCTCGACAGTCCTTCATTCCTACATATTTAAATGTTTGCCATGTCTTGGCTGGGCGTCGAACACTCCGCAGCGACCTCCGCTTTGTGCGCCTGCGGATTTTCACGCTTCTGCACCTCTTTGAAGTAGGGCAGCATCTGGCAAACAGTGGATGGTGGCCATGACAATCGCTCCAAGGCTCATATACTTTAATTAATTGCTTATAATTAATTTATAATGAAGGATTTTTCTTCAGATCTATATACTAGATATTACTAGATCTTATATTTATATATTTTGAGATCTAGCTAGACTCTAGACCAAACGTTGGCTCTGCTCTCTCAGTTTGATGGGCCCCCCACAATGGCTTGAGCTCCAAAATGCTCAATTATCTTCATCTTGGTCCAGCCCCTCAGATCAAATCAGCAGCTTTGATCAGATCAGCAACTTCATCCGATCAAATCATCACCCTTCAAGCTCCATTCCTTCCGCTGGATCTTCCTACACTGGTCGAACCGGAACAAGGGGCGTACAGAACCGTCCCATGAAGCGGCCGTCCCTCGATCCGTTTTCTTTCCCGCGCCGTTCGTGTTGATTAGGGCATTAGGGAGACCTCCCATGCGTTTCCCAAGATCTTGGAAGCGTCTTCCGGATCTCAAATACACACCCAAAATAACAAACATAACAATAAAGTAGTTAACAGTAACACATATTTGCCATTGTATTGTCTATTTTGCGTTTGCTTTTGATCCATCTATTTTAATTGTATGTGTTCTTTGTCTTAGGTGCTTATTTCTCAAATGTTATCTCCCAAATCCTTTCTCCCGCACCCCCGGCCTCTTGCACGATCATCTCATTCCACTCCGCCTGTGGCCCCGCGGCTCGGCGCAGCTCGGGCGACATGGTTTTTGACGCGTCGAGCGTGGGGGAAGACCGAAGATCACACAGGGATTAATACCTCCCTACACCTCCTGGCCCACCTCCGTTTCGAAGATGGGACAGGGGTGGGTGCCAGGGGGGTCTAACCACCGAACCTGAGATGGTTGGAGCCCTAGGGCCTAGACCCTGAGTGACCTCTATTTTAGACTCCAAATTGGCTTTCCTTTTAAACAATTGAGGTCATGTCTGGGTCGGTGGTCCGGTGGTGTTTTGTTATATGTTCTTTCCATCGAACGACGACGACGGTGAGTCGTTTCAACATCTTCTTCAGGCAATCTGTGTGTCTCAGGAACTCTGAAAGAAGACTCTGCAGCCATGTAATCATGCCTGGCCAATGACCCCTGAAGGTAAACAGTAAATAGCGTAAATAGCGTAAATAGACGATACATGGATCTTCTGAGATGATGGTGATGTTTATTTTGTTGCAGTCACAGTCAGACCGGTTCAAGTCAGGAGCGGCCAGCTTGTGTTTGCTTTCTTGTATCTAACAACCCCTCGAAGTAGATTTCAACTTCCAAAATATATCCACACGTTGCGTTGCCCATGGGATATGCCAAGCCAGCCAACGATGATCCTGGTCCTAAAGGCCCGTCCCATCCGACTCCCGGCGAAATCTGGGCGCTCGCCGGTCTCACGAATGAATCAAGGTGAACACACAACAGTCTATGATCAGGGGCCTCGTCTTTGAACATAACATATGGATAATTACATCATCTAGAGGTAATGTGCGTATGTCATCTACATATAACTAATATATAGTACAATAGTATAACATATGGTATATATATATATGTATATATATATTGCTTAATCTTCTATTGCCACCCCCAAACCCATAGCCATCTCTTTGTTATACCGGATTATATCGTGTTTGTGGCCTTGCACAATTTACATGTGGACGCGCTGCGGAAGCTGCTGCGTGCTCGGTTCGCTGCGCTCGCGGAGAGCCTTCACCTTCTGGATGTTCTGGTTCACCTGCGTATTGGATCGAGTGCCTCCTGGAAACCCTAAAGAACACAGGCCACAGGGCGGCCGCAATAGTTCCAGGGTGTGTGGAGTGGGATTAGAGGGTCTAGCTTCGTACCTCTTGAGGAGGTAGTTGAAGCGCTAGGGTTCCCTTAGTGGCCAGGCGACCAGAGGCCCAGGGTGTCCCCGCCGCTCATACACAAACTAGCAAGGCAAGAAACCAACGATCTGGGACCTGGGATACCTTGGCAGACCTAATTCAGCATCCGAGTCTTCGAGACTCTGATGAACACAAAACCATTGTTGTGTTTCGTTCCTAAAACTGATCTCAATGTCCTGATCTGGACACTTAAAAACAGTCAGAGCCAAAGCATTTATCCTACACTTGTCACACCCTTTTTCTATATAGCCATTGTCCCAACTGTTCCATACTACTGGGGAAACACGCCTCCCCATGTCGACAACACTTGGTGACCGACAGTCCATGATGTCGCTTGTGGCACTCTGGCTGGCGACGGATGTCACCACACCGGCCAGTGTCTCGGATGGAGGGCCCAGGCCGTTCGCCTGATTGATGGGGTCGCCGTTCTGCCCCAGTGTCATGTGAAACTCAAACTTCCTTGGCTGTGATGGAGATGTGGAAGAAAACCTTGAGGTGGAATGGTGCAGGAGTTGGGAGTTGTTAAGAAACCACAAGAACAAACACAAAATAGAACTATATACTGTAGGAACATCCTTGCAGAAACTACTGCTGTTGTTTGCAAGTGCTATGCTCCACTTTGGATCAATGGCCGGGTTGAAGGTTGCTTTGTTTGACTCGTCTCATCATCCCAACCGTTGGAAGCAGAAGTGAAACAGGCATACAGATTCACAGGACGCTGAAGATCCAATGTCATCGTGGCAGCAAACATCTTACCAAACGAACGAGGCGGATAGTGGAAAGAGCGTCCGCATGACGATGCTCTTCAAAACTGAGCAGATCCGGCCACCCTCGCAAGCTGCTCCCGAGAATTTGGCCGTATACATCTGTCTAGACCTGGTCCCTCAACAAGTCCAATCTGCCACTTTAGGGGGGTTCGACAGTTGACTCCCAACTAAACCCACGTACTATTCAAAAATCAAGAAGCCAGGGGCTGCGCATAGTAGGTTTTGGAGTTGGGTAGACCGGCAGACCGTCGAAGTCTTCACACCACGTCTCACAGCCGGGTCGCGTTCTGGCAGCTGTCGGCAAGGCACCGGGCGCTGCCTGCCCGCTGACGAAGTCATGCAGCACAGTCGCTTCCATCAGGTTCGTGGAGAACCCCACAGTCTTCCAAAATGGACCCCGTAAAGGATTCATAAGGCTGCAAGAGTCCTGCTACTGTATGTGTGCGTTCTTCTTTGTGGCTCAACATGCCTCTTTGGTAGTAGCAACCATGCTTCTCGTGAGAGGCCTCACAAAGCACTCTCTTCACTAATGTGAATGAAGTCCTTCTAGTGAGAACGGCGGACCATGAAACCAAAATAATTGTGTAAAAGTGTGTAACAGATTGTAAAGGTATCTCTTCACTTCCTAAGAGATGAAGGAAGCTCAACCTCTGGGCAGTAAATGAAAAACACTGGCCAAATCTTTCTCAAGTCTTCTAAGCGGAGAGAACAAAAAGCAAGAGAGACAAGGGAAAAAGATGGAAAAAGAGGAGTAGGTGAGGAATAGGGCAGAAACTTGAGCAAACTGGGAGGCAGGAACCTTACATGTCACTATCTCAAAAGAGAAAGAGAACCTGGACAGGCGTAGGCATGGCCAGGAATGGCCTGCAGTGCCCATGCATGTGGCTGTCGGGCCCATCCATCGTCATCTTGCATTGAATCATCCTTGTTCCGTTCGTAGCGATGCCTTTTGCTCCTATTAGCTTCTTCTTGTTCCTATAGTAGTGTGGCCAGGAGCCCCGAACGTAGCGTCCTTGGTCCGGTCCTAGTAGCGATGCCCTTTGTTCCTGTAGCTTCGGGGGACAAACAAATTCCAGCAGTTTTTGATTACTCCAAGTCATAGCCCTTTGTCCAGTCAGTGCAGAACAGCAACATCTTGTATGCAGTTGTTGAATAATTGAGGTGTTTTTCTGGAGTACCCGCACGGCAGCATTGAAGACCATAGTGTTCACGATTCTTCATGTGAATTTTCAATACAGGGAGGATGATGGAGGTTTCTGAAAAGTTCCACGATGGGCCAAGATGTGCGGTTTCATACCTTCTAGATCCTTCGAGTCAATCATGGGTGCTAGCAAACTTTGTCTGCATATTACTCTGCATATCCCTCCAGAGACCACCTCACCTGGATGGTACCTGGTTGAATCGATGTTTGGTGCGGTGCTGAAAAAGCGGAACTTTCACATGCAGAAACCAACCACCGCTCCAGACCTCACACCGAAATAAGATCTCGCAAGAAAATATGTCTAACTTGCCGTGCTTCTTTGCCTCATGTCTGAAGAAGTTTGTCTGCGCAACTAATAGAATTTGCACCTTATACAGCTTCTCTGCAGAGGTGCTTCGTCCCCGTCGTCACCTTTCATCATCCGATGAATTCCGTGTTGAGAGTGCAGGTCGAACCGTGCTCCAAAGAGTCTACGTCTTCCTTCGTGACCTTTCGCGTCTCCGAAGAATGGTCTTCCCAAACCCATGGCGAACGCATGGCTTCCCACGCGGAGACGCGTCAAACACGGGAGACGCGTCAACCAATGGGCCTTCTTCCAGGGACTTCCTAGGTGTCGGGAGGGAGGTTCTCCCTATTTTCATCCACCCATTGTGCTGAAGACCCGGCGGAACGCTCGATTTGAACGCTGCACCGGAGCCCTAGTTACATGGTGACACCTCAAAATTGATGGTTGCTCACATGTTGGCCTGCTCGATGTCTATTCGAATGACATCAGTTTCATCTTGGAGCTGTCGATTCAACCTCGCAACAAAAAAATAGAAAATCAAAACAACAACAGCATTTCCTGCAACATTGGCTTCGTTCTGGATTGCATGGAGGCAGTTGCTCGAGCTGTTCCCTGTGAGCATCCTGCAGGCTTCACTGCCAGCTCATCTCAATGCCCCACATCAAGAAATACAAACTTTCAGATTTCTACTGCAAGGTTTGGGTGGATTGATTTCGACCCACACCCAAATTTCGCTGCCATATGTGGGGAATCCTACTATACATAACCTCCCTACCCCCGAAAATACGATATGCTTTCGTTTGGAATATCATGCTTGAGTCTCACAGACCTGCAGCGTGCAAACCTCGCTGAGTCTTCGCAGGTTTCATTTAGCCCAACAGCACCTCGAAGTCAGTGCCGATCTCAGGGAACTGGTAGGTCTTGGGGAAGTAGCGCCTGGCAGCCGAGGCCAACCGAGGTCTTTTGAAGTCGAAGTCCGATCCCTTCCGGATCGGATCCGGTTCTAGCCTCGAGTTCGGTGAATGTCCACCTGCGGATGTTTCAGGATGTCCAATCAACCACCGGTGTGACTATTGCATTGCTATCGCAAAAAAACACATATACCCAACAAGCTCCTGTCCCGTCCCGTCCGACGCTCCGTCCCGTCCGGAGCGTCGGACGAACAACCACTCCGTCCGGGTCGGACCGTGCGGACGGCCGTTCGGACCGCGGATTCGATGATGGCAGGGTAGGGATATGGTGGGATATACATGGGTTTGTCTTCGAATTACACGTGTCCAGTGTATGTAGGACTGGGGTGTTCGACCTAGGCGAAGCATACCCCGAAGCATACCCTCCGAAAATGCTACACTTTAAAGATCAAGTCTTTAAAGTCTTCACACTGCGCGAAGCATACCTCCGAAGCATAGCCCACAGTCAAACGTCCCGGCCAAGGAACTTAAAAAAGTACCAACCCATGTGGCTGTGGGTCAAAGCTAAGACCCCGTTGACCCACAAAAATGCGCAGCACTGAAGAGGTCAACCTACCTGGATCATCTGGGCTCCGGGTGCCATGGCCCACAGCTCGTGCCGCGATCCAGTTCAGGATCCGAAAAAGGATTGAAGAGGTTTTCCTAATTATATATGTTGTCCTTTTCCTTTCACAACGAACATCAACGAACTATATGAAGCTTTTTCGTCTATATACGTACAAATTATTCATTCACATTGTAGCTGAACCAACCAGTGCATCCACTGTGAACTTTTCCGCCCAACGTGTGCTGCTACGGACTTGGCATCCTCAGCCCACCTGCTGTCGCGCGAAGCGTCGCCACTTTCCGAGGACGTCTTCATGTACCTGAAAGCACGGACCGGGCACTAGCTGAATGTGACGTCCTCAAAGACTCCAAGCTAAGATAAACTAGAGAAAACCTTAAGACAACCCAGGGTCCATGTCTTTGAGTCTTTGACAAGGTCCAAATTGCTTGGATTTTCTGGTCAGTTTAGATGCTTTGACGGTTTGGGATTAGAAGCACTGATTAGAAGAGCCCGGAGCATGCAAGTACATGTCATGTCATCCCGGCCCTGTGTACAAC
Source organism: Durusdinium trenchii (assembly GCA_963970005.1). Taxonomy (NCBI): domain Eukaryota; class Dinophyceae; order Suessiales; family Symbiodiniaceae; genus Durusdinium; species Durusdinium trenchii. Next base: position 12,948 of record CAXAMN010027994.1, read on the forward strand.
AGTCACTGAAACCTTGATACATGGGTATGCGATGGTTCAAACCTTTTGGATGCTTTTGGACTCCTATTGCTCTCCAAACATGAACAGAATGACATACGAATCTACAAGGATTTGGTACTCTTCACGAAGCCACCTGGGGCTTCTTGGGAACCTGAGCTGGCAAAACAAGGAAAGCATGGGAAGGGTCGATTTTGGGAGAGGGGATTTGGCACGAAACGCCTGTTTCGCAAATTGGACCACCCTCCAAAAAATCCTCTGAGGCCTAGGAGTTCAGTTAAGTGGTTTGGTTTGAGGGAACATCCCTGGATTGGAGTTTGGAGTTGCTGTGCTCAAGAGCCCAGTCCCGCTCGTGACGGAGTAGCTGAGTAGCTTCGGGGGAGCCTCATGTCCACTCCACACCTTGACATGGAACCTCAAAACCACTGGGTTCTAGTCCTTCGTAGTCCGAGTTGCTCCAGTCTGCACCGGTCAGCTCGTCTCCACGCCCCGCCCCGCTCGGCTCCCCAACGCCAGCACCGCGCCGGAGGAGATCACGTCTCGCCCCAGGCCGTCCCAGGTGAACTGAGCGGCGCGAGGACTGGCCAACCGACCAGGCACGACCAGGTCGTTGGGCGCCCCATGCGGCTCGATGTAGAGCCCAAACATGATGTTGGGCCCTATATTGGGTGGTTGGTGGTCCAAAATAAAGTATAACTGGAGGTTCTATTTATAGGTATACTGTACAGAACAGTCTTCCTCAGAACATGGCAGCCAGAACGTTGCCACAACATGTCAATGTGATAGCCACATGGTATACGATGCAATGACGTACTATAAGTCATGACACCATATTTCACCGTGGCACCATATTTCACCATGGCCACCATGCTCAATGAAATACCTTGGACAATGCCAGAGCCGAAGCCTCACAGAAACTCGAAGCTGAAGCCCTTTTCGCCCCAATGAAACGCTATGGACCTCAAAAAATCGTTGGAGCCTGCAAGCCCATTCTGAGGCCATCATTTGGAGACCTGTCATTTCTTGAGGTGTTGAGGCCATGTGTCAATCGCCTCTTCGGCTTGGAAACCAAAAAAGCAGAACTATCTAATTACATGCGTTTTCCTAGGGTCCAACGCATCAACCTATCGACCACCCTGCTTCGACCACGGCGTGGTCGTCGGTGACCGCCCCGAACCAAGCCACATGGTCCAAGAACCGCCTGGTTTCAATTAGAACCACCGAGAGCCACAATGTCCGGCTTCAATTGCTTCAGTCAGCTTCTAACTACTAGTAGTAATGCACTATAATGCACTTGTTCCTAGTAGCGATGCCCCCGTCGGTGGGGATCTCTCTGCAGGGCCAAAACCGGATCTTTCGGTCACTCGGTCAGCTTCTTGAAAAAGAATCCAAACGACCCCAAGTCGAATACAGCGGGAATTGGGTGAACTCAAATGCTAAGGCTGCTAGTAACAAGGGCATCGCTACTAGTAGCTAGAAGCTACTATAGTAGCTCCTGGCATCACTATTAGTAACAAGAAGCTATACTAGTAACAAGGGTTAGCTGTTCGATTTTGGGTGGCAAGAAAATCCCGCTCATATCTGTGGACTAGATGGTCTCGGGGATGGGTTTCTCTGGGGAGGCTGGACCACACTAAGGTGCACTCTCCCAGACACATGGAACCGGAAGATGATTAAACTCTTCTACTGCAAACTACAAACAGTTTTTAATTGTTCTGCTTCCATGCAGGAAAGTCGTAGTGCATCTATCTACTTGGATACTCATGAACCTCCTTCCCTGATGATCAGGCCGACCGTGCCTGGCCTGCAAAAAGACCGTGCCTGGCGCCGCACAGGGTCCATTCTGGACCCAGTTGGTGCAGCTTTTGTCCCTTGGCCCCGCCCCACGTGATGCAATGAGATGTCTTGTTCATCAACAAATGAACAAGCAAAAACATACCAAAACCATGTTCATGCTCATGCCTTGTACATCCTAAATGTCTACGGTTTCAAGATATGGTTCAGCTTCCTCCATTTCACCATAGACAAATAGATCGTTGGCACCATGCACCGTCGTTGGCACCATTGCACTCCTCGCAGTCCAGGGCATCCCATGGTGGGTCCCTAAGAAGAGCCCTAGGTACAGTGGATGACCTGCCAATGCCCTACAACCAAGTGTTGTTTCTTGAGATAATGATATATACACAGTATCACACAGCATTTGATCTGTGCCATCCGGGAATGCTCGCTGCTTGATGTTGTTGGCATGGTCCTGCGACCCACTGCAAAGCAATGCCTTCCTCTTCAATCCTCTTGCAAGGGACAAGCAGTCAATGAAGGTCAGAGACCTTGTTGTTCTGCAAAAGCCCTTGCACAAATTGGTCTTTGCTAGTTTACAGTTTGCATGCGGTCCTTTGCGGCATTAGTCGTTCCATGTCGTGTTGGCAGTGAGTGAAGCCACAGTGCCCATTACTAAACCCTAACAGGTGGTTTCTGGACACCTGTTGCCACCAGGAAACATCTGTTAGAGGGTCCAGGTCAGGGTGTTCCGCTTTCCAAATTCCTGTTGAGGGCGACCCTGTAGCGCCGTAGAAGGGGAACCAAAGCACCACCCAGGACGCATGCCGATTGATGCTCCGGTGGCGCACAACTATACGACCTACGTATAACCCACAGGGCTGCAGGTCATGGAAAACCCAAGCTACTATATGACCATATAACTTTATGACCATGACTTATAGACGGTATGGACTGTATGGACCCACTCAAAAACCGGACCAAAACCCATGGAAAGTCCAAGCCCCGTCCGACGCCTTTGGGGATGTTCGCTAGGCCTGCCACGAAAACTCAAGAAAACAACCTCCGATCGATGAGACACCTTGACTGGCAGATGTAGGTGTGGGAAAGGCCTCGGCGCCGGGCGAGGTAGCCACTCCAGGTAGCTACTCTGGCATCGACTCTCTGGCTGGACCAGGAGCGGTTGTCTGGATGATTTTGATTGAGACTAATCTAATACTACTGTAGCTGCCCTGACACTTCCAAAAGAGTCCCAGTCCGAAGTTCTAAGCAGCATGTCTGAATCATCTCCAAAGAGCCTTATTGGAGGTAACATTGGAAGATAAATTTGTCTCACTCTACACAGATATTGTGGATGAAGTAAATACATCATTACATCACCTGCCCATGCAAACAAACAAATTGAGGAGGTGTTTCAATCCAAATGGGATCAATCAAGAGTCTACATTACATGACTTTCTTTTCAACTTGGATCCATCCACGATCTTCGGGGAGGGGGCGCTCGATCCGCTTTCGACCGCGTCCCATCCGCGCGCAGCGCTCGCTTTCGGTCTCCCGGGCCATGGCGACGATGGAGATCCCGGGGTCGCACAAGAAGCGCTTCACGTCCTCGGCAAGTGGCGCGAGAGAGCGAGTGGCGCGAGAGAGCGAGTGGCGCGAGTGGTTTCTGGCATGGTCGACCATGACGGGTGTTTCTGAGGGACATTTTGCTCTGTAGATGTAGTTCAGAAGGGAAGACAAACATGACGGATACAGTATGTATATACACAGTGTAATTACATATCATATAAGGTCAAATGTTGGATTGACTGTTTTGTGAGGTGGGTGAGGTATTCAAAGATGTCCAGCTGTACATGTAGGAATTAAGATATATGCCTGGCACACAGTATGCCCAATTGCAAATGTGCGGCTTATCTATGCTTATCTGTTATAATCTCTGGTTTACCTGTTTTCCCATCATGCATTCTACGAGCACTTCTCAGACTCACCTTCAAGATCTTCAGGCAGGATCTAACCCAACATGCCATTGTGGCACAGAACCCGCCAGAAGGCTAATTCTGAGTGCTAGCAACATATCGCCAGTGATGCCACTTCTGTTCAGAGTCCAGCCACCAGAAGCACGCAGCATCTGACACCAGTTCTGCCTTGTTCCAATCTGACACCGGTGCTATCAGCTGCTGTTGCGGCATGGAGGGGCGCGCAACAGCGTGTGCAGCTGCTTGCTTGCTACACGGTTTGCACAGCTTGACCGCAGCCGCCGCTAGCCTCACCTTGGACATCTGAGGACCTTCCGTGCCGTCTTTCGAATGTGGTGCCAAATCTCTTGCCATTTTTGAGGCGTTCGATTCTGCAGCGAAACCACCGATGAAATCATCCAGTCTCTGGTTGGAGTTTCGCCACGAGCATCGCAGCTTCTCATGTTTCCACCCATTCTCCGATGGAGATGAGCAGGTAGAGCAGTGCACCACCAGTTTCAAGAACAACACAAAGACTATTGTAGTCATCAATCAAAGATGTTCCCTTCCCAATCAACCCGTGATATTTCGGCAAAGTCTGAAATGTCTTTAGAGGAACAAAATGCCTCCTGGGCCATGGGAAAGATCTTTCATGTCCTTAGCTCAGTCAGGTGGGTATCCCCTCTCCCGGTCTCCAGTCTGTTCTGCCAAAGCCACCCCGGTGATCTTGTTGAGGCAGGAATCTTGCCAACCTGGGAAGGTGGCCAAAGCGGAAAGTGACACGGCACGGCGCATACTCCAAGGATCCAGAAGGATTGGAGGATGTTTGCCAAAAATCAGCTTCACATCATCCTTTCCTTGGCACCCCACTCTGGACTTTAGAGGCGGTTGCCCTAGGGTTTTGCCCCCAAAGAACACATAATATTATCATTATTATATATATATATATATCCAATCTTGGATTTGCTTGAGGAACCAGAAAAAAAACATTCCCGAGGTACGGGGATTGACCCACAGGGAACGTCAGGGAATCAAACAAAGCACCCTTAAACTGAAACACATATAGTCCAACTGCGACGTGCCACCATGCCCGTAGCGATCCACCATGCCCGTCCCATCCACGCAAGGGCCATGACTCGATCTGATCGAGTAATGGTCGCGCTGGTCGCGCAGATTTCGCCGGCACCATTCGTCAGTCGAGTGAACTCGCCATCGGTCGGAGTTTGCGCTCCCAGACCATCCATGTATGGAAAATACATTTGGGTCATAAATGGGTTAAATGTATGTAAGACATGGATGGTCTGGGACTCTTCAGCCCAAACGCCGATGCCTCCGATTATTGTTTCATATCACTCTGCGCCACTTGAAGACTTCCGTTAAAAAGTCAAGCCAGAAACATGGATTGAACAAAAAACACGTGTGCCCACATGTGTTTGGTCACTGGACACAGATTGGACATCCGTGTTGTCACAGTTTCCAGCATGCTCCACCCAAACCATTGTCCTCTACCAGTTGGGCGTGACATGGTTAGCCGTCTCTCATGCCCCCCGACGTGGCAAATTGCGCAGGCCCTCCTCGATTTGCTGAATGTCCTGGATCCATGTGATCTCGTCTTCACGCATGGCTGAAGCATTTGTTTAGCCAACATCAAATGGATGGCAATTTCTGCCAAAGTAACTATATATATATACTCAAGGATTCGAGTTCATACAGTAGCTCCAAAATAGAACCTCTGATCACTTGACACCATGGTGGGATTCCGGTCCTCTCATGGAAACCACAAGAGACATGGGTCTGGTGGGGAGGACCTCAGTCCCACATCTATGCCATTGATGCCTTACACCTTACACCTTCTACACTCATCCTATGCCCACTGAAATGCCTTGCGCGTGTTCAGAGCCGAAAAAACTCAGATGATTCACTGATGGACTCCAGGGGCCCACTGACTCTGGAGGAGACTTCCATGATTGCCACACGAAACAAACAGGCCACACGCTGCAAACACCCCTCCTGCAAAGCTTTCTCGTCCATGATGTTCCCGTTCTTGGCGCGGTAAAGCAGCTGCAAATCCTGCCACCGGCCGAACTCAAGCATACAAGCAAACGAGCCAAATAGGAAGGCAACAAGTAACGAGCCAGTGGGCATGGAGTGGGATGTCACCCCAGTTACTCTTCAAACAGTCAATAAAAAACGATACAAATTGGAGTCCCATCCACAGTCGGACCTTCCCAGTGACCGAACTTCTATTGACCCACTCGTGACCGGTCCAGGAAGACCGGTCCATCGTTGTCTGGAGCGATGTCCCAACGGTCCATCGATGGGCTACATCCGTTGCGGTTGCGGCACGAAAGCCGCACGACTGTTGCGAATCCAAGTGATCTGCATCCTCTGTTGCACCAAATCTCCTGGTGCGCCTCATCCTCCCTTGATGTGCCATGATGTGCCTGTATATCCATGTACCGCTCAATGTAATATGAAGTAGTCTACCAGCTGGCCTTCTACGATTGGACTATGGGCTGATGCTGGAAATGCAAGTGTTCACCCCACTTCATCATCAAATCCATGTTAACCTCCGAATCCAAGGAACCTGGCAGTGGAGTTTGTATCGTTCGAGCACTTCTGACAGCTTTCAGTCTCTGATCACAACAGCAAGTCAGGTTAACCTGATGACAGGATCGGTTTAAGAAGGACTCACAAAGATTCGAACGAAACCCATCCCAAACGCAAACTATAGAAGTTGTGAAGCAAGCAAGAGTACAACGCAAAACCAACCAGATCCCAAATTCGCTCTTTGTCACGATGTCCTTTCTGAGGAAAAGTGTCTTCAAGCGCCGGCCTTCCCAGCCAAGCAGCAGCAAAGAAGCGCTAGTTATGCAACTATGATAATACAGCAACAAAGGCACCATGATCTTGCAAACTGAAAATGGTTGACACATGTTGACACCACACAGGTCAGGTGGGCAAGGTGCAAACAAATAGATACTTGTCTCAACGGTTTATACTATCAAATGCCTGACTCTACTTGCGGACTGCAGCAACCCAATGATCTCTTGGGCTAACACAACATCGGTTTGCTCCGTCCTTCATCGTGTCAGTCCTTCCAAACAATCACAAGTCTTTCGCCCTTAATAAGAAACATGGCATGGCCGGTGAAGAGTAAGTGGATCTCGAGGTAAGACAAGGTCCTGGATTCGGGGATGGGAGGCACTGATGAAGTTGGGCCCAACTTCAGTTGTCACAGGGTGAGGATGAGCAACAACATATTATGCAAACAACGCAAAAAGTTGTTGTCTGCATCACCTGAAAAGCACCCCAGCAGTGCTAGACCATCAAAACAGCGGTTCATGAGCTCAAAGAAAACCAGCTGCCACGAAGAGTAAAGCTTTGCCGCCCGGCACCAGCACATCCTGCCTGGGGCTGACGTCCAATTCTCCTGGCCATCGGCCCACGTGTCAATGCGAAAAAAAGACATGTCTGAGATGTTCTGAGCTTCTGCGTGCAGTAAGGGCAAGGGCTTACGGATCAACAGAAAAGAAACCATTGTGGGATGTTGTGGTCTAAAGTCTCTGTTTTGGAGCAATTTCATGTATCCAAGCTTCTCAGAAAGCTGAAGAACGACCAAGCACAAATATCAAGACATCTCAGGAACTGCATTCACGCCCTTCCAGCCAGCTTCATCAGCTCAAGCACAAGTCCTACTCTCAGAGTTCGCAAATGGAGTCCAACCTCCTACGTTTCGTGTCATGCTTTCACCATACCCAAACCCCTCCTAACGGTTATCCTTATAAATGGATCTGTTTTGGGTCGTCCATGCCGCTCCAGGCCTTGGACGCCAAGCTCTATCAGAGGAGCATAAGGTATAACAGTCTAGATCTGTGACCGATGGGGCCTTCCAAGTTGTCGAACTCATGCAAGTCTGTTGGTGTCAATGGCAGTCATAGATTAGTTATAGTTGAGGCCTCCAAAAGCTTGAATGTGAACAAAATACATCAAAATACTGAGTCCTGAGCGATATGATTCTATCAATTAGGATTTATGGGCCGTTGGGTTTTGACATGTGGACGATTGTGGACGTGTATTATTTTAACGTCCCCTGGGCTTTGTTTTGTTTGACGATGGGGTATGTTTCGGAGGTACGCCTTGTCGAGAGTAAGTCGAACATCCCAAACCCCACCTACACACGTAGAAAAAAGTACAGACCCATGTTTTGACTCAGTCACTCACTCACAGCCAACCAATCCCGGGAGGCCTTGAAGTTCACTGACGAACGTCTTGACACGGTCCTTTCTATGAGCTCTTAGACCCCTCGCACGAGCTTGGGCAGAAAACCAGACCGTACCAAACTCAACTCTCTTCTGGCGAAGAAGCACCCATGCTTCACAAATTGCATTCCGCATTCCTCATTTAGGAGAGAAACTCAAAAAGAACGACATCGAAAGCGAAAGACTTGACTGGAGGATTCGGTCACAACCCCCGCGGTCGTCGCAACTCAGGTCGGGTGTACCGGCTCTGGCTCTAAGCGCCTGCCGTCCTGGTGTCCGAGCGAAGGTTTCAGAGCGAAGTTGGAGGGTCAAATCAGTCTGGACTCCTTGGAGATCGGGTTGGTCATCTGTTCGAGGGGATTTGCCGCGGCGGGGCGCAAAGAAGATGGCAAAACGCGCGCAAACGGCGCCCCAATGCTTCCAACGGGATTCCCAGGGACGTCCTTTGTGGCATGGAGTGGATTTGGTCGGTCCGGTGGTTCGAACGTGCCGTCTCTTGTGGTTTCAACCGAGAACGTGTGAGAGCAGTCCGTTGGACGAGTCAAAGAAGTGCCCGTCAAAAGCGCTGAAGAACGAGGATTCGAAGAGGTCAGGAGGGAAGAAATGATTGGAAGTGATCGAGAATCAGGCTGATCAGGAAGAAAAGCCTCCCACAACGGGAGACTTTGGTCATGAAGGAAGCAATCCTGCAGCACCCAAGACAGCGAATTATTGCAGTGCTAATATGGTTTCTGTCGTCATTATTTTGGAGCTGAATGGTCGTGATCCAGGATGAAATCAAAGAAACACATGGTTGGGCTTGTTGGCTTGGAGCCAAATCCTGTTATTTTGATAGACTCTGAAAAAGACCTCCCACATCCTCCGGTTTTCTCTGCTCACTCATCCGCCCTCCTCACTCACCCGCCCTGAAAAAAAGACCTCATCAGCCTCTGCTTCCACCCAATCTCCATTGACCTGCCGATGGGCAGGGATTCTGGGAAGCACCCTCTGAGAGCCATTTCAGGCCGGGGAAAGTGGGAGGATATGCAACAAGTTCTCCTGAAAGGGCAACCCCAACCCAGGTTGCCATTCGTGCTTGGAGAGAATCATCAATGCTCAGCACTTCGCTGCTTCCACCTGATCCCACACAGATCCCCTGCATGGATCCGGCGGCTGGCCACCTCCACCTCCGAACCCACTCCGTTCTCATTCGGTCTCACGCCTCCCAGAGCCGTAAGCTTTCCGCCTGGCGACCGGGTCGCCGGTGGGGCGGCCGACCCGGACCTGCTTGGATTCTGGCAACCGGGCGTTTCTGGCCACCACGTCCATGTTATGCCTTTGGTCGGAGGGTGTTTTTGGCGTGAAGTGATTCCTGGAGCCATTCATGTTCTATAAGGTTCGACAGAGTATATGCTTATAATTGTTCGAAAAGACCGACTAGATTCTGATCCATGTCCTATATATAGGTCTTCTTTTCATGTGTCCTTTTGCTTCGATCTACTGTAACATGATCATCACCCCAAAAGTTACAAGATATAAAAAGTATCCGGGTGAAAGAAACATCACCATTCATCATCATCATAAAAATAATCATAACCCAAACCTCCACCACTCCACCACGCCCTCGCGGCCGCCCATCTTCTCCCACACACACATGACGCTCCTCGCTCTCGCATCGCCCGGGCACGTCCTCCTCGCGCGCGCAGTTGGCGCCTCGAGGCGCCGTGAGGCACTGAGATCCTTCTTCTCGGAGAGGGCCAACTCAAAGGCCTCCCGCGGGCGGAGGTCGTGGGTCGTTGGACGGAGGTGGGGCTGAAGATGGCTGTTGAATGCTGTTGAGGTCGTTGGATGTGGCGGCCGTCGCGTTTGGAACTTCAGAGAGCCTAGCTCTGGCTGAAGTTCTGAGCCGGAGGGAAGCCGAGGGAGATTTGGTTGGAAGATGAAGATGAAAAGGAATGGACACCGTACAGATTTGAGAAAACGCTGGCCCTGTAGTAAGTTGCGGCCCATACCATTCAGCCTTTAGGCCACAGGCCACAATGGGACGTGCGACATCAGAAGCGACATCCGACATCTTCAAGGGGGTCAACGTCACGGGCAGGTCTCCGGCTCCTCCACACTGTCTGGTTCACCAGACTCCCTACAGTAATCGGACTGTGCCACCGGTATTCAATTCATTCGCCCAAGAACTTGTTGAAAACTGAAACTAGACAGCTGGAAATCATTGGAAATCCCAATTCCTTACTGATCCGGTGGGGTTCCATGTTGGTCTGATCATGGGTGTGATTCGATTCTGATTTATTGTTCCATGCGGTTTTACCGGTGCCGGTCATGCCTCGCGATCTCGCATGGCAGCACCATCCGCTTTGATGAAGGCCTAGGCAGATGGATATGACGGGGTTGACTGGTTGGAACATGTGTCCCAAGCAAAATCGGATTGATCCGTGACTCGATGATCATGTGCATGTGTGTGTGGCGCTTGCTGTTAATACATGCTCAAGCAAGTAACATGGTTATTGCAAATGCAGCAAGCCCGGTTGGACTTTGCATGTTGACAGAACACTCGGCCAATATTGAAGCGTGAACATAGCCTGTGTATAGCATATATATAGGCGGTATGCATAGGTCTTGTGGGGTCCTCTGTCCTGTGCTGTAATTTGATCCTGGCTAAGAAACATTTTGAGCTTCTCTCAGTCTTAGTATGCTTTAGTATTATAGCCCACGCGTCTTAGCAATTCCTGAGTAGGTCCTGCATGAACAAGCTTGGACCTGCGATCGGCGCACATCAATGCAGCGAAGGGGACAATCACCTCGGTTTGCTGACTCACTGTCTGATCAACATCCAATGCCCTCACGAGCTGCTCCAATGCTGTGAGGGAGCAACCACCTGCTCCAGCTGAACGTCTTCGCTTCCAACAGCACTTTGACGGCACTGCACTGCCGTGAAATGCTTTTTGGCCCTAAGGCCTCTGCTGCGCTGCTCTCGGTCAGGTGCGATTTTTCGGAACCTTGAAGTGACCTTGGTCAAAAACGGATCGCAAAACAACATGCGATGATTCCCGAAGAGGCCACACCAGCCACAGAGACGAAGGTGAGCACGACAGCCCAAAACACAACAAGCCCCCATAAGAAGTCCATCGGCGGGGCCACAGAAGGCAAATTGGAAACTCCTACATGGCGTGACCTCGCCCATGTCTGGAGGAAGAACGTTGAGCTGCGGCAACTTCGACCAAAAGCGGCGCTTCGCTGCCTGCCTGTTAGCGTGCGTCAGCTGGGTATTGCGTAAGAAACGCTATAGCCTTGGCTGCCGCCGTTGCGCTCTTTGGGAGCGGTGGCTCACGCGTGCTTCCTTCACGGTCGTGCTTCCTTCGTCCAAGGTGGCGCCAGAGAAATGCCGACCGTGCGCTTGTCACAAACGTTGGGGCTCCACTCCCCAAACACACCGAACCACCTTCTGAGGATGTGGTTGGAGCCCCAGGGAAGGTCATGTCTGGTGTGGCCAGCAGGCCCGGCGTCACCCTGGCCCCAAACCGCGCGAATGGTGGCAGATTCCGAGCAATCTCCTGTGCCAGCCGACATTGGGACTAAGATGTTGATGAGCCAAGTCCAAGCGCATTGGCAACCCTTCAAGAATTCTTCAAATATAATTTACAGATTTGTACAGTACCTAGTATCTTTGCAGCCCTCACTCTCCTCGGGTTGCAGGGCTGCCTTTCTCTGATTTTGCAAAACTGCTCCATGGAGCCCTCAGCCATACTCCGGAAGAACTCAGCCAAATGGCGTTGAAGTTGGTTTCCAAATCAAAGCCCCGGAAGATGATGCCGACAATCACTGGCACCTGGGAAGGATGGGGAGATGGTAGGGACTGATTCAGCTGGTGGGTGTTGCCAGGTTTGGGAGTCAGTGGGTAGTGGAAACCGATGCTTGCGCATCTAAAAAAGGAATAGAACTAGTAGTTTCTAGAACCATAGTTCAAGTACTTTCTGACAACCCCTTTCATTCACCTGGTCAACCTTGAGGCTTTGGTCGCGGGAGGTTTGCAGTGACGACCTCGCGAGAAGAAGGCGTTGGATGTGGCACCTTACGTGTCCAACCCTAGGGATCGGCATTGCCAAAGGATTTGGTCAGTGTGCCAGGTGGGAGGCTCCAATTACTTTCCAATATGCTGCAAAAAGGCCCCAGGTCGACCAGTCTTAGGTCGATCCATCAAATCGGTTGGGCATCCATGAAAGAGTTTTTCGGCATGAACATCCCGGGTGGTTGAAGACTTGGACATATTTGGACCACAGACTTGAGGTTTTCCCGTGCTTGACCCTCCCAAAACAAACAACTACAACAAAAAACTCCCCTTCCCACCAAACCTAGCAGGCTATCATGTATATGTTTTGGCCAGAGAAATGTTGGTAAGAAGATCCGATCATCGAGTGCTTCCAAACACCCATGGGACCGGCATCTTTGATCATGGGAGCGCTTAGTCTCAGAGGTTCCTGTCAAGAAGCATCTTTCACCCCAAAACCCGCCGGTTCGTGTCTGGATGTTTCGGTCGAAGCCACCAGTGCACCCACCCATCACTTGACGCCCAAGAATCTGCCACCACAAGGGCGTAGAAGAACATCAACCGCCGAGGCCGTTTCGTCACCTACGAGGGACCAAGACGGAGATGTTCGACTTAAGGTCTTCAAAATGTTGGGGCGTCCATATCCAGTTGTCGTGGAAAACACTGTGGAATATGGAGAAATAATATGGGTCAATTATATTGAAACATATTTCAGTTGAAGATATTCTTGTTGAACTATTTCCAAATACTGACAAATGTGTATTATGTAACATCATGATACGCATTATCAATGCTCACGTATTGCAACAAATGTGGTCTTTCTTGAAGCTATTTCAGCTGTTAAGTTATATATAGCTGTTAATCGTTGACAAAATAATTGAATAGTGGCATCTACATATCCGACCATTATACTTTATCAGTTCTCAAATATTGACCGTCGATTTAATTCAAGGTCAATCACTGAACTTGCAAGCTTTAACTACAGTATTCAAACTGATGTTCAATTGAGATTTGTGATCGTGAAACCAAACAACATAAGTTCAAGATATACAATTCAACATCAGTAGGGATTGATGCTTCTTGTTTGAAGATATGATGGAAGAAAGAGGCGAAAATGAACGGGACGAAGCAATCAAAAAGGAGCTATCATACAGTATAATATATATATATGGTTATAAATATATATATATATGTGGCAGGCACTGTTTCAATTGTTGAAGGCAGCTTGCCCTATATTGTGAATATAGAATAAATAGATATTGTAGCAAAGTACGGTCATTTGGTCATGAGTCCTGCGCTGCTGGTGATGATGTATGTTGATGTGTGACTTGAGTTGCCATGAGGCCATGAGCTGCCACAGCCTGGCTGTCAGAGATGACGACCTTACACCCTAAAATGACGTGCGCTACTTAGTTTACTCATGCTTTTCCGGAACACGGGAATCCTTGGAGAAGTCCAAAGTGTGGCGCCCTCTCCACAGCCGTTCTCCGTTCTCTACAAACGCTCGTGACTTTTGGGGCTGGAGCCTGCAGTAAACTATACAGTAGTGCCTGCAGTATACGATCTCAAAACCTTTGGGAGGTAGTAAGGCATCATACATCGATCTTGCAGAGGCACGGGCTGCTGGTGAGTTGTCACTGCTCCGTCCTGTCGTAATTTGTGATCCAGTGATACACTGCTTGTAGCGTTACCAACAACCTTACCCCACTGTTTGTTGAGCTGGGAAGTTGCCAGCAAAGAGATGTCCAGGACAACAAGAGTTGAAGAGTCACGCAAACCAGCGAAAAATCAGCGAAAATTGCCTGCTCAGAAAATTCTGAGGCGGCGGCCGCAGCTGAGAAAGTGGGAGGGTGGGTGGTTTTAAGGTAGGAATTATAATGATTTATAGGGCTTGTTCACAGCGATCTAAAGCGTCCAGCTCGTTAAATGGTTGCAACCATCATAAATCATTACCCCTTTCTTTTCAGCCCTCCCTCAGTCTCTCAGTCCCAGTTTTTTGCCAAAATGCAAATCTCCAAAGTGCTGCACCATTCTGCCACCAGGGGGAATACCTCCAAGCCTCCGGCCCACCCGACGGCCGCCTGTTGGCTGTAACTCAGCAAGAGCCGGCCCATCAACGAGCCTGGCGCAGCGGCTCGGCGCAGCGAATGGCGATGTGAAAAGTCAGCTGCTTGGTGCAGTGACCGAGAACAAAAAGGGACATGCCTCCAACCAGCACCTCCAGGTGACTGTGGGTCCAAACCGGAGGACCCTTGGTTTTTTCAAACCGGAAAGCAAGCAGAATAGAATATACAAGCAGGTCAACCTACAAGGGTTTACCGCTCCGGGTTTTGACCCACATCCCGCTTCGAGTCAGGTCCTGGATTCCCTTCAAATAGGGTCCCGGTCCATAGACCTCCAAGTAGGATCTGTTTTGAACACATCGAGTCAGATGGAGCTCCTGGGTCCTTGAAGCAATGCCTTGGACTGCGATGCCTTGCTTTACTTGCAATAAGAGGCGCCAACCGAAGTAGAAGTGACCAGTGAGGCTAGCCTAGTGACAACTCTTGAGGTCAATGATGTCTGACCTTGGGAATAACAAAGGGGTCCATTTGGAACCATATACCTATTGGTTGTACACGACCCGGGTTCTCCCCTATATCCACTACTGTAACCAATAGCAAAAGGCCATTTATGCCATGCTTGAGGTCTGTGGAGTTTGACATACTGTAGCACCTGACTCTCCAAATGCGACACATCATGCGGGGGTGGAATCTTGCCCAAACACTCCAGGGGACTGAAAGATTGACCAACAAAATAAAACTTTTCAACCACCCAATGTACTGTGTGAAGGAAACCACACCCGACTCTGGTCCCCGAAATGGAGGCTGAAATGCAGACTTCAAGGTCGCAGCTGGTGACCAGATGTCCAACAACAACAAAATGTCCAACATTGTCCAAGGCCTTTTTGACTTTCTTGTGTTTCAAAGACGTGGGAAACTGTGTGTTAAAGCATGGTGTTTCAATCTCGCAGGCTCCATCTCACTTATGGGCCCTCACCGTGCTCACTTCGTCTTGGCGGCAACGACGGTCTCGCTTGGAGCGTCGGTCGCTTCGTGGTGAAGCCATGGAAGTCGAGTGCTTTGTGGTTTCATCCCAGTGATTCAGTGATCTGATTCTGAACACGCATGCTTCTGACATTTTCTGACATATGTGTTTTAGATATTTATTGTTGCATAAATATGATCTCATATCTAATATCATACAATAAGGTGTCTGTGTAGTTCGAGTTGTACTTCGTGGAAGACCAAGTCGTCAGCGCGCAACAGCCATCACCTACATGCATCCTTTTTCAAGGCATTCACTGGCTGGAAGACGGGGACGCTCTGGTCGCTGTGAGGTTCAACAGAAAGACCGCACCGGTCGCCGTGGTCGCTGACTGGTCGTTCCAACGTCTGCAGCGATGTGAGGCATGTTGTGAAGAAGTAGAGGCTCTGTGCACTCGTTGAAGGACCCTTTTCCTCGTTCTAAACACACCCGGGTGAGTAGTTGGTACAAGCTTGAGTCAATACGGAAACATTTGCCCCCTTCACTCCGAACATCTGCAGTTGTGCTTGGCAAAGGTCTCGCTGCAGAGCTCCTCACAACTTGTCTGTGGAATATGAAGAAACCCTGCAACAGCTGACATTGGCAGGGCTGATAGAGGAATACGACCTCAGATTCAGATCAAACATCCACCCACCAGCACCCGCCAGCGACCCCCGAAGCATGTCCAGTCCAGTCTGCAATAGCTCACCTCAACACGGACTGGTGCGCCGTACCGCGGTTATGCACCGCATCGCCGCATCGCGGCGAAGAAGGTGAGCTGTGAAGAACATCGGCCTTCCGTTTCCAAAAGCACGTCCCATGAAGAGACGAAGACATGACCCACGTCGCTGAGTCACTGAGTCAGGGTGGTTTGAGACAGGTCCACGATCCATGTAGCGGCATCGCCTCTTCCACTCCTTCTCGGTGCTCACACCAGCTCCTCCCGCTCGTACCGCAGAGACGCCCGTACCGCCGAGCTCGGCGCCGGCAGCGGCAAAGCATCGGCGGAGCTGATGGTGGCGAGGACGAGGCCTGCGAGGTCTGAAAGGGGTCCCAATTCGTACACTTCATGCGGCCAGTACGTGCTAGGAGCCTAATGAAGCAATTGAATTCCAAGGATTTCAAAGTGCCCCAAGAAGAAGGAGGAGGAGAAGGAGGAGGAGGAGGAGAAGAAGAAGGTGAAAAGACCGCCTGGAGCCTGGAGCTGAGTTTCTTTTCAGACCCTGAAGGTCTGATCCTCTGGATGGAAGAAGTCACGGGGATCGGTGAATTGGTGAATGGGTTGATTTACCTCTTGGGGATGGGGGTTCACAGGCAGAAGCAGATTTCTCCGGGTTTGTCAGCTGGGGAATGGGGGTCGAGCTCGACTTCTCAGTGACCCGGAAATATGTAATCAAAGGAGCCTAGTTATAACTGGGTAACCACGCCGGAGTCAAGATTGCGAACGACATCAGTGATTACAATACATATATATATATACAATACTGCAAAAACACACAAAGTAAAAACCTAAAGTCTTTGACCTTCATTGTTTTTCTGGAAACCTCCCTCAAAGAGCCGACATACGACCCATCACACCATGCCACTTTTGACGACCATGATGGATGATCACCACAGCCGCTACAGCCTGCAGCCACAGGCTCTGTGGACTCTGGGACTGGCAGATTGTACATCAAAAGTGTGCGTGGAAAGGGGGGTCCATACAGGCAAATTTCTTGAAATATGGTTGTGGGATGCTGTGGGTCATGGTTGACTTACCTGGAAGGTTCACCTACCGGCGGATTGGGCGGATTAGGTCTTGTGGTTTCACCTGGTTTCGCAAGTCGCTTCTCCCGCCTTGGCTACTCCGAGCACCACCGCAGGTCTCCGGTTGCTCAGCCACGCCCAAGGCCTGGCTTTGGCAGAGATAAGCCGAGAAGGCAACAGCACCGGGGAGCTGTAGCAAATATCAACGGAAGGAGAGATCCATATGATATATGGATGCGGGACGGATGATCTCCTTCTAGATGTACGAGACAAATACATGCATCTTGGTTGATGTTGCATCAGACTGGAAGTCTATCGTCGTCTACGTCGTCTACTAAAAGAAAATCTGTGGCAGATCTGTGACTGCTTGCTCCTCTTTGCTTCCGTTCAGTGGCACAACTCTTGTGACACCGAGAGCGAAATCGGGCGCCCGACGAAGTGCATCGCCTCGTCTGTGACGGGGGTCACGGCCACCTGGAAGCCAAGCTGTGCGAAGCGCCGCAAGAAACCAGCGATCAGCTGTGGCTCGCGCCTGGGATCCCAAAGAAGCGGTTGGAGGCTTGGAGGGACTGGACGTTGGGATGAGGCACTGGATGAGGCCTCGACCTCAAGGTCGAGATCATGTCTTAGGATGACAGACGGTTGAAGAGAATGTGCACAACAGGTGAAGGGAGGATTCTTGGAAGCTGATGATGCAACTTCTGTCAACTTGTCGACCTCCAGCTGAAACGATCCAAAACACTCATTGACTCATTGAAGATCCAAATGGTGGCGAAGCACCCAAAGCGGCCTGTCCATGATTTTTCCTGATCGTTGACCTTTTGCCAAGAAAACAAAGCACCTGATGAGTTGATCAGTGGTGAAACAATGTCCCAAGTTCTGAAAATTGCAGTCCTAGTCCTTGGGTCCAGTCGCCCAAAACGGTCGGATGACTGCGGGGGGAACGGTTTTTTTCTAGTCGAAGTTCGGCAAACAGTCCAAGGGGCCATGATGTTGTCAAGATATGGATCTTCTCGTTGTTCTTTTATAAATACATTTGGCCAACATGATCAACATGGTCACTAGAAAACGTTCAACTGTCCCAAATGAAGCAAGATTGACGTGTGCTTGTCTGGTCAAGGTCCAGTAGAGAACATCTGTTGTCACCCGTCAAACGGATCAAATCACATCCACTCAATGTCATCGGGTGGGGAGCTCCAGAAGCCCACCATGATTGGCCGCCCCATGGATGGGTGGTTCTAAGAGACAATGGTCAACATGTTTTAAGATGTCTGAAATGGATCAACCCCTGGATGGTTGCGAAGAGATGTTTTAGCAATTTAAGGATCATTCTAATAGCCAAAATATGCCATAGATTCCATGGATTTGTCTAGTGAGCGAATGTGTTGCGTCGACACCAGCCGTTGGAAGATCGGTCGATGTATGACCCAAACACCAACCTATCTGGGACTGGCAAATGACCGACCAGTTGGGGCCTGTTGAATGGGGGTTTCATCGTCCATAGTAGGTAAAGATTCCATACATGACATGAGGTGTTCGTGTTCATGCTCAACAAGCACGAAACCCATCGTGATGCAAAACTCAAGAATGCAAGGTTACCTGGGTCATCCAATGGGTGTCCAATAGACCTGGTATAATGCATCAAAGTGCGATTTCTTCCACTGTGTTCACCTGACACGCTGGTGATTTCTTTGTCACGCTGCAATGCAGCGGTCATCGGGAACTGCCGTGGTTGCAGCGCGAAGACCGCTGCGAGGGCACGAGCTCGACCATCTCCGCTGTGGTTCAGCAGCTGGGTGGTGCTCTCCTTGGACTCCAAAACGGGTGGGGCCACCAAATGTTGAAGGTTGATTGGGTTGAGGAACACAAATTGGACATAATTCGACCTACCAGCATGGTTTTACAAGTTTCTACATCTCCAGGTGGGGGGGTTATGAATCAGCGGTCAACAAAAAGATCAAAAAAGCAATTAGGGATTCCATCATGCAGGTTCTACTGGCTACCTGTCCAAATCGAGACCACTGGGGATGTGTTCACACTCCAGACCCGAAAGAGACCACCCTCCGCTTGGCTAACAAGGCAGGTCTCGAACAAGGCGTCCACAGGAAAGCCATCATAGACCTGGGTAAGACATGCGTGATCGCAAAACGTTGCATTGGCAGAATCACCTTCGATCTCTCCAGGACGGCCCCATGCTTTCACGAGAAAGCCTCAAAGAATATGTAGTGACATGGACCGTAGAAAGACGCTTGATAAACAACACCTCAGGCCTGAAGAAGTGTTTCAATCCAAAATGAAAGGGTGTTTTTCAATCATTTTTTATATTGTTGTATTCATCAAGATTCTACTTGTTGCTGCTGCTGAATTCCACCAAATGCTTCCTTTCAGCTCCTTGACTCTTCGACCCCAACCACGTGCACGTCGACAACGCCGAGCTGTGTCGCTTCGGTGACCGGGGGCGCCCGGCCAGGTCGGCGCCGAGGACGAGCTGTGCCGCACAGGGCGCGGGGCCTTCACCCCAGGCGAACGCCTCAAAGCCTCAGATGTTTGGACCGAGGAGGCGGTGGGCCGCTGGTGGGTTGAAGAGAAACTGGTGGCTTCGATGAGTGGCGTCACTTAGACATGTTCTCAGAAAGTTCCAGAATCTCGACTCTGGAAGTAAACCTCCGCAGGCCTGAGGCCCGAAGAGGTTTTGCGGGATGATTCATGAATCCACATTAGAGGGGCTCACCGAGATCGAACTCCACTTCGACCACCAAAAAAAAGCCGTCCCATCACTTGGTCGCTGGATCCGCTCGAGGTTGGACGTGGGCAACTTATGTTGCTCTAGCTTGCGTGACCCAAGTGCCAGAATGACAAATACTTCTCTAAATGGGATCAGGGTAAGGAGACGTTGATAAAAACACATCAAAACCCTACACCCCGATTCTATCATCATGGAAGTCGGAGGCCGGAGGAAGATGGGACAATGGTCACCCGTTCTTCGGGGCCATGCCATCAACTTCCAGTCACCCATTCCAGACACTCCCCCTCCACTCATCCATGTCCACTCCATCCGACTGTCACAACCAAACTCTTGCAAGGCTTGGTGGGTCCATACACAAGTGGCACTATATATCTGGCTGCAGGTCAAAACCAAGGGTTTGGGACACCTCCAGGAGAACAGAATCTTCAACTTGGGAGGTCAACCTTCCCATGTCCTTTCTTTGAAGAGTTTTGGCTGTTCCAGGTGCTGACCGTATTATATAATACAGCCAGAACATTGCAAGAATTGCAACTGCGGATTGCGGTTTCAATCATCCCAGTGGGTTCCAGTGGGTTCAATCATCCCAACACCGCTTGGCACCGAGCGGCGGACATGGCGCTTCGCCCGGTCTGAGAGGCCCTCCATGCGGCCATCTGTGGCCACCGTTCTCCTCGTCTAGTAGGAAGATGAAAGATGATAAACGTTTTTTGCATTCTGAGCTTCCAGATGTTGAGCTTTTGTCGAGCATTGACATAGCGTGACATGGCATTTAAAAAACACACACCTCCTGGAGGGAGATGGAAGTGGCCCTCCATCTAGT
This sequence comes from Durusdinium trenchii, assembly GCA_963970005.1. Lineage (NCBI taxonomy): Eukaryota > Dinophyceae > Suessiales > Symbiodiniaceae > Durusdinium > Durusdinium trenchii. The sequence goes on from CAXAMN010027994.1 coordinate 33,352, forward strand.
GATGGCACTGAGAAACATCCAATGCTACCTAGCACCTGGAGGCTCCTGGCTGTCCCTTCCATCCTCTGCCGAGGTGCACCTGGTCCAAGACCTCCGGATGGTCGGTAGCACACACCTGTGGCAGGTGACGAAGCCCGTGATGTTCACGGTCGATGGCTCTTGAGATGTGGGTTTTGGCTGGAAGTGGGTGGAAGAGCTGTATGAAAATAATGTTGAGATATACGGTAGAAGTGTCACTTGGATAGGGAGTGTATATTGTATGAGATTAGGAATTGTGTGGATCTGTATATTCACGCACTCTGTTCAATCCATGTAGAGCCACGCCACGGTATCACACAGGGTTGTCGCAAGGCAAAAAAGTTCCCACTGCTCGGATGCTCATCCCTCAGTCGCTGAGCTTGTTGGAAAGGACCAGCTGAAAAATGGACCACTTGTCAAACACATGGTCACGCTCTACCAGTAGGGACAACATGCTGTGCTACATTCATTATTTAAATATACCAGGTAGACTTCTGCCCAATAGGGTCAACCATCTCTTACACATGGTGCTGCTTTGGGTACTGAATGGTACTGATAGACATCTAAACCTGTTTTCCACAAACCCACGCTTCTCTAAAGGCTGCAATCTTCTCTAAGTCACACTGGCTCAAAGACTTCCCACCAAAACAAGGGCATCGCTACTAGTAGCTTCTAGGTAGCAATGCCCTTGCTACTAGTTGCGATGCCCATGTTACTAGTAGCTTCTTGTTCCTACTCGTAATGCCCTTTGCTACTAGTAGCGTCCTTGCTACTAGTAATGCCCTTGTTGCTAGTAGCCTCACTTTCTTTCTTCCAACCGCGACCGGCCTCGGCACCGAGGCTCCCCAGTGCCATGGAGAGGAAGGGAAGCCCACAGCCCAGCCTGGGATGGGCGAAACGCAGCGATTTTCCGTTGAACAGCTTCGGTGATCACCAGTCTAAAGCCGCTGTTTTTGGCCCCAAGGGCCACCTCCTGGAGAAAACACCCTGAAAAAGCGGAAGGAAAAGACACACACAACATCCCTGAAGACCTGGGTCTCTGCCGGTCCATGGTCTTGCACTCTGTGCCATGTGATGGAAAGTGCGTCCACTGTAACCATCGCATCATTCCACAACGACGAGCAGAGACTCCGACACCAAGCCCAGCAAACTCCTTCAATTCCCAGGAACTCCAGAACCTTCAGGCCCTTCAACTCATAGTGTTCCTGAGCACTCGAGGCGTACCGTGGCGCTACTGACGCACGGCGGTCGTGCCCGTTCATCGGACCATTGGCTCGGAAGGTTGGTCGAAGAGGAAGGGTGGCTGGCCAGTCATGTAAACTCTTGATTATTGATTAAGAACCCCCCAGGCCTGAAGAGATTTACAATCCAAATGTGGGGATCATTCACCAAGAGTCTACATGATTCTTATTTGCTAATTATTCAATTACCAATACCTAACTGGATCCTCCAACAGGCCGGTGTTAAAACCAAAGGGCTCAGGCGGTCGCGACCTCTCATCAAGCTCAGTGGGTCAAAACCTTTCCCAGCACAAACCATTGTCAAACCATGGTAGGTTGACGTCCCTTACAAAAGAATCTGATGTTCAGGGTGGTAAAACCTACACTGACTCACACTAAGAAACCAAGCAAGTGATTTGGAGAATGACATGCTCGGAGATTGGTTGTAGAGCAAGTTTGAGTCATTACCATCTCCTGCGGATGTCCAAAGACGTTTCGCAGATGATCAGAAAGACACCGAGCATCGTAGACATGTCCCAGCAAAGCCAACGCTCCCGGCCAGACCTGTAGGCAGTTCCAACCATCAAGCATCAAACATCTGCTACAGCTACTGGTCAGTGAACAGTGTAGACTTAGAGCTAGCACAATAGATCGAAACAATTTCCAGTCCAAATTCAACTGTCTGTCTATTTTCGGGTGACACCAACACATAGTATAACAAACTCTTTCAAACAGCTCCATCTTTGAGGCACCTTGTTTCCAGACCACTTCCCCGTGGCATCCGTCTCTTCCCGCAACGCCAGCAGCTGATCTCCTTCCGCTGTGCGCAGGACGTGCCGTGCGCGGCGCACGCGACAGCTGCCACCAGGCGAAAGGTCGCTTCCAAGGGCCGGAAGTAGAAAGCAAGCGATGATTCTGGAGCTCATGGTCGACCTAGGACATGTCGTGGCAGGAGTTGTCATTGATCGGCCATCAAGTTTTACTGGTAGTTGCTGGATGTTATTGTCATATTCGATCAGGAACATTTCCCTACTGTAGTCACGTTAAAAACACGCGATTTGGAGAGTGTGTGTGTTCACGGGTGTGCTGCCTCCGCCTTCGCTGCCTCGACTCGGTCGCTTCGGCGGCGTCCCCATGGGTCGCAGCCGAAGAGTGCTACAGAAATCCAACAAATGCTATGACATCTGATTCCACAAGCCAGTCGTTCCACCTTGAAATTGCGGGGCCAGGTGAGGTGCCCCACATTCAAATAAACAACTAAAGAACTGAGTTCTTCGTGTTTTGCTCTGCTTTGGTTGGTAGATGCATGTGCTCACGCTTAAGTTTTCCCCAAAAGTAGCAACCTGCGACGTATCTAGGGCTTGGAAGATTCTGAAGACGCATCTTCAGATGTCATGGGGTTGTAGGCCTTCCAAAAATGGTCTTGTAGGCCGAACCTCTGAGCAACAAATGTCCCAGGAAAGGTCGGCGCTGTCGTCACCTGTCGTGTTCCTTCTCTTCCACATGCAGCTTTTCACTGGTCTCCTTCGCGAAAGGCCACAGCTGCGGTCCTCTTTCACGGCTCAAACAAAGGCCAGCTCCGGTGGTTTGTAGCTTTACTGGCCTTCCAAACATGGCCTTTGGCCTGAAGAGATAGGTGTGGTTGGGAAAAAATCCTCCCCAGTGCTTCTGGAGATTTTGCCACTTCAGATTCAAACTGCCAGTGACCTCTATTAAACCACCAAACCCAGAACCCTTCGTTTGCGGCGTACATCCATCATCACCTGAAATGTCGACCCCAACTGTGCCGCTGTGCCCCCTCTAGAGACTCGAACAATGCCCATTCCAATTGAGAAAACACGGATTGTTCATGTCTGGACAACCTCGGTCAACCCCCCAGAGAACCAGGCAGAGTTAGATTCACCTGCCCCGTGACCGTGATCTATGTCGCTTTTTGACGGAAACTAACCAAGAAAGCATTCTCAAGCTGAAAACAGCTCCAAATATACAAACGATGGTGTTTTCTTGATGAGTCACATCAGCCAGCAGAAACAACATTAAATCACGATCATGTTTTCTCCCCAGTGTTCAAAGGGAAAGGACTGGCAACACCCAGTCGTTGGGGTCTCCAACATACGGTCGCCGACGCCGGAGGTCGACTGATGACCGGTTTCTCCGAGAAAAACAAGACAAGGACGCAGTGACATGGAACAAATCCAAGGCTGGTGACCGCCCCATCACCCTATTACAGCCCTTGGTTACAATGACTGCACATGACTGCACTTATAAAGTACTTCTCCCGTATTCTTTAATGAAAGCTCTGAGTGTTCCATAGCTGCTACACTCCACAAAGATCGGCGGGCGCCTGCGTTGATGTGCAAGCTTTGCAAAGTATCAAGCTCGGAGTTCCGTCCCGTAACACCTGCAGCGACGATGCGTTCGGGGATGTTTGTTTCTCCGAAAGGAGACTCATTGAGTCCAAAGAAGCTTGTCCATGTCGAAGGTGGTTTCGCACACTACCACATTGCCTGCAGAGAGTCGTTGGCTTGTGACCGGAGGTGTGTCTTTACGTTTGGAAATTCATTGATGCCAACTGACTGATTAATCCGTTCAGGTCGGCGAAACAGCGAGAAGACGACTGGTGACCGGCTAGGGCGCCCTGGGTTCGGCACAGCGAAGGAAGATCTTTGAAGCCTCGTAGTTGCTAAAGCATCTCAAAGACTGACAAGGTGCAACAGTACTGTCATATTCTTGATCCACCAGGGTTTGTTGCACCACTTAATATGATATCTATATATATATATAAACACCTTGTTAATATACAATTATATATATAATGCTCAGAACTCCTAGCTCAAATCCACAGAACTGTTCTGGGCAACCGACCCCAGCAAGACACAACGTACGGAGCTGAAAAGCTGGCAACAACGATTGGTCACACACTCCCTGTCCCTAGGGCTCCAACCGCGCAATTACACTATAGAAGACAGTCCCCCCGTGGCACCCAACCCAACCACCTTCTCTTCGGATGTGCTTGGAGCACCCAGGGTGTCAGGTCAACTCACCTCCCTAGCACTTCGGGCCCGACTGGGGCCAGTGTTCCGCGAGGTGCGGTCGGGGAGATCCTCCTCGCCGTGCCGAGGAGTCACCCGGCAGTGGAAGTCTCAAATGGAAGGGGTCTGAAGAGTCTCAGTTGATCCATTTTGGAGGGACCTCTCGGGATATTTTGTCAGCGTCCCACAAGTCGTTCATGCCGACTTCTCGCAAGAGCTCACTGGTTTCATGATTTTCTTCGACTTGCTGGAATACCTGTAATGTGTGTGTGTGTGGTGTGGTGTGTGTGTGTGTGTGCGTGTACGTGTGAGTTTCTGTGTGTGCATGGACAAATGATAGTCCCCTGCTGAGACGTCAACTCCTTCTGCATCACCTTTGGTATTTCATGCACTTTTTGCGCTAAGGGCGGTGTGTGTGTGTGTGTGTTGCACCAGTATACTGTATCCCACGTGTGCCCTTTACTTGCACTTTCTGTGCAAAAGCACTCTTGGAACTAATCAAAGCAAGGTCTTTTCTGGGACTCTCCGGCATTCTCCGCAGCTTGGTGACTTTGGTTCAGATTCCTAACACCTTTGAGACAAAGATACACTGAGTGCTGTTCTTGCCCTTCCTGGCTCTAGCAGCTTCTGATAGGTCCTCACGATCCTGCGGGTGATGTGCATCGAAACGACCAGCTTCTTTCAGATCCATGTGCTATCTTAACAAGAAGCTAGTAGAAACTAGTAGTAACAGGTGCCTTACTAGTAGTAACAAGAAGCTATTAGACTTAAGTTTAAAGATTCCTCGTTCCAATCCCGGGGACTTCATGGTGGCATCAGCTGATTGTTCTCGCAGGCTGAAGCTTCAAGCACTGGTCATGCCTGGTTGTTCTCTGCACCAGCTTGACCCGCTGGGGCCCTTTCATCGAAGGATTTGCTTCCAAACTTTGCCAAAGTGATACGTGTTCGCTTCTGAATTGGCAAACTTTCTGCATGCACCAAATCAATCATTCAGACACACTTTCTGATTCTGAAACGCGCATCACTTCAGGTCATGCTTTGTGCACGTTTGAGATTCCGGTCTACTTGGTCTACTGGGTATGGAATCCTATGGAACTTCGAAATCTGATGGACAGGGGTCCAAAGACTTTATACTTTGTCTCTAGAGCTTTCTTTTTGACATGGTGGATGTCCAGGATACAATGAGAAGCTCTCCCAAGCCAGAAGTTCTCCCAACACCCAGAAGTTATGCCAACCCAGAAGTTCCACAGACGGTGAGACGGTTGACTTCGCTTTGGGGCTCCCTTGGTGTGTGAACCGATAACGCGCTTGGTCAAACCACCGCGAGGTGCCGTTCCATGTCATTTGCGCTGCGTGCGCTCGACAAACATACTGAGGATACTATAGGAACTGACGGACTGATTAGTGGATAGTGTCCCTAGTAGCTTCTTGTTCCTAGTAGCGATGCCCTTTGCTCCTAGTAGTTTCTTGCTCCTAGTAGTAAGGCCAGGAGCCCCTAGAAGCGTCCTTGCTCCTAGTATCCCAATCATCTATGTCTGATCTCAAAGCCGTGGAAGAGAGTGGCAGCGGAGCATGTCCCGGCGCAGTGGCCGATCGACTCGGGGCCGAACGGGCTTCACCGTTCGTTTCCACGAAGAGACTGGCGAAGCGGGCGAAGCGCTCCCAGTGGAACAGCAGTGATCTGCGCAGTTCGTCGGAAAGCAGGTCCATCTGGCCCTCCAAACAGTTCTGGTTGAACAAGAGCTGCCATGATCACACAGATCGCAGATTGGAGGGGAGGATGAGAAACCGTATAACTTATTCAAATCCAGTCTCCTTGACACAAAGCTTGTCGCAAAGCTTGTGATGTTGAGAAGATTGAACATGATCGATGTCGATGCGTGTTCAAACATAGTGAAACTGCGCACAACTTGTTGTTTGCTATGTCCCTGGTATTTCAGAAACGCTGATGGGACATGATTGGACACTCACATCATTGATGGGTAGCGTACCGCTTCCTTTCCGCTACCTAAATCCAAAACACTGAACACTCCCGGGCCCATATACCGTTCCTGCACAGGCAAGGCTAAGGACAATGGTGGCAAGGCGGCCTCACAGTAGGTGCGGCGCTGGCGCGACAGAACGACCGAAGATTCTGGAGAACAGCGATCTTGTCCGCACTGATCTGAGAATTATCAGCATGATAGGCATTTGTTCTGGTGCTCGAGGCACCAATCCGACATATCATCCTGGCACCAATTACTGGCACTCCTCCAATATACATACCTAGAAGGTGTTCTCTTGGCTGAAATGTATTGCCTTTTGTGTCGGCAAGAGCGGCTCTTTCCGGGTGCGGACATCAACTCTTTCCAGGTGCTCTCCATACGACGACGCTGGAAACGTCGGGACGGAACGTAACGTCAGGACGTCCTCGAGGTGCGCGCGCAATGCACTGTACCGTTGTTGTTTTATAAGTTGGCTGCCTTGCAAACCAACGAAGAAAAAGAAGGGCGGGTGGTCATTCTCAAATGTGTGGGAGTCCTCTCCGAAAGTGGCCACTCGGCCGCTGAAATGTCTTGGTTTTCCAATGTGTTTCAACTGGGGCTGTGAAGCTAATTTTTCGGGGAAGAATGCAAAGATCTTCTCCCTTCAAGTTGGACATGCGACTCAATAAGGCATGAAAGATTTCACCCATCCACCGGCTGGTGGAGAGAGATGAGCGGTCCTTTGACCAAAGAGACTCATACATGATCACTTTCCCAAGTTCGTTGAAACTCTCAACGACCTGACCGTGAATCTTGTGCAAATAAGACGACAAGTCCTCCATATACCAATAAGAAAGAATTATGATGGAAACAAAGACCAAAACAATACATCCAAGCTGATCAGAGAGTATCATGAATTGCCGCTGCCATATCTCAGAACTTTCATACGCAACCCGACCTAAAACCACCTAGGACCTGGGAACTTTCTTCACCGAGATCTCCCTCTCATCCAAACGTCCCTCCATCCGCCTGTTCCTCTGTCACTGGGGAGAGCTGCTCTGGCACCACCTGCCCAACGATGCCCAGCTCAGGTGGGAACTGATCTGGCTCAGCTTCTTTTTGGTGCGCTAAGTTGACATGCTTTGCCTTGACGTTGAGAAGGATATGTTTTTGGAGTTACAACCTCAATCGCACCGCACCCGCTACACACCCTAGAATGATAGGAACGATAAAACATGGAGTGACATATCTAAACATGTAGGGACATGATCCCCAAAACATGGAGTGCCTGTGCCAGTGCAAAGCATTGACATCGATTACCCACACTGATGCGCATTGTTTGAGATTATTTTGAGTCGCGAACGATGCGAATCCCAGTGGAACGCCGGATTCCAACGCTGAGCGTCCTTGTTCCTAGTAGTAAGGCCAGGAGCCCCTAGGAGCGTCCTTGTTTCTAGGTCCTAGTAGCAAGGCCAGGAGCCCCTACAGTAGTAGCGTCCTTGCTCCTAGTAGCTTGTATGAGAGGTGTTGCCTTCCATGCCTACAGATTTGTGTTCCCCACATAGCTCCGTTGGGTTCAACATATCTCATAGAGCCAAGGCCTGATCGATCCTGATCGTATCATGTCGACGATCTGGCGTGCTGTTCTGGTGGTTTTCCGCCCGGACATTTTGCAGGAGATGATCCTTTGTTGCAAGAGCACTTCCGCCAAGTGGATTGGGGGCTCTCCTGACCTGTAGGTTGGTGAAACAGATCCTTTTGCCACCCAAAAACAAATCAGATCCTGCCTTCACCACAGATCCCTCGTCGAGCTGCACTGAATAGGCCCCGTCCTCGTGGAACCTGCCGAACATCCCATCCCAGAGGGGTTTTCGCAGGAAAGCCATGAAGGAAAGAGGGGATTTGAGATGATTTGTGGCGCGTATTTGAGAACATTTCGGGATTTCTGATGTTTTTGTCTTTTCCATGAACTGTTTGGGCGCGTGTGAAAAATTTAGGGATCCTCCACTTGGACCCCCTCTTGAGGGACATACTATTTAGATCTATTTAGACTAAAGCCCAGTGGGCCAGGAGGACTCCTATTTGAACACACAGCCTTTAGACACGTGGGTCCTGTAGCAGGCAAAAGCCTGGTTGTAACACGGTCACATCTGATTGAACATGGCCTAGCTTCTTCTGTCAGTGGGATTTTTGGGCTTGCCTGGAAAGCATGTTGCTCATTACATAGTAACTGTATTATGCAATATATCATTTGGATTGTAAAACCTCTCCACGGGAGGTTTTATGCGTAAAGAGGCTACATGACCTGCAAACCATATCAACCTTGTATAAGTGCTTGATTTGCGTCGCTTTGTTCCAACCCCCGTGTTGGGTGTGCGTTTCCGAGAGGCTTGGGAGACTTGCGTTCCACCCCCCTCCGTCAATGGGGCAGTGGGTCAAAAGCGGGGTACCTGGGTTGACCACAGAAAATGAACTGAATGGCCTAGATGAGCAGGGCAACCTGAGTGGTTGAAAAGGGCTCAAGGTTCTGATCCACATCCTCTGGGCGATCGGACTGCACCACACCAGTCATGCCATCGTAGGAGAGGTCATCATCGAGTCCTTCGCAAACGGGCCACGATGGGCCACCAGAAGTAGGGACCCTCCCTCCAAAGCCACTGGCAAACGGAAAAAGAAGTGGTCTACAAGCTGGGTATACTTTTACACCTTTGAATCAAAGCCATGTCAATATTTTCCTCTGAACCCCAAATAGAACGCTCTCAGAACCTGCTGCCTTCGCAACTGTCCTGAGAGCACCACACGCTGACCGGGAGACCAAAGGAGCGGCCGTTCATCCTGGCGAGCTTTTCAGCGCTGAACATGGGGGGCGTTTGATGACTGCTGTATAGGACCAAAGGATCTTACCATGCGCTTCCCATGACCAAGGCAAGGAACAAATTCTGTAAGCCATCCAGCTTCCTATTTGCACTGGACTCTTCAAGCTAAGCAGTTTGCACATCCGCCGCACGGTCTGGCCATGAGCTTGGCGGCGATTCAACTCATCTTCTCACAACAAACTGGCGTCTGGTCAAACTGGTGTCGTAGGTTGCTAGGTGGAGCAGGAGCACCTTCTTCATCAATGGATGGGCAATTGCCGAAGATTATCATCCTGAAAAAATGATCCTCTTCCGCATTACTGAATCTTTTTGGTTGCTGCAGCAAAAAGGATTGGTCATTCATCATCAAGAATGGTGAAACGACCAGGAATTCCCACGTGCTCGTCTGGCAAGTTGCACTCCTTTGGCTCCAAAGGCAGTGCTGTTCTGAGTTACGATTTCAGTTTTGGTCTTGTTCCTCTCCACGGTTCGTTTTGATACATCTCTTCATTGTGGATTTCCTCGAATTGTGTATGACCAGTGTATGTGACTGTATGTATTCACATATGGAAACCAATGGCCCCATCAGATTAGATCTATGGACCGGGCTCACTTTTTCTCGTCCTAACCCACCACGCCGTCTCCCTCGGCTCAACCCGTTCGCGCCGGCGGCGGCGGCTCCGCGCGCTCGTGCTCCGACCTGGACCGGTGCTGGACCCTGGACCCTCGCCTGTTTGGAGGGGTCACGGGGTTCTCACAATCCCGTGAGGGACCGGGAAGGCCTGCTTGGAGCAGGCCATGACGTTTTCCACCATCCAACCACAGCAGAGTGCAGTCATGGGCAAGGCATACCTGCCCTCAGAGTAGAAGGTTGATGTTTTGGGGTTTGATGGTGCCACAGAAAATCTTTCAGATCTTGATGCAAAGAGTCAATGCTCACAAGGCGGCTCAGTTCTTGCATCAATGTGAGCTGGGAGGACATCCTTCGTGGAACAGGTGCCAAGGAAGTACAGGACCTAGGAAGTACAAGGTGCGAAACCCATTGCTTTAATCCTTAGAATCAAATCAGTTCCGTGCTCCGTGCTTTCGTACAGCAGCACGCTGGCTGTTTGTTTCAAGGGTATTTTCTTACTTGTTACAAACATGCTGTGTTGTTCAATTGTTGCTTGCAATTTTGTTGCTTTCATGATTGCTCTTGTTTTCCTGGCTTCATTTTGTGATCCCATTTTTCTTGCTTATTTTGTCACTTTTCTTCAAGATGAACAACTTCTAGAATAAAGGGGGTTGGCAAACATAAGTCAAGAAAAACACATGGGCATCATGCGCAGATTTCTTGAGGTGTAGCTTCGGATCAAAACGACCATTGTTCCAAAACCAGAACTCCCACAAAGATTCACGACCAATGATCCATGACATATATGATCAAAACCTTCCTCCTTGACAGCATCGCGTGGCAAAGACTGCATCCACTCATATCGCTCATGGCTAAGCATAACCGTCTTTGATCACGCCGGTGTTCTTTAATGGTCTGCGACAGCAAACCCGAAAAGCAAAAAATCTTCAACACTCGGCTTGAGAAGCTTAAGTCATGCCATAAATCTGTATCTCAATGCTTCTCCATGTCATACACTGCTTTCAGAGCTCCCACTTCCATTCTGCAAGGAGGCCACCTGAGTGGGTCCTGTCATTTCCTGTCCTTCCTCTTTCAGTGCTTCTTCGCCCAGGTGGCCCTGGTAGTCCAAAATGACGAGCTCCCTGGTCCAAGTATTCGGGATCTTGATGGATCTTGCATGGATCCTGGTGGGTGGTTCTTAAGTCAAACAGAATCAAAGTAGCAGCAACCTTGCTAAAAACTTACAACATACTTATTTAAAATCCCCCACACACACATACAAATATGCATCATGGAGCACCCGTGTTTTCTTTGGGCCCGTTTTTTCCCCACGGCCGGCTGTTGAGGTCCCGAGCGGTGGTGGCAAGGGTGGCCTTGAAACGGCCAGATCGATCGAGGTCCACATATACATATATATATATATAAGTAGGATTGGAGGATTGAAATAAAAAAAACAATTAAAGCCATCAATATGAATAGACTTCTTTCTGTCGTGTTTTCCTCCTTAGAGTTGTTTTTGGTCTTGATGTTTTTTCAATGATGTGGGTCTGCTGATCTACGCAAAGAACTTTCGGGGGGCTATCTCCCATGACCATTCCCAGGCCAAACACCCGGAGAGGTCGCTGGATGTCAAAATGAGCTCGTTTTGACGATATAGCTGAATCTTTTGGTGTTCACGATATTGAGCCACGGCGCTCAGCAGGTTTAAAGCCTCTGCTTCCTTGATCAAAATCAAAAAAGGAATGGTGTGTTGTATAAGCAGTTCTTTTTTGGGTGCTGCAAACCAAGCGAATCAAAACGCTAAACCGTCAAGAATCGTCAGATCTCGGGAAAGCTCTGGAGAAGTGACGCGCTGCTCTCGGCGGCTATATCTCCCGGCCCCCCAGATGATAAAACGGTGCAATATTTGGGCCAGTGTGTAATGGGCAGACTCCCTGGCCCCAGGTTTTGTTGTGCTTAATCTTATAGAATCTTATAAGATAGACTAATATAGAGTCTTTCCATGTATTTCCCTTCTTCCAGGGGGTCGAACTCGGAAGGTCATCACCCAACCACCCACCGACCAACCCAATGGCCATCACCCAAAAGCCCACTGCTAAAGGCAACGAGGTTTCAGGTTAGGTCTTGGCCATTCTTATTTTTCTACCGTACTTCTTTGTGACTGCTGATGCAGTTTCCATTGCAACATCACCACAAATCCGTTTGACACCGATCGCGCCGGGTTTCAAGCGGACGGGCCCGGTCGGCAGTCCTTTTCTTCGGAGAAGGCGCGGAGCTCGCGAGCGTTGTCGCGCATGTGACCCGCATGCTGATCTGCATGTTTTTGGTGTGTATGCGATTGGAAGATTGCCAAGATTTTGTGAGTCTGCGCCGATCTCGCAGTTTTCTGCCAGCAGCAGTGTCCTTTCTTTACCCCGAATCTACTCAAGATACACAAAATGCTTCATGCGGTTCCTGGCGGAGGTGATTCAACTGCTGCCACGAAGTGACAGGGCCCCAGTGCAAGCGCCTAAAAATTCACGAGACAACTAAACTTGACAAAGGTGGACATTCCAAAGACTCCAAAACGAATGTACTGTACCTCTTGGATCCTCCTACCTTTTGCAGGTCTGACACCCAAACGCTGGAGTGACGCAACGGCGGGCCACTGCTTCTCTCATTGCAGAGTGGTTCCAGCCATTTGGTGGTGTTCCTGGCGTGCGGTGTGGACAGTTTGGACTCGGCAAAATACCTATAGCTATGTTACGTTGTTCATGTGAATGAGAGAAAAAACATTCAATAAAAAGATACTGGATCGTGTTCTTGTGCGCTTCTGGACCTTTTCTGATTTTCTCGATCATGACATCAAATACAGGCTTGCAACCTCCAAGGATTCAGAACTTCTGGATTGGTGTGGTTTTCACGATGAGCTCTAAATCTGGGGAGAGCAACCCCATGAATTGGGTGGTCTCCCTCTATCAAAATGCAATTGTGGCACTCCTCCTTCTGCAAATTGAACATGGACATCTAGAACTACCGGAGTGCGACTCGGATTTGAATTCCACAGATAAAAACTGTGAATAACACCCATTTCCCAGTGGACATCCATACCGCCCTGAAGTTTCCGGTGTCATGATTTATGATGTATGATCCATGTTGACCCATCCCGGGATCGATTCCAAGCACTGATGAGTTGCTCAGTTCTTCCAGCTTCTTCCAAGCGGCCACCAATGGACAAGCCTACACTGATTTCCAGGAAGGACACCCGTTGGAAGCACTCAGTTTGATGTTGGTCAGCTTTTTGATGTAGGACATTCACGTAGCTGGCTCTGAGCTGGAAGATTCCCCCCCCGAATGAGCCCTGCCTGACTTCACCCTGAAGGTTGGGCTCCATCAACCCACCGGTTGGGTTTTTGTGGCCACAGAATAGCTTCTATTCCCAAGTGCCCTTTAACAAAAAACACACCAAAACTCATGTCAAACACCCAAAATTGCAGCTTGCTCTGTATCGTTTCTACTACTAAAATGCACCCGAGGCAATTTTTGGTGAAACTGTCTTTTATGAGGTAACCACCTATTTGGATCACCACCGATCATGCCAATCACTGGCCACATTTACACACGCATGCGCACTTTCCAGCGAGGCCTCACCAAAACTACATGACCCAGCGACATCACAATTGAAATCTTTGGTGGTTAGTTAGGCTGTTGGAAACTGTACAAGCGAATTATCGAAGAATCAATATGAATCAATATAAGGCTTTTTGTAAACGGAAAAGGAATATGCTTTTGGATGCCTTTTTCAGTGTTTGATACGCGTTTATACTAAAAGGATTTCCTTCAAGGCGATGTTTTGGTTTCGAAGCTCTTCCCAGGTGTCCATCTTTGGGTGACCCCCTATTTTAACTGGGTTGAAGGAATTGTTCATCCGCATGAAACCCCGTTTAATGTGATTCGCCAAGGGAGCAGCGGCTCAGCTTATTGGTTGTTTCGATCCCAAAAGCTGGCGAACCCTATTCTTTTTTGGGGTGGGCGCAAGGCTTGGTGAACCGGCCAAAGGCAGCTATTCCGCAGTTCGACCGGTACAAGGACTTTGCAAACAAGGGACACTCCGCAGAAACAAACTGTCTGAGGAGAGGATGCTTATGTATAATATAGGAATGCCGAAAGGTTTTTCCTCGGCTGGTCCGGAAAAAAAAGAGAAGTTTAGACACACCTTTCTTCTTGCCAGAATTGAATAATATGTCGTCTGCCGTCGGAGAGCCAGGGCACCCGCTCAAGCGCTTTCAGCTCCGCTCCACTTTTGGCTTCACCGAAGACACAGGCTTTGCTGCACTGTCGGCGCATTTCACGCCACGCAAAAACGGGCCGAGCAAAATAAAACCATCAATTCTCGGCCACAACTCTGAGACATTTCTGTCAAACTCTTGCCAGGAAACATGGAAGCAAAGGGCATGGTCCCCTAGGAAATCGATTCTCCTCCTCCTCTTTCGGAGTGGATGTCCACACCAACTTCCATGTTTCTCGTGAAAAGCTCTTTTCGCTCAGGGCCCTCCCCACTCTTCCCGCAGTTGACAGTCTTTGGTGAAGGTCACGGAAACCAATCCCTGAAGATGAAGGTCTTTGTAGGTGAACAAGTGAACAACTCTGCCACTGTTGGGGTTTCATGGGTAGCCCACCAGGTAGCCCCAAGAGTTGAGAGCAAACAAGCTGCAGAGGTCATACTTTGAGATAGTGAGGTGCCCAAAGTAGTTCACGGTGCGGAAGGTAGCTGATTCGTTGGTGAAAATGGTGGACCTCATGGTATTCATGTAGTAAAATTAGCTTGCTTATATATTCATATATTTGTCCCCTTGAAGAGGATTCTATAAAGCCGGCAAGCCCATGATCATTTCGTCCGCTTCCGAATCACTCATTTACTTCAATCAAACCGGTGCTGATCATCCTCGTACACCCTTCCGTGCACCTACTTCTTCACAGGCTCAGCACGTGCGGAATCGCAGCCAGATGGATGAATGCCGTTTTCCAGGAAGAAGAAATCGGTGGGATCCCAAATGCATTTGGTTGCAGAGAGCTGTGCCTAGGCGGCGAAGACAAATCTATACCGCAGCGGCGACTTTGCGGCTTTGACTCTTCTTTGAATCTAGCTCGTAGGTGACATGTTCTGAAAGCTTGTGAGGCTCCTTCACATCGGAATGGGGGTCTGCTAGTAAGCTTACTGCAATGCTATCTGAATGATATAGTGGACATGCCCTCCATATGCATGTGATTTGATTCATCCTTCCTTTGTAATTCCAAGCTTCATATTGTGGAAAATACGCCTGCCGATAGGAACTGCTACCATCCAATGGCAGGTTAATATATCCTCGGATTTGCTGACCAAATCTGATCACGAACCTGACAAAAAAGGAACCATAGATTCCTAGATAAATGCACTTATAGAGAGAGAGAGAGAAAAAAAAACAAAAACAAAAACAATGTTGCAAAGGGTTAATTAAGGGATATTAATATTAAGGGAGATTCACCCGATTCACGAACCTCCCAAACATTCCAAAACAACACCGGGTCTCCAGATCCTGGCCGGTTTGGCTGCAGCACGTTGCTGTTCTCCTTCACGAACTGCTTCAACAACTCGGCAGAGCTCGGCGTGTTGCATTCCACCTGCGGAGCGAGCCGACCTGCTCACCTGAGGCTCCTCATGCTTTCAGGTTGGAGGCCCTCGCTATTAGGTGGGAACCCTCAAAAAGGTGGCAGTTCCGAGTCCGTGGATCCAGTCCAAGACTTGACCCCTTTGATTTGATTTGGAGCTGTTTTTTTGAAGAAAACGCTAGAAATTTGGAGCTTTGTCCGGTCCAGGATGGTGCCAGGACCACAAATTCAGAGCCTTCTTTCAACTGAAACCAAGGAACCGTCACCAGTGGGAGTCGTGGCGCTGTTCCCTGGATGGGTCCCAAGTTATAGCGGCAGTCCGCGGCGTGCTGTGCGAAGAACCCTTCCAGGAGCTTGGCGGCGCCCCGAATCTCTGTGCGAGGATAGAAGCGCGTGAAGACTGAAGCAGTCTGGAAGGGATAGCGCCTGAAAGTACCACGAAGGGATAGAGCTGTCGGATCGGCTGTAACAAAAGAGTTGTTTCATCGGATCACCACTTCTCTGGGCAGCGTGAAGTGTATGGAATGGTTCCGCAGACAGATGGGGTAAATGTATGCGACTCCCTACATGGATGGTCTGTGCATTCTCGTCTTCCTTTTCATACCACGCAGTACCTTTTCACTCCTTCCAAAGACTTCACAACCTCATCTGACTCATGGTTCCTTCTTCTGCCAAGCGTCCCCAAGTCCCAGGTTTCAGCACTGCTGGGGAAGCTGTAAGGAGACTGGTACGTAATCCCAATGATGATGAGCTTGGACATAATCCACGCCACGGCTTTGGCTTTGGTCCACATGCTATCGTCCTTCAACACAATTTGCAAGAACCTTATAGTGGAGCATGATGGAGGGAAAAAACACGAGCAAAAGACCTTTGTCTTTGACATGTGGCAACATGCTGAATGTGATTTTGTCTGGTCGGGGATCAATGACAAACTAGGACTACTTGGGATAAGCAAAATAGATAAATAAATAGAATAAATATATATATATATGTATATGTAAAACAGGCTGACTCTTCCGGCTATCGACCAGCCAGACCCCAAGATCGTGTTCTTCTGATAGAACACCGAATCCCATCGGGCCAGTCCAATCCATCCGAAACTGGTTTCATCAGGCAAAACAGAGAGCAGGTAGTCGAAGCTATTCAGCACAGGCAGAAACCAAAAGGATCCTTGGAATAAAAAGAAACGAGCTGCGAATGTCTCATTCATTTGGGCAGGTTCTTTGCTGGAGAGACACTGGATGGGAACATATGAGGCAGGCCCCAATGTTGATTCTACACCCCTGCGAGGCCCATGTAACACATGTAGCTTTAAGGATCATATTTTGCTGAGGACGTAGTCGAAAGGCAACCAACTGCATGGGAAAACGATGGGAAAGGGTTCAGGATCCAAGGTCCTTTTCCAAAAGTTCATTGGTTTGGGTCATTTTTGCCCTGTATACGGAGCGTGCCGGCCGACCGTATGCAATCAAGGTGCTCTCTGAATGGTTGAAGAGTTGGATTGTCAAGTTGGTCACGATGCCAAAGCCTCATGTGCGCAAACATGCCGCAGATTCAGCTGTGGACGAGAATCAAATCAAGGAATAGAGAGAGAGAGAGAGTGAGAGCTGAAACAGCCCAACCTTCCAAACAGAATGGCCAAAGCTGGAATCCTGAGACAAACCGACAAACCTTTAACGTGATGTTCCAAAGCTGCCTGCATGCAGATTCTATTAAATCCACAATGGTGAATTACCTCAGGAATATGTCAGGAATAAAATAAGAAAAAAAACATCAAAAAGGAAATCAATGACATGATTCTAGGAACGGAAAATGGAAAAGAACTGGAAATGGAAGGCAAAAAGGTATTCCTTGGGAATAAAGAACAAAAGAAACATCATCAAGGTCTGGGTCAAAAGTTTGAAATGTATTACAGGCAACTTTGTTTTAATGTCTAAATGAGTCTCTAAAGTTTAAAGTTGTTGGTCCGAATTTTGTTGTTGGTCCTATTTTCCCATTGTCTTTCGTACATTTTTTGATGTTTTTCAGGTTTTATCAGGGGGGTGGGGGGGTTAATAACATACGTTGCAGATGCTAGGATTGTGTGTTCCCCCACAATGTTAGTTCTCCACAAAGGTAACTCCTCTTAATGCCTTCACATACGAACTGCTATAAATAGGCTTTGCTCCAGGGAATCAGACTTTGGAGCTCGAATCCCACAGTCCTTGCACTCAATGTTTCGGATTACGGTTGCTTCGGATTGCCAAAAAAACGGATGTTCTTTGCATTGCATTTCTTTGTTTTCTATGCGTTTTTCATCTCAAGGGCAGGAGAATGCTCGTTGGTTTCCATTGTTTGTCTTCGGCTGACGCCAATTTGAGGACGTGGATGAACTGCCCGAAAATTTGAAGAATTGGTTTCTGGTTGATGTTTTTTGATGTGGACTGTTTGATTGAAGTTTTTTGTTGGGTTTGTTCCCGAAAGCACCTGCGAAGGGTTTTTCCTTAAGCACTGCTGCCTATTTCATCTTCCTTAATCTCTTTCTCTTACTTCATCTTCCCCACTCTCTCTTCCTTACTCTCTTTCTCTTACTTCATCTTCCCCACTCTCTCTTCCTGACTCTCTTTATCCTACTTCACCTTCCTTACTTCATATTCTTTACTAACTTTCTCCTACTTCACCCTCACAACATCATCATCTAATCATCACCTCATAGGTTATTAATCTCATATCATATCATATTATATCATATCAGGTTATAATATCATATCACATCACATCAATGTCATAACATATCATATCATATCATGTTTTAATATCATATCACATCACATCAATGTCAGATCATATCATCTCATATCATGTGATAAAATAATATCACATCACAACATAACATATGAAGTAGAAGTATCAGATCAACAATATCAAAGTACATCAGAAGTAGATATTGATAGGTAGGTATTGATAAGTGGGTATAGACAGGTAGGTGTAGGTAGGTAGGTGTAGATAGGTAGGTGAAGATAGGTAGGTGAAGATAGGTAGGTGTAGACATCTTCCTTAAGACACCTACCCAACTTCACCTACCCAACTTCTTCTTTATTCTTCTCTTTAGGCGGCGGGGCGGTGCGAGCAGGTCTTACGAAACGCAACCCTCTCGTGGAATCGTGGCCATCGATCGCGCGCGCGTGTGGTGAGACGCGAATCGCGTTTGTCCGTGAGCAACCCTCTGCGGAGATCGTGCGTGTCGATCGCGCGAACGTGTGGTGAAACGTACATTTTTGGTGTGCGCGGTGCGTTCCGCCATTATAATTCTGGTGACAAGGTTTTGTCGATTTTGCGTTTCCCCATTGTAATTCTGGTTTCAAGGTTTGCCCTCGAGCAACCCTCTGCGGAGATCGTGCGTGTCGAGTGCACGAACGTGTGGTGAAACGTACATTTTGTCTGAGCGCGGCTGGGCGCACCATTATAATTCTGGTCACAAGGATGTCGCCAATGTGCGGTCCGGACCGCATACTCATTGGGAAATGCGATTCCAAGGTCTGTGCCCGGTCTGTGCCCGGATCGTTCCCCCATTGTAATTCTGGTCGCAAGGATGTCGCGAATGTGCGCTGCGGACTTCATACTCGTTGGGAAATGCGATTCCATGGTCTGTGCCCGGAGCGTTCCCCCATTGTAATTCTGGCTCGAAGGTGTTCCTGTGTCATCGCTCGGAGCGTAGTTACATTGTGTTTTGCAAGCTTTGGTTGCTAATCGCCTTATAGTTCTGGCTCGAAGGTGTTCCTGTGTCATCGTTTGGTGCGCAGTTACGTGGTGTTTTGCAAGCTTTGGTTGCTAATCGCCTTATAATTGCTACTGCAATGGTTTCCAACGTACTTTTTTCCAAGTTTTGCCGCTTTCATTTTTCTTATAAATCTCTTTTAAAAAACGCTTCGAAATCGCAATTTTTGGAGCTTGGACGTCGAGATCCGGTTTTGGGAGGCTATTCTCTGTGCTTGCGGTGCGCAGTTACATGGTGTTTTGCAATCTTTGGTTGCTAATCGCCTTATAGTTCTGGCTCGAAGGTGTTCCTGTGTCATCGTTCGGTGCGTAGTTACATGGTGTTTTACACGCTTTGGTTGCTATTCGCCTTATAGTTCTGGCTCGAAGGTGTTCCTGTGTCATCGTTCAGTGCGTAGTTACGTGGTGTTTTGCAATCTTTTGTTGCTAATCGCCTTATAATTGCTGCTGCAATGGTTTCCACCATGTCTGGTGTAAACCATGTCTGGTGTAAACGGTGTCTGGTGTAAACGCTGTCTGGTGTAAACTGTCTATGGTGTAAACTTTTTCTGGTGTAAACCTTTGTTGGCTTTGTCTGGTGTAAACGACGTCTGGTGTAAACCGTGTCTGGTGTATACGGTGTCTGGTGTAAACGCTGTCTGGTGTAAACTGTCTCTGCTGTAAACTCTTTC